>CADCXT010000581.1:0-323732 GCA_902806775.1 Microtus agrestis | reverse complement strand
ATGTAAAGTTCTTGTCATTTTTTAATGTCTTTCACTCATTTTAGATTCATTTGTTGAAAGTTTTCTATTTAGGTTTGTACCCCATATTCATTTATTGGATTATTCTTTTGATGACCAATTTCTTGAGTTCTTTGTATGTTTTGCAGTGGATTAGTAAAGATGATTTCCTGTTTTATAAGATGACATTTTATCTTGTTGACTACCTCCTTTGCTTTACAGAAGCTTCTCAGTTTCAGGATAGCTCATTTATTAATTGCTTATCTCAGTGTCAATGCAATTGAGATTGTATTTGAGATGTGCTGATTCCTTCAAATGTACTTCCAACATTTTCTTCTGTGATGATCAGTGTGATTAGTTTTATGTTGAGGTCTTTGATTCATTTTGGACTTTATTTTTGCACATAGCAATAAATAACAATTTGTTTTTATTCTTCTACATGTTTATATTCAATTATTATAGCATCATTTGCTGAATATGCTTTCTTTTTCCCATATTTGTATCAGCTAGGCTGACTTACAACTTAGATTAAAAAGATAGCTTACAAACTTTTAATTAGATATACAATGGCTAAAGCCTTAATTATAATACTCTTATGGAAGATCTTGAGCTACAAAATAAAATTCTTAAAGGGAGCAATGAGTCAATTTCCAATAGACAGCTTACAAAAGATGCCAGATGGGTACTCAAGCATATAGAGTATATTAATTATGATTCAACTTTGACAAGCATGTATATTACTTACAAAGCTTATTATATAGCAGTTTTATGGAAAAATGATTTGACTTTTATGACTACACCTTCCCATTTTACCACTTTGGATATTAAAATCTTAATTTAAAGCAGTAGCTTGTTTAGTACAGAAAAACAGTATAAAATCTAGAAAATATTTTGACCAAAAGACTGGTTATGATCAATGTTTCTTATACTTAGCAATAGATTAATTAAAAGTTTTAAAATAATGATTCTAGAACAATTGCATTTGCTCAATTAAAAAGCCAGAGTGATTATCTTTTTCCCAATGATGGGAACTATATTTTGCTAATGTTATAACTAAAGATCCCCTTAAAGGATGTCATGCTAAATTTTGCAAATGGTTCTTCCATTGGAAGAATTACATATATGGTCAATAATTAAAAAAATTGTAGAGCATGCAATGGTTCCTTAAAACAAACTTTAAAAAATCAAAAATCACTACATAATTCCTTAAGTGATATGCCTTTTATGAATGTGTGAAGCTGCAGACACATTTTGCCATGGTGACACCAAGGCGACATTTATTAAGGCAAGTTAAAAAAGCTATTACAATAAATTATTAATGACCTAGCTCTATATTAATTTGGGGTCGAGAATGAGTTAATGCTTTTTTTTAAACAAAAATAAAGCTAAACAAGATGAGTACCTTTACAGAAATGGAGTGACAAACCCAATGACGTCATAACTGATAATGCCCCCATAGAGGAGTCAAAATAAAAAATGTTAAAGAAACGTCCATGGTCCAGCCTTCCCCACCCCCGCAGACAGGAGTGCCTAATCCATGGGACCTGCTACTGCCTCTCTGCACTGCAGGCGCCATCATACACGGAGGGACACTAAACTGCTTCCAGATATTCAGGGCACACACCACCACTGAGATCGTGCTGCAATGACCATGATGACTACAATTTTCTTCAGTCTAAATCCTGTTGGTTTGGAGCCAAGCTAAAAATACAAATTAAACATTTGACTTTTAATCTTTAAAACACAAAACTCATTTTAATTTAAATATTAGACACAAAAACTAAGACCTAAACTTTCCCCTCAGGAAAAAAATAAGAATTAAAGCCCCTCTTCATTTAAAAGGGGGGTGGCCTAAGAGTTTGACTGCTTCTCAGAGTCTGGAACTCATATTTGATAATAGCAATGTCATTGGACTCTCACCCATCAGAAAAAAAAAACTTTTCTTGTCTTTTGATTAAAATGGATTTAAGAAAAATGTGGTACGTTAAATTGTGGATTTGTTGTTAATTCCCATTCTAGAATTATGGTATTGACCTGATAATATTTGTAACTGCTTATAAGGTGTTGAAAAAAGTTAGACATGCCCTGTAAAAGTTTGGATTTAATGGATGTGTTTAAGAGTACTAGATTTTGATATAGTATAAAATTATTAAGAGGTGCTCTAGACCAGCTAAAGAAATATTTTTAATTCAGGCAATCCTCCTTTTTTTTAAAAAAAAAAGGATACTGTAGCTTTTAGGAACATAATTATTCATAAAACATTATCATTTCTTATGACAAGAAAGTATGGCTCTAAGACACAGGGCCCTTAATCTCTTTTGTTCACAGAGATCAGCTGTCAGAGATGGCTTTGAAGCTTCTTCTTCCCAGATGCCTAAGACAGGAGCTTGCATGATTAGAGTGCTTGTTCCAATCATGGGTAAGACTCAGTAAATGAAGGGGTCTTTGCCTGAGACATACACAATCATTTCTCCTGTTGCAGATGCATAGGCTTTATTAAAATTAATAAAAGTGAGTATATTGTAGGGGCCAAATAATACAGGCCCATATTCCTACATTTTCTGGTAGAAAATTCTGAACAACTTAGAAGGCACAATTTGCACCTGACACAAGAAAGTGGTTGACTGTCTTTTGATAGTAAAACAACTTGATGCCAACCTAAAAAGTGGTGATGACATGCTAATTTTGTTCTGCTCCTTCTATTGGAATTTAAGAGGTCTCCTAGGGAAGAGGTGGTTTTCAGTCTACGTAAAAATGGGCAGGGCCAGGACATGACAAAATAGGCATAGATAGGCAAGATGTTACCTGATTCATTCCCACCATATCTAGGAAACAGAATGCCAATGAATTTTTCCCCAGTTTACTTTTTAATATAAAACCTGCTTGGAAAATAAATACAGATGGATTTTCAAGACGTGAATTCAGGATTTCATAAAGGATCACTGAAAACTCCCTCCTGATTTTGTCATGGGAATAGTGCTTCATTTATTCCCACACCTCCACTCTGGTACAAAATAATTTTATGTCTTGGCTGGTCCCCAAAAGTTTTTATGATGTTGTCTGCTGTGGATTTTATCTTATTCACTGATTTATTCAATTCTAGAATTTCTGTTTGGTTCATTTTCAGTGTCTCAGTGTGCCTTTAATAATTTTGTAATGTTACTCGCAATTTTTTTTGCGATTCCAAATTGATGTTCTTATTTTATTCTTTTGTTCATTTTAATTTATTATATGGTCATTGATACTTTTAAAAAGTGAAGGTGAACTTTCTTTCAGTTATTTAATATTGTTGGATTTTTGTTTCCATTTTTTTGAAATTACATACTATTTTTATTTATTTATTTGATTGTTTATTTATTTATTAAAGATTTCTGTCTCTTCCCCACCATCGCCTCCCATTTCCCTCCCGTTCTTCCAATCAAGTCCCCCTCTCTCGTCAGCCCAAAGAGCAATCAGGGTTCCATTGTTAAGGAGTGCTATAGATATGAGGAATTCACATTGAGCTTTTGCCTTATGTTCTATGTTGTATTTTGTAAATCTGTTGAGATGTTATGTCTTCAAGTTTTAATATTTTATTATTTTCACTTCCTTTTGTGGTGTTTCATGTAAGTCTTCCTAGAAGGCTATATTTACTAGTAGTTATATTTCCTGTTACTATTTGGTAGAAGTTGCTGCAGTTATCATTAATAATTTAGAAACAGGCCTGTCATTTAATCAGTTGATTCTCACATGCTTAAGTCGTGTCCCTGATAAAATTCAGAGACAACAATGTTGGGTTAGGCTTGGATAAAATGTATCTTATAGATATACAGTGCTAAGGGTGTCAATATTTAAATAGTGAAATGAATGATGAGTGGGAAGGGGAAGTATCAGTGTGAAAGAAAGTATATACAATCAACATTCTATAGGCAGTACTTTCTTCTATTTAGGTTCTGAAGAAATGTAGAAGATCCACCTAACTACGTATTTTTATATCTTGGAAGTTTATTGCATTACATTCCACAGTACATTTCCAGTGATACTATAAAGCTAAGTACTAGCAACTATGGGATTGTAGGTGTTTTTCTCTGGTTGAATATCTGACACTCAACTTCCCTGCCCACATTCTGCTGTGCATATCTAACATAACCTACCTGGTTCTTTATATTTGATTTTAAGTAGCATAGTTTTCCATCTCTAAGATTCTCAGTACCATTCCTTTAAGCATATCAGTCAGAAGATGATTAAAAGTCATCAGTTCCATGATAGTACTGGTTATGTTTTCATAGTGGCTTCAGCAGCAAGAACAATGATTGGCTGACTGCTGAAATATATTGCTGGCTAATTAGAGATCATAGTCTACCATAACCTGGGAGGTTTCCCTAAGCTAGGCTGTAGGGAAATTCCCTTCCTCCCCAGCAAAACTTCTTGTTCTCTGCTTAGCCTTATCTGGAGGATTCCCTGGGCCTGAAGGTTTGACCTTATCTGAATCCTGTTTCTAAACAAGATGCCTGATTCATCTTTAATGTGACCCTTGGCATAGATTCCTGCTAAGAAGACTTGTTATAGGAGCTCTGCTATAAGAATTTCCTGCCACTTACAAATCACATAAGACAGCACTACTTAATGTAAATTAGGGTTTGTCACCATGCTTCCCAACCCTACATATTCCTTATACTCTGGAATAAAGTCAAGCTTATTCAAAAAAGTTTATCTCCCAGAGTTCTCCTTCCACTTGTGCTTATGTGCTGAATACATAAGCATTTCTTTCATTCCCTTGGCCTCTTTTCCCTCTTGGACTGATGGCTGACAGCCTGAGAGGGAAAGAGGACCACAACAACTGATGAACATTTTCATGGGAGACTATCACTGATATGTATATCAATACACATGTATGTCAATATATACAAGTGCACAATATGTATACTTGTCAATCAATCAGGAAGCAGGCAAAAATAGTTTGGCACAGTGACTCAGTAACCATGGGTCTCCGTCTTTCTCCCTCTTTTTCTTTCCATAGCTCTCATTAGCACTGTCATGCTTTCTTGGGTCTCAAAGTCCAGTTGTCCTCCAACTTATTATATAAAAGATGATAACCTTAAACTTCTGATCCTTCTGCCTCCATTCTCACATTAAAATGTCAGAATTACATTCATGTTAGCACAATTTTTATGCATTGTTGGAGAAAAAAATCAGAATTTTCTGAAGTCTTCAGAAGTATTCTACAAACTCAGTCACTCATGTAGTTCATCCTTATTTTAAGAATATTTATACAGTCTCTTAGATACAGTTATTAATCTACCCACTTTTTTATTGTTTCTTTTCTTTTTTTCTCTTTTTAAAATTTATTTATTAAAGATTTCTGCCTCTTCCCCGCCACCCTCTCCCATTTCCCTCTCCCTCCCCCAATCGAGTCCCCCTCCTTCATAAGCCCAAAGAGCAATGAGGGTTCCCTGCCCTGTGGGAAGTCCAAGGACCTCCCACCTCCATCCAGGTCTAGTAAGGTGAGCATCCAAACTGCCTAGGCTCCCACAAAGCCAGTACGTGCAGTAGGATCAAAAACCCATTGCCTTATGCAAATATTTTTAAGATTTTTAAATAATGCACTGAAAAACTATTAGTTCCCATCCCATACAAGTTCAATCCCACTAAAAGAGTCTCTTCTTAATTTCCTTTACTTAACATAAAAATGTTCTGATCTTATAAGCATCCCAGGTAATAAATGATTAAAATAAACTTATGTAAAGATCAGGGTCAGCTAGTGGCAGATAGAAAGTAAATTACTTCTAAAGTTTTAACATTTAGACACAAATAATATTAATGTTTTTCTATTTTGAACTTGTACTTCCATGAAATAAAAATTAATTCTTAAAATTACATGGAAATTGTTTGACAACGTTAAAAATATAAACTAAAGAACACTTAGAAGTAGAACTGAACTATTGACCTGAAGTGAAGACATAAGAATTGTGACTCTAATCATACTCTGATCATAATTAATAGTTACTTATATAATATTCCCCATCCAATGAAATTAAATCTTTTAGAGTGCTTCTCTCATTAAACTATCTTTTGTTAAAAATAAAGTACTAAGTTTATCACAGCTCTCACTGATTAAAGTTGGTTACATTTGTTCCTCTTTTCAATGTGTCAGTGAAGATTTCAAATATGATTGAAATAATTGGAAATGATAACACTTGCCCTACATGTCTTATAAAAATCCATTTTTACAAAAGTCACACACATTTGTGCCTATCATCACTATTGAATAGCCAAGACTATCCCACTTTCATACATTCTTACTAATTCATCCCATGAGAATTTTATACTTACATGCAAAGTTGGCAGTACCTCAGAAACTGAGATTTTACTATAAACTTGAGCTCCAACTTTAGAACTTTATCTATGATATCTTTTATCTATTTCAATTTCCACAATCAACATCAAAATATTTAAAAAAATATTTTAGCCTAAACTAATTTATTAATTAAAAACTGAGGGTTTTTTTAAATTTTTTCTAGAAAACTCAGGGGAAAACTAGTTACCATCATAAGGGATTATTATACTTTGAGAAATATTGAACTAGACAGTGTACTGATCAAGAGCAGTAAGCATGATTTGATGTTCTATGTTGTTTCTCCAGCATCTACATTACTATTATTTTCGTTTAAAATAAAGGGTGAATCAATTAATAAACAGGTAGATGAGGAGGTGCATGTATAGATAGCTAAGTAGATGTATGAATTATATAATTAACAAATAATTACTTTAGATCAACAGTTAAAATTTTTCACAAGCTTCACATGATGAGATCAAATTGCTGTGCCCCAAGAGAAATTCTTTCTGTACTCCATTAAATGGCCTTTTAAGATTTGAACTTGACGTTATCATCAAATCAGTAGACACATTTCAAGAAATAATGCATGATTTTGACCTTTTTTATTGTAGGCACCAAACCATCAGTCTCCTTGATTAACTTGTCAGCTTTTTCCTCTTCAGACAGTGAGCCATGCACTATGCATTGCAAGCTTTGAAAATGGATAAAGAATCCATGAGAAGGTCAGAATATAATCATAGGAAAAGCAAATCAAGATTCTTTATTTTATTTTTTATCAGAGAAAATGTCTAAAAATTGATTAGTACCTGTCTCTTGACACTGCTCTAAAATTATAAAATCTTTGGTTATTTCTTACTTTAATGTAATGACATTTGACCTTTATCTAGCAAAATGATAGCAGAAAACATAAACAATGTTCACTTTTCCAGAGTATGATATAAGATTATTTAATGTCCCATGATCATTTTAAGTTTTCAAAGAAGATAACCATTAGCAGGTAAAATAATTATTATGACATCTTATCATTTATTTAATTTAGTTATAATTATACATCCCCTCTCCTCACCCCAAGGCTTACCCATGTCCATTACATGTTTATGGCCTCTTCTCATTTATTATTTTACATATAATTGTATAATTACTCATACAAAATATATTAGCGCCATACGTTGAGTCTGTTTACTATTTCTTATATATATTTGCTTTGATGGTTGACCTTTGAATAAACCTATGCACGGTTTAGAGGGACCACTCCTAAAGAAGAAAAGCTCCTTCTGTCTCAGACATGAATAGATTTCTGTAATTTCATCAGTGATGACATACCATAATTTTTTTCCATCAGCATTGGTATTATTGCCTGATATCTTCAATTTTCAGGTATTGTTTAGGCAGCCATAATGTTGAGATATCCTATGTGTAGTTTTCCTGTCACATCTATCATGTGCATTCTCCCAGGAGTCTTCCTTGTCCTCTGGCTCTTATAATAACTAACCACCTAAGTGACATTCCATCAACTTCCAGTGTAGGGGTTGTGTTGTAGATATATCAAATGGGAATGGGCACCACATAGTCAATTGTGTGTTTTAGTGATATTTTATTTGTATTTTAATAAATAAAGCTTGCCTGAAGATAAGACTGCAAAGCTAAACCACTAGAGGCCAGGGAGTGGTGGCACACACCTTTAGTCCCAGGACTCAGGAGACAGAGGCAGAGAGATCTCTGTGAATTCAAGGCTATATAGGACTACACAAGGTTGATCCAGAAACAGATCCTGGTGTTGGTGGTTAACAACTTTAGTCCCAGTGTTTGGGAGTCACACACCTTTAATCCCAGCACTAGGGAGGTGGAGATAGGAGAAATTTGACTGGGTGGAAAGAGAAATATAAGGGGAAGAGACAGGAACTCACTGGTGTGTGGAATCTGAAATGTGGTGGAGATAAAGTACAGTCTATGCAGTCTGAGGATTGCACCTTTAGTCTGAGTATTAGTTGAGGTAAAACGTCTCTCTAGTGGCTTACTGCTCCCCTTCTCTGACCTTTAGCTTTTTTGTTTGTTTGTTTTCAAGACAATGTTTCTTTGTAGCTTTGGTGCCTCTCCTGGATCTAGCTCTTGTAGACCAGGCTGGCCTCGAACTCACAGAGATCCACCTGCCTCTTCCTTCTGAGTGCTGGGATTAAAGGCATGTACCGCCACCACCCAACCTGATCTTCAGCTTTAACCCATATATCTGTCTCCGGGTTTTTATTATCCACGCTACAGTTTGCATTTTATAAGTTGCTATAGAAAGTTAAGGGCTACCAGGCCACAAAGAGCCAACCAGAAATACGCTTGGCACTGTCAGAGGTCCTGATCCTGCCTAGCCAATGAGGGATAACCAGTCTATGTTTCTTGAGCTCCAAGCAACAGGCACTGTCAGAGGTCATGACTGTGCCTAGCCAATGAACAGTGACCGTGAAATGTCAACTATCAATGTATCAGAACACCGGGATGCTTAAAGAGTATATAAGTTTTTCCCCCTTTGTTAAATAAATGAGTCTGCTATATGCTTTCTACCTGACTCCAAGTGTCTGAGACTTGACATTGCACCTTCTCACCTCCTCTCCTGAGGAAGATCTTAGGGCCCCAAAACAGTTTTGGACTTCTTTAATATTTTCCATATGCTTCCAAGGAGAAGCATTTTTGGTGAGGTATAAGAACTATACTTAATTACAGGCATAAGCGTTAGCATTTATAATGCAGCTGAAGATTATACTGGTTTAGGACAGTGACTATTTCATTCTCCTCTAAGAGCTCAATTCAAGGGTGGTTGGCTGAGTTTCCAGTACCAGACATTTTCCTTTCTCTTAAAGTGTCCAATAGGTTATCTATTGGGTATCCCAAAATATGAGCCTTCCTATTGTATATTTAGGGATATCATGTCATGATGGTCATTGCTGTGGTTCAGGAACCTAGGACTGGTAGGATTACTGGTTATTTTTTCCTCCTTTGGAACTTTGCATATAACCTACTGGCACTATAAAAGATAGTCTCAAGTAGGATACTTTCAGGTAAAATCAAGCATCAGTGTCTTCATAAATAAGGATTTAAATTTGTTATACAGGAAGAAACTGAAAACAACAGTAATCTCATGTAGTTTTGGGGTAATCTCAGACTCCCTTGACACTCAAAGGAATGGTTCACATGCCTGGTGTTGAAGGTTTTGTTAGTCAGTCAACATTGCCATCCTAAGTGGTACAAATTTGTTTTAAAATGTGGTGTAAGTTTAATTGATTATAAAATAATTTCATTCCTGCAGCTATTATAAGCATCATTAATGCACTTATACCCCTACCTCCCTCTCTATATTGATCCCTCCAACTAAAACTACTTACAAGTTATTTTCTTCCCCCTTCATATCAATCATATTCTGCTGTTTCCCTTATAGTTATACCCCATTGACTCATTTACTTGTAAAATGTGATTGTTTAACAGATGAATATATCTACCAAACAGGTATATATACATCTATATCTATATAATCTATCTATATCTATCATCTATATCTATATCTGCCAAAGGATATTTATGTTATTTCTATTTTCTAGCTATATTTTGAATAAAAGAACGATGATGACTTTGCTGAACAAAGGTCTGAGAAATTGTGGAATAAGAATCAAATCCTTTAAGCATATACCAAGGAAATGTATATCTGGGTGTTTTGGAAATTTCTTTAGCCAATATCCTTTTAGATATTGACCTATTTGGGGCATTTTCTCAGGTACTAGAAGTGCAGATCAAAAGCTTGTGCTGCATATAGAGGAGAATCCCACATCATCCGGTTTATATAGATTTGCAGAGTGTCTATACCAGCTTGGATTTCCACCAACAGTCACTGAGAACTCCTTCCCCTCCCCCCACATACTCACCAGAACTTGTGGCCATGTTGATCTAGGACATTTCAAATGAGGTAAGATGAAATATTACCATATTTTAATTTGCATTTCCCTAATAGATAAGGATGATAAATATTCTCAGAGGAATTTCTTAGTCACTTTAATTTTTATTTTTGTATTAAGAACACTCTGTTCATATCTGTAGTAAAATTCTTACTGGTTAGTTTGTTTTCTTGGCCCTTTGGTGTTAGATTTATTTATATATTTTGGATATTAATCCTTTGCAGGCCTACAGTTGGAAAAGATTCTCTCCCACTTTTTGAGTTTCTTTTTCATCTAGTCATTTCCTTAGCTATATTGAAGATTTTTGCTTTTACAGGGGTCCCATTACCAATAATTCATTTATGTTAATGACTGGTCAAATGGAGATATACTCAGAAAGTCCATTCCTATACATATATTTTGTAGGTTACTAAACAATTTTCTTCAGGAAGTTTTAACATTCCAGGTTTAATTTGTGATCATTGATCATCTTGGACTTAATTCTATGTAGGCTTATAGATATGAGACTATGCTTATTCTTCTATTTGTGGACATTCAGTTTTCCCAGGACTATTTGCTGAAGATGATATTTTCCCTCCAGTGTATGTTACTGACATTTTATCAAATATTAGATGGCTGAAGGTATGTATACTCATATTGATGTCTTCTCTTCAGTTTCATTGGCCTACTGTAAGAGGAGGGCCCACTTGCTTATCCCAGTTGCCTAGCTAGCTTAGCCTAGAATAACCACATAGAACATTGTATTAATTAAATCACTGCTTGGTCCATTATCTTTAGCTTCTTATTGGCTAACTCTTATTTCTTAATTTAACCCATTTCTATTAATCTGTGTATCACCATATGGCAATACATATATTTTTGTTAAATTGCCACAGATATACTTTTTTGGACTTTAAGCTGTATTTGGTATTATAAAATAATACATGTGATTACAAACATAGTCATCTATCCATTTAATAACATTTGTGAGAAAACAACTCTGGAAAGCTATTTATTTATTTATTTTACTTGGATTATAGAACAGTATATTCAGTTTTCCACATATTATATACTTTGCATTCTGAGTTACATTTTAATGTTACATAAAATGTAGCACTAATATTTTAAGAAATCCTCTGTGTTAAAAAAATTGTGTGGATCCCACAATTTAATTTTCCTCTTAAGATAACATTTGTAAAGTTTATTCATGTTATGATGTTCAGTGGCAATTCACTTAATTTGATGTTAGCACCCACTGCGTGAATATACCATTACTTATTTATCCTTTTATGGTTGATAGACATTTAGCTTTTCTAGCATGGAGCATTATAAACATAGTCCTATAGATATTTGTATCTATGTGGTTTGACATATATTTGTTTGCCTTTTCTAATGACAGGAAAAGAAGTTGAAATGTCATCAATGCTGAAAATTTTTACTCTTACTTGTTTTGCCTTAACTCATATATTACTGATTTTGCTTTACATAAAATATGCTAATGCTAATGTTATGAGTATAGGAAAAGCACTGCTATCTAGCTTCAGAATAAGTTACTTTTCAGTAGCTTTATATTTGGTGTATCAATTGAAATTTGTTTATAAGGTGAACTTAATTTTATGCCTTTGTGGCCACATCACTTTGAACCATATTTACTTATGCATAACCTCCATCAATCACTTTATAGCTAAGGTTATAAACATACAGTTTAAGGCTTCTATTTATGTGCTGTAACTATATCTCTGCCAATCCTTCAATTTACATGTCTTCTTTGTGAAATGAGAATAATATAATCCAACATATAGTGTTGGCATGGGTATTGAATAAATATGTTAATTTGAAAACACCTGCTACATAATTTTATGTGAATTTCATTGACCCCTGTCATTGTTATGCCATTATGGAAATATCATATATCTCTACTTCTAATAAAACTAAACTATATCTTTACATTTATATGTCTGCATTTACATATAAATTCTTCACCCTTTGAAAGGGAGATTGCACAGGTATGGAAATGTGTGTCTTCTTGAAATTCTTAGGTTAAAATCCTAACTCCTTGGGGCCTGCAACATGGCTCCTTGCATAAAGGTGCTTGTTGGGAAAGGTTAAGGTCCTGAGTTGTATCACCAGAACCAACAGTTGAAGAAGAAAACTGAATCCTACAAGTTGTCTCTTCAGTCCTTCATACATATGCAGTGTCACACTTATCAATACTTACATACACTCGTACACTAATATAATAATAATAATAATAATACATTGCAGTAAAGTGAAAAAAAACCCTAAGTCATAGCATTAAGAGGGAGTACAATTCTGAGGTGATTATTTCATGAGGATTATGCACTGGTGAATGGGATTAGTGCCAATATATAACTGAGTCATAATGGCTACTTTCTTCTTTCTATTCTACAATGAAATATCAAAAATATACCATCTCTGGAGAATTTGTAAAGATACCCATCAGTCCTGAAATTCAGTGTAACTTTCATTTGAGATTTCTCAGTTTCTAGGTGTGCAAAAAATAAATTCCTGTTGTTAATTTTCTCAGTTTACAGTATTTTGTTATAGTAGCCAAATGAACAAAGATGTAGAATATGATGTGCTTGTTAAGAATGTAGACTATAGATGCTAAATGCTAAATCATTTCACATTACATTTGTTCTACCTACCCATAATTTGATGCTCGACCAGTATCAATTATTTTTTCCGGTGTCTTGCTTTGGAAATGGATATAAAAGGGTAACACCTATGTCATATGATTGTGTAAGTATTAAATGATATATGCAAAGAAATTGAAAGAATATCTGATGCATTTGAGAAACATAATAAAAATTGGGCACTTTATTCACATTATGAACTAGATAATTGAAAAATGGATTGTAGGCATAAATATAAATTAAGAGCTAAAATTCTTATAATAAAACAAGAGAAGAATTTCCTGTCATTGATCTTTACTATGCTTGCTGTCAGTAACACTAAAAGTGTAGGAAAACCCACCAGCACTGAACTAATAGAAGTATATTAAACTAAAAATCCTCAGCACAGGACATTAAACTATGTTTGTAAAAAGTCACCCTACAAAATGGAGCAAAAGAATTCCAAATAAGTCATGTGATGAAGAGTTTATATCTAAAGTATAGATAGACAACAACAACAACTGAATGGATTTTAGTCACAGACCATGAAAGAATACATATGAAATAATTTGCTTTATGAAAAGATGTTTGACATCATTAATCATTAGGTAAACAGAAATTAAATCATTTAGAGGATGGGTATTATTTGAAACAAACCATAAGTATAAGAATTTAAAGAAGTAGCGGACATAGTAAATTGTTCTAGAAATGTACACTGTTGTAGCTACTATGAAAAAGAGTACTGAGATTCTTTAAAAATTAAAAATAAAACTACAGTATGAATTATATATATATATATATTAGTTATATATTTGATATAAGTAAAATGTAATATAATTCTTTTTTTATTTTTTAACATTTTTAAAAGAAAACAGACTATCTTTCCTTATTATACATACCAATCCAAATTCCTACACCCTTCCCTCCTTCCATTACTTCCACATAACCCCCATACTATCCCTATCTGCTCTTCAGAAAGGGAAAGGCACATTCCTTTGCTTTGGGGAAGGTCCAAGGCCATTCCTACTATATCCAGACTGACCAAGGTATCCCTTCAAAGAGAATACGTTCCCAAAAAGTCAGGACAAGCAGTAGGGATAAATCCTGGTGCCACTGCCAGTGACCCCTTAGTCTGTCCAGTCATGAAGCTGTATACCACATTCAGAGGGACTAGTTAGGTCCTGTGCTTGTTGCTACTCAGTCCAGCTGGTGTTGGTGAGCTCCCATTAGATTAGGTAGACTGTTTCAGTGGGTGTCCCCATCATGGTCTTGACCTCTTTGCTCATATTCTCATTCCTCCTACTCTTCATCTAGACTTTGGCAGCTCAGTCCAGTGCTCCGATGCAGGTCTCTGCCTCTGTTTCCATGAGTTACTGGATGAAGGTTCCATGGTGATATTTAAGATATTCTTCAGTCTGACTACAGGGCAAGGACAGTTCAGGCACCCTCTCCTCTATTGCTTACAATCTTAGCTGGGGTCATCCTTATAGATTCCTGGGAATTCTCTAGATCCAGGTTTCTTGCTCATCCTGTAATGGCTCCCTAAATCAAGATATCTCTTTCCTTGCTCTCATCTCTTTCCTTACTCCAACTAGGCCATTCCATTCCCTCATATTGTCCTCGCCCTGCCCCCTTTCTCCTCCTCTTCTTCCACTCTTCCTTTTCCCACCACTCCTACATTCCCAATTTTTTCAGGTGGTCCTGTCTATTTTGACGTTCCAGGTGGATCTATGTATGTTTTTCTTAGGGATCACCTTGTTACTTAGCTTTTCTAGGATCATGAACTATAGGCTCACTATCCTTTGTTTATGGCTAGTATCCACTTACGAGTGAGTATATACCATATTCCTCATTTTTATCTGGGTTACCTCACTCAGAGCAATGTTTTCTAGTTCCATCCATTTGAATGCGAAATTCAAAATGTCATTGATTTTTTTTTTTACCACTGAGTAGTACTCTAATATGTAAATGCACCACATTTTCTTTATCCATTCTTTGGTTTGGGAGCATCTAGGTTGTTTCCAGATTCTAGCTATTACAAATAATGTTGCTATGAACATATTTGAACAAACGTCTTTGTAGTATGATTGGGCATGTTTTGGGAATATGCGCAAGAGTGTTATAGCTGGGTCCTAAGATAGGTTTCTTCCCAATTTTCTGAGAAACTATCATACTGATTTCCACAAAGGTTGTACAAGTTTGCATTCACACCAGCAATGGAGGAGTGTTCCCCTTACTCCATATCCTATCCAGCATAAGTTATCATTGGTGTTTTTGATCTTAGCCATTCTGATAGGTGTAAGATGGTAACTCGGAGTTGCTTTGATTTGCATTTTCCTGATGGCTAAGGATGTTGAGCATTTCCTTAAGTGTCTTTTGGCCATTTGAGATTCTTCTGTTGAGAATTCTCTGCTTAGTTCTGTACCCCATTTTTAATTGGGTTATTTAGAATTTTAATGTCTAATTTCTTGGGCTTTTTTTTATATTTTGAAGATCAGTCCTTTATCTACTGTTAAGTTGGTGAAGATCTTTTCCCATTCAATAGGCTACTTTTTGACTTATTTACTATGTCTTTTGCTTTAGAGAAGATTCTCAATTTCAGGAGGTCCAGTTTATTTATTGTTGTTCTTAGTTTCTGTGCTACTGGGTTATATTTAAGAAGTGGTCTCCTGTATCCATGCATTGAAGACTACTTCCCACTTTCTCTTCTATTAGATTCAGTGTGGTCATATTTATATTGTAGTTTTTAATCCATCTGAACTTGAATTTTGTGCATGGTGATAGATATAGGATCTATTTTCATTCTTCTACGTGTTGACATCCAGTTATGCCAGCACCCTTTATTGAAGATAGTTTCTTTTTTCCACTGTATAATTTTAGCTTCTTTGTTAAAAATCAGGTTTTCATAAGTGTGTGGATAAATATCTGGTTCTTTGATTTGATTCCATTGGTCAAGCTCTCTGATTTTATGCCAATACTAAGATTTAATGTTTTCTTTGACAAATAAATCTATTTCTTCTATAGTAGCTTCAACAGCTGAGATTTTTTCTTTTATGTCTTGTATTCTGTCGGTAATACTTGCCTCTGTAGTTCCTGTTTGTTTACCCAGATTTTCCATATCCAGAATTTCCTCTGTTTGTGTTTTCTTTATTGCCTCTTTTTCAGTCTGATTGTTATTCTTGGTTTTCTTGGGTTTCTTTGAGAGATTTAATAATTTATTCTAATTTTTGTTTGTACTTTCCCTCCATTTCTTTAAGGGAGTTTTCATTTCCTCTTTAAACGTCTCCATCTTTTTTATAAAGTTCTGTTTAAAGCTGTTTTTTTTTGTTGTTGTTGTTCTGTTTCTTATGGGTTAGGATGATCAATTTTTCCTGTTGTATGATCACTGGCTTCTGGTGTTACCATGTGGCTTTTTAGGGTATTGGATGAATTATTGCATTGGCTCCTACCCATCTCTTCCTTTAAGTGAGATAGGCAGTGTCTTTGTGTCTCATTCCAATCCTTGAAGTAGCTGTCTAAGTCTTTGGGAATTGTTCTTCGTCTGCTCTGTACTGTCAATGTTTGTGTCTCAGGGAGCCACTGAGATCTGTCTAAGCTTGCTGTCTTGTTTTTTCCTGGTTCACTCTCTTGGTCCTCTCTACTGGTCCCCTCAGTGATGTAGCAAGCTCTTGGTACCCTCAGCATTGTAGCAAGCTGTGTTTCAGAGTTCCACTGAGGTTGCAAGAGGATAGGTAAGTTTGGGGGCTGGAAGGGGTTAGTAGCTTGTGATGTCTGATGGAGGGGGTGGGTATTGGAGCAGTCTACCTGGAGGAAACTCTCCTGCTGGCTGGCTAGAAAAGTATAAGCCATTGGGGGGGGCGGGGTTTTGTCCCACTATGGAGGTCCTAGAGTGTGGGGTGTACCACCACAGTTCTGTCACTCACTTCTTGTTCCCTTCAGTATTATAGCAAGCTCTTTCAAAATTCCATTGATTTTGCAGGAGGACAGGCAAGTTTGGGGGGGTAGGAAAGGTGTAATATGATTGTTAAAGAGATGGCTATACTCATATGTTATTTGTATCATTATTTGTAATAACAAAATACTAAAATAAGCAATTTACCTACTAAAATGAATGGATAAGTGAAATGTGGTAAGTGTTATATACAACAAAATACTATGTATCATATAACATGGAAATACTTGCATATAGGACAACAGGGGAGATTGTAGAGGTCATAATGCTCTTAAGTGACCAGGAACTGAGACTAGCCTGGAGACCTAGGATAAAACCAAAGACTTCTTTTCTTTTTAAAAAAGTAGTGATAAAATGACTCCAAATGACATTCTGCTATACTCCTAAATAGGTGCCTTGTTCAACCATCATTAGAGAAGCTTCTCCTGCCACAGATATAAACAAATATAGAAACCAACAGCCAAACATTTTACAGCAAGTGATAGACATCAAAATACTCAGCACTCAGTGGAATGTCTCCATCAAATCCTTCCTGTCAGAGCTCAGGGAACCCTATGAAAGAGAAGGAAGAAAGAGTGAGAAATAGCTCAGAGGTTAAGAATGCTGACTTCTCTTCCAAAGATCCTGAGTTCAATTCCCAGCAACCACATGGTGACTCACAACCATATACAATGAGATCTGGCACCCTCTTCTGGCCTGCAGGCATACATGGAGGCAGAACACTGTGTACATAATAAATAAAATCTTTTTTTTTAAAGTGTAATATCCTAAGGGGATAGAAGATTCCAAGAAAACATGGCACTTAAATTAACACGAGTAAAGCTCATATGAACTTCCAAAGACTAAGACAGCATGTACAGGGACTGTACATCTCTGCATAAGGTCCTCTTCATACATATCCATCTTTCAGTTTGCTGTTTTTATGGGATTCCTGAGTATGTGAACCCATAGGTCTATGATTCTTACACCTTTACTTGGGCTCTTTTCTTTCTGTTTGGCTTGTCCAAATACAATGTGATAGTTTTTGTTTTATCTTATCATTTTTTAATTTGTTATATTTTACTGAAAAGTAAAAAATTCTCAAAAAATAGTAATTAAACTTTACATATACATAACAATTTTAAGTAAACAAAAACATTTTGATTCCATAAAATCTAAATTTTAAAAATTTTATCAACCTACTCTTCAATTAATTTCAAATATAAACTAGGAAATTTAACAGTTAACAAGGAAGGTTAGTACTCCATGTTTCAATCATTTTACGAGTTAGAGACCTTTTTATTTTTTTATTTTTTATTTTATTTTTTTTTAAAGATTTATTTATTTATTATGTATACAACATTCTGTCTCCATGTATGCCCACATGCCAGAGGATGGCGCCAGGTCTCATTACAGATGGTTGTAAGCCACCATGTGGTTGCTGGGAATTGAACTCAGGACCTCTGGAAAAGCAGACGGTGCTCTAAACCACTGAGCCATTTCTCCAGCCCCTTTATTTTTTTTTTTTTTTTTTTTTGGTTTTTCGAAACAGGGTTTCTCTTTGGCTTTGGAGCCTGTCCTGGAACTAGCTCTGTAGACCAGGCTGGTCTCGAACTCACAGAGATCCGCCTGCCTCTGCCTCCCGAGTGCTGGGATTAAAGGCGTGCGCCACCATCTCCCGGCGAGACCTGTCTTTTTAAAATTTATTATGTACTCAGTATTCTGCTTGCATATATGCAAGCATGGGGCACCAGATCTCATTAGGATGCTTGTAAACCACCATGTGGGTACTGGGAATTGAAATCAGGACCTCTGGAAGAGCAGTCAGTGATCTTAACTTCTGAGCCATCTCTCCAAGCCCTTGAAAGCTTTATTCAATAGAAAAAAATGTATTGTTCTATAATGTATATTGCATGGATGAGAAGAACTACATTTGCAAAACAATACAACCAACTTTACAGAAAGAAACTGTGCAATTTCAGAGAGCTCATACACATTCATTTTTATAACAACCATAGGTAGTATATATATATATTAAATTGCTAAGTATAGTGATTATTAACAAAAGTTAAATATTTAGTAATGCATTTGCATTTGAAATTAAAGATGATAATGTTATGTTCTTAATGAGTAGCATAGTAAGATATCCCACTTAGAATTTGAGTCTATGTCCTTGAAGTACATTTGAACATCCTTTGGATATATACCCAAAGTTGGAATTTCTGGTTCTTGAGAAAGGTTTGTCCTAATTTTCTGAGAATCACCATACAGATATCCAAAGGAGCCATATCAGTTTTCACTCCCACCAGCAAAGCAGGAGTGTTCTTTTAACCCACATCTTTTCCAGCATAAATTGTCATCAGTGTTTTTGATCTTGGTCATTCTTCTAGGTATAAGATAGAATCTCAGAGTTGTTTTGGTTTGCATTTCTCTGGTGGCTAATGATGACGGATATTTTCTTAAGTATCTTTCAGTCATTTTAGATTCCTCTGTTGAGAGTTCTTTGTTTAGGTATGTACTCCTTTTTTTACTGGATTATTCGTTCTTTTGATGACCATTTTCTTGAGTTCTTTGTATATCTTGGAGATTAGCTTTCTGTTCAATTTGTTGTTTTTTATAGCCAGAACCTGGAAACAACCTAAATTACTCATTGACTGAAGAATGGATAAGGACAATGTGGTACATTAACACAATGGAGAACTACACAGCAGAAAAAAATAATGGCATCATGAGATTGCAGCCAAATGGATGGATCTAGAAAATATCATATTGAGTAAGGTAACTCAGATACAGAAAGACAAATAACATATGTACTCACTCGTAAGTGGCTTTCAGATATAAAGCAAAGAAAACCAGCCTACAATCACAATCCCAGAGAACCTAGACAACAGTGAGACCCTAAGAGAGACATACACGGATCTAATATACATGGAAAGTACAAAAAGGCAAGATCTCCTGAGGAAATTGGGAACAGGCAGACCATGGAAAAAGGTAGAAGGGGAGGAGAGAGGACGGGAGTGGAGCAGAGAAAAATGTATAGCTCAATAAAATCAATGAAAAAAATTTTTTAAAATGAGCCTAATAAAATATATTGTTTTCCAACAAACTGAAAACTTTGTAGTCTGCCTGTATTGTAAATGCTAATTTTAAGATGATGATGATGACAATAATAATAACAGTAATGAATTTATACTGTTTGAAATCTGAAAACATTCAAGTAATTTTTATCTAAATAATCACATTGGTTTCTTTCACACTGAATAAATAGTTTATAATCTCATAGAAAATTAATTTTATGGTCAATTAAAATATATGGCTATATAAACTTAAGAAAAATCAGGAAATTTTCATGTTATGAATTGTATAAAGAATGGTGATATTTGCCTCTTATGTTATATAATCAAAAAAATGTTAGGAGGATTATGTTTGCTTTTTACAACCACATTAAGTTATAAATGGGTATCATGAGTTTCATACTCATATAAACCTAAAAAATTTAGGTAGTTCAGATATCATGTTCTTTTTTTCTTTTCTCAAGTCTTAGAAGGAAGGGGTGTAATATCTAATTGTCCATATAGTAGAAAATATTATTTTCCAATTAGTTTAATATTCTCTTGTTCTCTGCACCTTGGCCAAACTGATCCTCTGTGTTAATCACCATTTATGGAAAATGGCAAATAGAAATTTCTCTAATAGCACATATAACATATTCAAGCAATATGAGACAAAGCTAGCAGGGATGAAACTTGCAAGTTAGTATCAGTTTGGTTTTTCCCAGTTCTGTGATTCAATTATGTGCTACCTTTAGTAATAGAATATTACTATCAAGTTCTGGGGGGAGGAAATCAAGAGCATTTATACTAGTTTGTAATGTTCAGAGTAGATAATGGACCTCATTGGCCAAAAATCCAAAAGAAGTAACCTATTGATGGTATTGGGCTTTTCATATATTAGCCATTTATGTCTAATGGTGGTAACTGCTGGCACAAAATAGATTGAATTCATTTTAAAACTTTGTTATTCTTGTGAAATAAATATTTTAGGATGCTTCTATAACAGAGGAATAAAGTAATAATAGTAAAATAAAAACTTTTAAAAGAAGCCTGAAGTGCTATCCTTCCCACCTAATTTCCCTTCACATATCCTGTCCTCCTCTCCCCAACCAATTTAACTCTTCCTTTCAAAAATGACAGTTGTAAATATTATACCAGGACATTCTACCTCTCCTCCTTTGAAATCACCTCCAAAGCTCACTCAGTGATTTTCTGACTACTATGGGTATTCCAAAACAATACCTGATTATCAGAAGTATCAAAGCTAATAGACACAAACAAAAGAAATCATGTGACCTTTGTCTTCCTGGTCCTGGGATAATTCACTCAAAATGATTGTTTCCATTTCTACCTATTACCTGCAGATTTCATTTTTCTTACTAGCTGAGTAATATTGCATTGTATAAATGTATCATATATTAATTATCCATTCATCAATTGAGGCATATCAAGATATTATCACATCCTGGTTTTTGTGAATATGAATGAGCAAACACTAGTGTCTCTGTTGCAGAATATAGAAGTTTTGGGTGTATGCCTAAGAATGAATATAGCTGGATCCTGTGGTAGATGAATTTCTGTTTTTTTTAAGAAGTTCCACAGTGACTTCCATAATATATGTGCCAATTTTTACAACACCAGCAGTGAATAAGTGTTCCCCCTTTCTCTGCATTCACACCAATATTTTTCTTCATTTGTTCTTTGTTCGATCTTAGCCATTCTAACTGGAGGAAATATAAAATTTCAAAACAGTTTTAATGTGCAGTTTCCTGATGACTAAAGATGTCTTGTTAAGCTAATTCAATTTTCTTTGTTTAAATGGATATGTAGTTTGGCAAACTGAAATATTAAGAGGACATAAATTAATAAGTCTAGATTTCACAAAGACATTAGCAGTACAATAAGTATATCTCTTTCCAAGTACTCTGCATATATGAAACTATCTCTTGACTAAATATTGCATTTTCCCTTTGACTACAAGCAAAAATAGTTGAATACATATCCATATTTATTAGAATGCACCACATAATAGACAGTAATTAAGCATCTTAAACATTTTTCTAGGCTTCGATAATTATGTAAATACATACATTGTAATTTGATTGCACATACACATACACATGCACACACACACACACACACACACACACACACACACACACACACATATGCTTCACTTTCCACCTTTCAACTTTTTCCATTTACCTGAACCATGTCCCACTTAAAGCTACATGTCCTCTTATTTGATTATTTAGCAGTTCATTTTGGAATACTCTATTTACAACAATTATCTTTTGTCTTTGATCCTCTACCTCTTCCCTTGGCTCCCATTCCTTTTCAAACTCATGTACTATTATTCTTTGGTTACTAGTGCTGTACACACTCACACCCTTACACACATGTGCATGAACACACACAATTTTAGGAGTTTCTTCAGTGTTGTTCATATCTATATATATATAGTTGTTTGGGACTGCATAGCCTATTTGATAGCTGATCACTAAATAAAATAGATTATCCCTCTCTCAGCAGTCATTATGTGCTTGTCCCTTTCCATCTAGTAATGGGAGCCCACATACCAGTTCGTGCTATCATTTTCCAGTTTTTTCCAAGCATCCATCTTGATGAGATTTACTGGATTCACTTTTCTGTCATATGTATAAGACACTCTTAGAGCAGATTTCCTGATCAGTCATTTGGAATTTACAGTTTTTCTGTTTCCCCTTTTGAGATGTTCCATGAGTTTTTGTATAGAGATTGTGCTGTAAATGTATCATCTGGGTCTGAATGCTCCACAGTTCTTTTTCCTTTTGGGGGCCCACCACCCAGCTCCCAAATAAATACATGGAGACTTATTCTTACTTATGAATGCCTGGCTTTAGCTTGACTTGTTTCTAGCCAGCTATTCTAACTTAAATTACAATTATCCTTTTACAAAATATTTCTTTTTAAAAACTATATTTTCTCATTTTACATACCAACCCCAGTTCACAGTCCCTCTCTTCTTCCTCTTCCCTCCACTGGAGCACCAACTTCTGTTAACAGTCCAATGCACTGACTGATTCTGCCACAGAGACACAGCATTTCTCTTTAACTACATTTTGCCTCTTGGCTTTTCACCTTTTTATATTCTATATATATTTCCTTCCTTCTTACTTCATGGATGGGGGTGTGGCTCTGTGGTTGGGCCCTGGCATCCTCTTCTCATTTTCACACTCAACCCTCCTTGCTCTTCTTCTGAGCTGGAGGTTAAATTACACGGACACGCACAGACAGAAAGACAGCAACATGGGTCATCTTTGAATTCCCTAAGAATGTCCCCTTTATTGTTTTCAGGGGCAGATTATATAGAGATTGCCATGCCCCAGCCAAACCCACCAGAAACCACTCTCCTGCCATCAGGAACTCCTGAAGGTCTCATGCTCAGAGCAGCTGTAGGCACTCAGATCAGGGGAAAACAAGTTGTTTACAAGAAATTCAGGATCTTTGGTCTCACTGCTCCCAACAGGTTGTGGTAACTTGTTGAGTACCAATCCCATATATGCTAGGATGTTGAGTGTATTATCCTTTTAAGGTCTTTGGAAGGCAAAAACAACCATGGGTTTATAAATGCAGTAGCCTTGTTAACTTCAGACGAAAGTAATTTGAAATAGTTCTCACCTACCTTTGGCTCTTAAAATCTTTCTTCCACTTTAAACAGTTTTCCTTGAGCCTTGTGGAGATGTGATGGTTTAATTTGATGTTATATCGATTTAGCCAAATAAAAGTATTAGGCTATCTCCTATGGCCTATTTCTTCCTTATCCATTGATTATTTGTTAGATTTGTAGTACCAGTATGATTTCCCTTCAGTGGAGCTGATCTTAATTTTAATAAGAAATCTATGGGTAAGCACTGTAACATTAATACTATTATTGAATCATTAGGCATTACTGTAGTTTTCAGTACTTGGAGATAAGCAAGACTGTTGATGAATTTTCACTGCCAGAAGCCTATATCTCATCTGTGTAAGCTAGATATCAGAGAGACAGCCTCAGTTCAGTACTAGCTTGGTTTCTTGGTGTTCAGTGACCAAACTCTGTAGCATCTTTAGCAATAATATTTGATAACCAAATACTGGTGGTTAGCCAATATAAATGATGGTGAACTACTTTGCATTTATTTAGGTGATCATACCACCACTGGAACTGGAATTTTTGTTTGATAACATAGGACATCAAGAAGAAAGATTATCTTTCCATGAAGGAAAACTCCAATTGCACTTCTAAAAATATAATTTTTCAGAAGCATATTAAATAGTAGGTTTTCTATGGCTATTTCAAGCATAGCTGATGTTAATGTTTCATTCTCTTTCCCTTCCCGAACCATACCCTTAAATTGCTCTTACAATTTGTACCTCTATCTATCCCAATTATTCTCTTTTTAATTTTGAGTGACAGAATGCAGGTATTGGTAGACTTGTATAATTAAATGCTTAATTAATTAGGACAAATGTGTTGCTGGTTCCCCATCTCTAATCACTAATCATCATTTTTCTATTTTGAGGAAGATGAAGAAGATATAGTTTTCCACATAATTCCTGATGAAATCAGTTAAAGGTTCCTGAATATTATGCATGACAGTAATATAGAATAATCTGAAAATATAGAATAATTCAGACTGATTAGGAGCTGAGAAACCTAATGAAAGTTTTTGTTCAGCCTTGTATGTGGTGCAGACAAAAAAAAGTAGGCAACGTAATCATGCATATAAGGTAAAAGCACATGAAAACCTTTAATTTTTTCTTCTTATTCATCTTAGGAGTTTGAAGGTTTCCTGACTTATTTAAGTACGTTTCTTAAAAGATATTGGTTCATCAGTTACCTTAATGAAATTGATACTTTCCTAAGTTTAATATTATTTGCATGATTTTCTTTCTCATTTGTGTAAGAGTTTTTTTTTTTTTTTTTTTTTTTTTTAACTATCTTCTACTTCCCGGCTAACTGTTTTCTACAGCAATGACTTAGTGGTTGTGGTTTTTCTTAATTTTTGCTTATTTTTGAGTATAAAAAATTCTCCATATTTTTATTGGCATAATTGCTGAATATACTGATCATGATTGGTAGTAATTTACTCTTAAGACTTGAATATATCCCTCCATATTTTGTACATATTTAGTTTTTTGATTTTGTTTTTGTTTTTGCTGAGAAGGGTTACATATTTCTCATGAGTTTGCTTTTGTGAGATAACACTTTCTATTGGAGACTCTAATATTCCTTCTTTGTTCTGTAGTCATAGGAATTAAGGCACAATAATATTGGAGGGCTTATTGAGGGTTTTAGAATCATATTAATTTGAAATTCTGACTGCCTTCTTACCATGGCTGTGGGTATCTTTATCTAGATATTGGAAGATTTCTGCTATGATTTTTATTAGTTTTGTCTTTTTTATCTTGTTTTTTCGCTTTTGTCTCATGGTGTCGTATGATCAAAGTCTTCATCAGGTTTTGTAACTTTTGAAGCAATTATTATGCTCACTTTTGTTTTAATTGATGGAGGTGGGTCTTGTATCTTATCTGTTGCTTTCATTGGTTAATTAATAAAGAAACTGCTTGGCCCTCTGATAGGGTAGAATTCAGATAGGTGGAGTAAACAGAACAGAATGCTGGGAGAAAGAAGCCGAGTCAGAGTTGCCATGATTCTCCCACTCCAGACAGATGCAGGTTAAGATCTTTCCTGGTAAGCCACACCTCGTGGGGCTACCCACATTATTAGAAATGGGTTAAAGCAAGATGTGAGAGCTAGCCAGTAAGAGGCTAAAGCTAATGGGCCAAGCAGTGTTTAAAAGAATACAGTTTACATGTAATTATTTCGGGTATAAAGCTAACCGTGCTCCGCTCCTTCAACATTTAATTATTGATTAATATAGTTCTTCAGTTTCGCATGATTTTCTTCTTTATGATCCTTTCTACTTGTCTTGTTTTCCAATGTTCTATTTAGCTTACTGAACTTTAAATTTCAATATTTTTTCTTTGACATTTGATGAATTTCCCATCAAGGTTGCTTAATTTCTTACCCAGGTCTTTTAAAAAAAATTCCTTATTTCCTTCTCTAAGTTTGAGAAATCTTCAAGGTTACTAAATATTTTAACTAAACCTTTGAATAAGTTATTTTAACATTTCAATAATTTCCTTATCTTCAGTTTTGATTATTGAAGAGTTATGAACTTTTAGTATTTATTATCTTCCTATATTCTAGTTTGCATTTATATAACTTTCTGCTCGTTCTTATGTTTTCTAAGGAGTCTCCCTAGTGGAAAACCACCTGTTTGGGTTAATATCTTTATTAATATTTGTAAAACAGAATGTAATGACACCAATAATAATTCAAAAGGAAATAGTGTATTTATGTGTACTAAAATGGAAACATCAACTATAATACAAATGTTAGAAAAGAAATAAATAAGGATGAATACATGGGAGATAACCTAATAACTTAAAAAAGGAGAAAAGTAAAGATATTAATAGCAAAACAGTATCAATGAAAGAGCATGAGAAATGTCAAAAGTCACTAAAAAAACCTAGGAAACACAGAAAATTATATTGGATTAAACCATAAAAATCATAATCCAGAAGAGTTAATTCAAAGAAAATTAACCATAAAGATAAAAGCAAGCAAACAAAAGAAAACAGTAATTGTTTCTTCCTTGTTTAGAAGGTCGATTTCTTTCCCCACAGTTTTCTTTTACATTTCAGTTTGTGTGTGAGACAGCTGTTTTATTTTTCTCTCTAAGTCCAAGCAGGTTAGAACAGAAAGAGCTATTTTCAGGTTGAACTCCTTCCAAGCAGTGAGCTTCTATTATTCTCTCTGGCCATCTGGCAATATACAAAGCCGTCAAAGCAAACAGTCTCTACTGGCTAGGCATGAGGGTATGATTGGTACCATGTTCCCTGAACTCACAGATGTCCTTCCTATCACTCCTGTTCATATTCACATGCATCTCATCCCTCTGTCTTTACCAGAGTTGAAACTGAGACACATTTGTTTGTTGGCTTCTCTGTGTGACATGGATTCTGGATTACACTTTCAGAGCTTGCAGATCTGTCTTTATTTTTCTTCAGCATTGCATGGCTTGGGTTGTGAGTTGCTAGCATGTCTGTAAACTTGATTCCAAATAATAAACAATTTTATGTTTCCTATATCTTCCCTAATTCTCAGAGTGACCATGTCATCAAATAAAAATTTACAAACTAGAAATATAAAAATATGGTATGTTTTGGTAGTTATGTCAATTACATAACTCTAATTAATCTCATAACATAGTTAATTTCTACAAAATCATTGGGTAAACTATGGATTGGAGAGGATCGCTTCTTTAATAATTACTTCTCATGCTGCATGAGATGATTTTCTACAGTTTTAATTATTATATTTGCATAATGCTGGTTGATGTAACCGAAGATAATTCTGACCCCCCTTTTTCGGCTTGAATCACATAGACTCTGATTCTTTTTCTTCTCTACGTAATTATTTACTTTTATTTTTTCTTCAGAATTTTTTCCATGTTTAATATTTACCCTCTCTATCCCAAATTTTCTAATATCCATTTGCCCTTTCCTGCCCAAAAGTTTTCCTGTCCTTTAATTAAATACATCATGACAATTTTATGCAGCCCAAGTATTCTTGCTTGTGTGGTTCTCCATTGGAGCATGGGCTACTTACCAAGCAACATATTCTTAGAGAATACTGACTCTCTTTCTCCCAGCAGATGTTAATTGCCAATAATTCCTCAACTACATTTGGATGTTTTTCCCTAACTACATTTTCAGTGCTGAGTTTGTCTTGGAAGTGAACAGGTTTTATGTATGCTATTGATATCACTGTGTCATGTGTGGAGCTTTCTGCTACATCCAGAAGACACTGTTTTATATAGTCATTCATCACCTTAATTTCTCATACTGTTTCTACCCCTCCTTTTACACAATGCTAACTGAGAATTGGGAAAAGTGTTTGTGGTATTTATGTTACAATTAGGGCTGAAAATTCTATAGTATCTTCATCTCCAAACCTTGGTCAATTGTGCATCTTTGTATAATTTACCATCTATTGCAAATAAAAGTTTCCATCTGATGACTGAAAGATGCATTAATCTATGTCTATAATAAGAAGTCATTAGGGGTTGCTTCAATACCATGTCCACTTAGCAGAATATTAGTAGTAGGATTTTCCCATAGGCCTGTGATATATCTAGAAACATGTTCTTGATCAGAGTAATAGTGGTAGATATGGGTTTCTTCTTGTAAAGAGATGATATAAATTCAATATGAAAGTGGGAGACAATTTCCCTCATGTTTCTGCTGCTATTTCTTCAGTGGGCATGTCTTGCCAGGTTAGTCACTATAATACTTTGCAGGATATACAAACAGGGATGACTAATAACTACTTTTTTTCTCTAGTAGTGTACATAGTACATTCAAGCACTATAAAATACAGCCAGTATGGAATGAATTTTCCATGTCTATATTAGCTTGATTTCTCATTTATATATAGTTCAAATATGTAGTATCTTCAACAATAGGATCTTACTGCTATACACATATACACACATACATACAAGTACATCATGTATATGCATGCATATATATAAATAGTTAAAAGTGAATTACTGGAAAACAAGGCAAAAAATATCTTAGTGAACACCAGATGCTAATTAATGTAAAACCCAATGCCAGGAATAGGTTACTTCTTTTGAAGTTGTTCATTAGTGATGCCATATAAACCCTCCAAACAGTATACACTATTACCATTTTTCTTGGTTACTCTCCAGGATTTCATAGTAAGATCCCTTAATAACCTGCATATCTCCTTCCAATATTGCAACACACACACACACACACACACACACACACACAAATGTATGCATGAGGGCACACACACATTTAGTAGTGTTGCTTGAATTTGCCTATGTTTAAAGTTGACCACTTGGAATTCAAAAATCCATGGTAGGACATTTCCTTGTGTATGACTCACTTCCCTCCCTCTCAGAGGCCATTAATTACCTGTTAGCTTTCTAATTATGGGTAGAGTCTCCTGAAATTTTCTCCATATACTTTGGTGTGTCAACTGATATTGCTATTATGCAGGTTTTTCGTTTAGGTGAGATTTTTGAGATTTCAGGAGCACAGCTTTCCTATCATATATAGAAGATACTATTTTCTAGCACATGTCCTGGTCCTCTCTTTCTTACAATCTTTCTGCTCCCTCATATATGATTTTTCCCAGAGTGTAGGGGTGGTGATTCTGATCTATAAATTGGCAATTATAAGTCCATGATCAGTCTTTATGTACACTTTGATCAGTTATATATTTCCATAATGGTCTCTGCCTGATCCCAAAAGAAGCTTCTCTGAGGAGAGATGAGAACTACGCTTATATCTAAAGGCACAGCTTTGAGTATAATTACAGTTAGAAATTATATGAGTTAAGAAAAATAATGGAACTATGCTTCTTCTCTAGGACCTATGACCTCTCTAGCCACCTGTTTTTAGCTAGGTTTATAGTACCAAACATGAGCTCTCTTGTTGCAAGGAGAAGCTTGTTTGTCCTGGCCACCCAGAACCAAAATAATCAGAAAGAAACTATATTAATTAAAGCATTGTTTGGCCCATTAGCTCTAACTTTTTATTGGCTAACTCTTAAATCTTAATTTAACCCATTTCTATTAATCTGTATATTGCCATGTGACAGTGGCTTACTGGCAAAGATTTGGCATGTCTGACTCTGGCAGCTGCCTCGTGGTGTCTCCCTGACTCTGTCTTCTTCCTCCCAGATTTCAGTTCTGCTTTCCCTGCCTACCTAAGTTCTGCCCTATCAAAAGGCTGAGACAGTTTCTTTATTCATTTGTGTTAATCACAGCACACAGAGGGGAAACCTACATCAATCCCTATCACTATTTTTAAGCCTTAAATCAATTTAGATAGCTGTTAGTTACTCTTAAAAAAAGGTACCACTAATGAACCACTGGAAATATATTTCCAAGTGGATTAATCATTGTCCTAGTTCATATAAATAACAAATGGTGGGATTACTGATTACTTTTCTACCTTGACAACTTCCATAGGGCACTCTGATTCAATGAGAGCTAGTCCTCAGGGAGGAGGCTTCTGGGTCAGCTCCAGCTTAATTTCTCCAAGTCTTGGGTTCAAACTGTGTGGTAAATTCAACAATAAAGCCTTACTTTCAAGTTCGTGGAGACACCCAAGAGCATTGAAAATAGCCCACGCTGTTTTGTGAATCTTTCGCATCTTCTTGAACATCAACTAGAAAAGAGGTTTTCCATGTCTGGCAATCTCGCGCTGCAGTTTTTGTTTCTGCTCTTGGGGAGGGGCATTGTCACCCTGTATGCTATAACTCTATTTAAACATGCAGATGATGTTGCACAATAATGCATATTATATTGGTAATTTTAAGTATACCTATAAAATCATAGTTTTCTCTGTGACTTTTTCAATTATTCTTAGTGCTATTTCTCTCACTTTTCTCTTTCTCTTTGTTGTATCCCCTCTCCTCTTCTCACATAAATCCACCCCAGTTTTTCTGCTTCAGCTCTTCATTCATTTACACTTAAAATATATAATTTCACTTTTTGTATCTGTGTAAAACTTCATTGTACATCTATACTACATACCTTTTATTCATTTATATGCTGATGAGTATCAATTCTGGCTTCATAACTTGGCATTTGTTAATATTGTTACAGTAAGTATAGAAATGCAGTTATCTTTGTTGTATGCTACCTTCATTTATTTAGGGTATATATCCAGACGTGGTAAAGCTGAAAAATATGGACGTTCTACTTTGAATATTTCGAGGCAACTACATGCTTAATACAGAACAGGTTAGTGATTTGGGGATCTAATTAATGACATTTCTTATAAATTGGTTTGGAAACAAAAAAGTTCAACTCCATGGATTTAGTCAAAGACACTTAACTCTATGAATTAAATGAGTTAATTGGGGGTTCTGGCATTTATCTCCATAATGATCTTTAAAAAACTATGTAGTAGCCAGAAATTAAATGTCAATATCAAATGCATAGAAACAATCTTCAAATTACAAAAGCATAATTGTTTGTTAATTATTTTTCAAAGTGTTAGTAAACTTAAATCAAACTGATAAGAGTTCATTAGATTTTTGCTAGTCTTCTTATAATCTTTTTCTTTGACTTCAATATTTTGTTTGATGACTTTTAAAAGAAAAAGCGCTCAAATGAAGTAGATGAAGTAAAGTGAACTGGAATAGATGATACCAAATTACTTTTGATAAAACTGTCAATAAGTGATGGTACAGTATGGAGACAGCTCTCTCACCTGTTTACTGGCTGCTGGGGATTAGGGAGTCTTTATGGGAATGACCTAAGGCCCCCTGCAAGTTGGTGATTGTAGTGTAGCTTGATCTGTTTGTGGGGATCCTATCAGTAGGATCAGGACCTGTCCCTGACCCTTGAGCTGGCTTTTGGGAAACTATTCCCCATGCTGGGATACCTCACCCAAACTCAATACAGGGCGGGATTTTGATCCTGATTCATCTTGATATACTATAATTTGTTGACTCCCATGGGAGGCCAGCCCCATTCTGAATGAAGACTGAGTAGTTGGGAAGAGGGGTAGATGTGAAGCAGGGGTAGGAAATAGGTAGACAAGAGAAAGGGGAAACTGTGATTGGTATATAAAATGAATGAAAAATGTTATAAAAATATCAGCAAGCTTCAAATGATAGCCTATTATTAACCTCAATAACATTTTCTTATGTGAAGGAAATAATACCTATGGCTTTGCCTTAAGAAAGAGTACTGACTGAATTTGTACATTATGCAGAATTACTAGATAATATTATTCTAAAATGCTAAGAAATTTTTTATTATAAGGACAGTGTCACATATGAAATATAGTTATGAGGGTCACAGTATTTTATGAGTCTAGTATTCCAAACACCTAGAAGAAAAATTAGCAAGAGTGTTATCGTCTGATCAAATCATATCTTTTTATATCACATTCAACTCTAGCCACCAGAGTTTGAAAGTAAAATGACAAATTGGAACCTCTCTAGATTGGGTCATAAGAATAATAAAGTGTCCCAAAATGCTATAAAAGAATTTACTGGGAGAACTGAGAATTCTGCAAAGGGCAGAAAATGCATGGAAGTGAAGTGTTTTTTATATGTTGACAGACTGGCCTGTTGATGGAAAAGTATAACTATTTCTTCTGCTTTCATAGTGAAAATCAGAGCCAACAAACAGTAGTTCCAGGATATAGTGTGACTAAGTAAAAGTTAAGTAATCTGTCCAAAAGCCCTCTTAAAATGGTTAATATATGACACAATAAATCCTACGTAAGTGGATATTTATAATAGTTATTATAAACCTACCTTTCCAGACTCTTATTAGTAGTTTTATACACTGGAAAAGAGTTGTTTTAAATGAAGAAAAATATTGGTAGTCGAGCTTCAGAACAGACATAATGGTGATTTTTACTTTATTATTAATGTAAATAAATTTAAAACAAATAGCTTATAAGTGCTGGTGAGTTAATGCAGATACTTTCCCATAAGACTGTGTTTGATCCTCAAACCTACATGGTGGGAAAACAAACTATTCAAGAAAAGTGTCCTCTGACCTCCATGAATGTATCATGGAACACAAATGTCATGCCCCTCCATATTAAGTAAATATAAAAATACCAAACCAAACCAAATAGTTTATATTCTCACTTTGGGAAATAGGATCTAATGAATTAATAAAAAGCTATTGCACACCGGTCTTTGAATCTTTTGCACTGATAAGAAATTGATTAATATGAAGAAACTAAAACATGTTAATCAAATTTTCTATTGTCAAAAACATTTTAAAGTACTCATATAATAATATTTATTTAACTATTAAAAATAGTATAATTGAAGGAGATTAAGTTTTATTAAAAGTCATCTAAGAATATAGAAAATTCTGTAGACAATATTTAATTGATAATAATTCCCATTAGCAGTAAAAGCATTCTTAATTGGTGACACTAACTAAAAGAAACAATGTTGTTTAATGTCCTCAAAGTCCTCAATTTATTTTAATTTCTAACTTTCCCTAGAGGGATGTCTTTTAATAAGGGCCTTTGGCATAATAGTCATTTTTTGAATAATTATAGAGCAAAATCTACTGGCAGGTAAATTATTAAAGAGAAATTAAATGTTACCACAGAATTTAAAAAGACCATTTGTTGTTTCTTTGTCTAAATTTGCAAGAGATCAACTAAGGAACTGGAAGTGAAACGTGAATACTAATGCATCACTTATTCTCTTGCTATTTTGGAAAACTGCTTTATATTTGCCTGCATGTACTTGCTCACCATCATTAGAGCTCAAATCAAGGGAAAAATAATTTGTCCCAGTTTATGCAGAAAATTATTTGATGATCATCTAGGCAAAGAAATATTGAAAAATGAAGTTTTGTCTTTCTGTGCATGTAATCATTTGGGTACTTAGCAACACCACTTTTCTCTGCAAGTTCCCCTTTTTACTAATCATGAATAAAAAGCATTAGAAAAATTCCTCTCTGGTACTTCTAACCCAATACTTCTATATCCACCACCCATCCCTCCCTTCTCTCTCTCTCTCCCTCTCTCTTTCTCTCTTTCTCTCAAGCACACAAATATAAGTCAACAAGAAAATATGATGTTATTAACAATAATATTTATTAATTACTTATGGTGTCACCAATCCCTGAAAAGTGATGAATCACAGAATTTTTGAATGTCATTAGTTAATAGAATAAATAATTTGGAGTAAAGAGATGTTGTATATATTCAAAACATACAGTGTATCAGGCTACTTTCACTGGTCAGTTTACTATTTTGATTCATCAATCATTTGAATGAATACCCTAGCTTGCATACATGTCCTTCCCTGTCTGTAGTCAGTACTTTGAGATATGCATTCAGTGAGAGTATTTACACCACAAATTGTCTCAAACCCTAAATACTTACTACATATGATTCCTTTGCTTATTTACTCAATAAAAAATGCCTTCTTCACGAGTGTGAAAGAGAATAATGAGAACCAAGACCATGACTGTATGATTTTTCATCAAATTGGTTTTGGGCAACTGTATTAATGTAGCAACTGAAGCCAGACACTTTTCTCCATAGTCATCAACAGTTCAAAAAGTGATGAATCTATTCCCAAAGCGGAGCAACTGAACAGTCAGGAGAAAATTCCTACCCAAGAGAATAAAATAGAATGTGTCATTTTTTTGAGATGATCTTTTATAGGGTGATCAAGAGGCTTTCATTTAGTGAATACATTTGCTCACTCAGTTTTGGAGAGTCGCCCTTCATTTATTCTTTCCCTTTGGAAGTACTTTCGAGTGCAAATTACTGCTATCAGAAGCCTTGAACTGAGAGGCTATTATTCTCCTTGCTCAGATTAAATTAATTTTGAACAGTTTAATGCAGCATGTCCAAGCTGCAAGTCCAAGTGGTGTCAAATCTATTTCTCTGCTTTTTTAAAGCTGCACCTTCAAGGGCAGTATGATTCATGGTGAATGTGTTCTTCTAATGTCTTGCTAAGCATTATTATTTTCTTTCATTTGCAAGTCATGAGGCTACAAATGTTAACTATTCTCCTCCGAACATTGTATAAAGAATGCATGATTTAAGCCAGCCTGATTTTCCAAAAGGGTGCTTATTACATTTACTTGCTTTACAAATGAAATAAAGTCAAAATACTCTGGATGAAAGCAAGAACTTCTAAAAGCTAATGAAACAGTATAAAGAGAACTGCTTTGGGAAGCACTGCAACATCAGTGTTGTGTTAAAGGAATTATCTAGATATAGGCATATGTAATAAAATAAAGGGATTTTAATGATTGTCTATATAATGCTGTTTGTGTTTTTGCAGAGTTGCAAGATGAAAAATGAGCATAAATCTACTTATCTTCTCTCTTCTACTGCAGGCAAAATTTTCTCTCTCCAGTATTCACTCTATCTAATGTATCATGGAAATGTAGTAACGAAGTTGCCTCTGTGTCATTGTACAACAAACAGCCCAAAGAATGCCAGTCGATTAATGGCAGAGAAGAAGATATGCTTTAAACAGTTAGAAGTTTCAAAAACCTATCAACCTTGTGTCTATATAAAGTATTTAAACTTTACAGCTTAGGGAAGTCTTTTCTACAGCTCTAATCACCAGTCCTATGGATTAAGCAAATTAATGTTTTCAAAGGTCTTTTATGAAGATTGATGAAAATCCTATATTGCATTCTTCCTTTAGAGCAGGGAAAAAGCCAAGATTAAGGATACTGTCTTCTGAAAGGCTGCATAAGCACTTTCTTCTTGATATATTACTGTTTTAGTAGATGAAAGAGAGGGGCAAAAACTTCTTGACAATACAAATAATTATGTACAACTCCAGGGATAGACATAACAAAGATTTAACTTTATGATGATAATATTGAGAGTACTTTTTCTTTAGTATCCATAACACATAAAAACTTCCATAGAAACTATGATACTACATTTGAAGAAAGATAATACGTTGATGAAATAACATATAAACACAAAAAAATTGCAAGTGACTGAGTATGTCTTGATGACCATTAGAATGACTTTTGTAAGAATACAGAAACGAGCATAAAATCAAATACATATGTAAACTGAGAGAGAATAACTGAGAATGAATATATTTATTCACTAAGTGCAAAGATATCAAGGGTAAGTGGGCCCCCTATGATATTAAAAGACAATAGCAGCTATATGTTAAAAATTATAATGTATGATTTCCATTTTTTTTCATTTCTTGTTTTTATTTTTGGAAAGTATTTAAATAGTCATTATACTAGTTTTCTCATTTAAGAATGGGATTAATAACTATAAAACATACCTTATAGATGTTTGGAGAATATATATATATATGGAGCAGACATATATATTTTGTCCTGGAAACAAGTCAACCATAATGGTACTCATCATCTACATGTTGTCCTTTTTAAAGGTAGACTAAGAATGGAGTTGATTTCCCCTACAAAATGACAGAAAATAAAAATATTCCCTAATCAGAGTATAGAAAGAAAGCATTACAATTGATTATGAAATCAAAGAAGTTTTTGTAACATACGTGAATCTCGATATTAATATCAATTGACAACTCATTTTTCTGTGACAGTATGTGGCTAGGTTGTCTAGAATTTTATATAACTTGATGAAAGTTTTGCAAGGTATAATTAAGTTACAGTAGGAAGTGGTACATTGCATTTCCCCAAAGGGAAGTTAGGAATAGAACATCTTTTTTACTCATGGGGTATTGTGAAATTTGAATCACATAAATATGTGAATGTCTTTGTCTACTTGACATATATTAGGTATTATTCCCATCTATCAGACCATATAAAACAAAGTAACAGATAGTTACTTTGACAATGATCTATTATCTATATATTTACCTTATTTGTCTTAGCACTTTGCAATTCTAACTTTATTAACTTGCATAATTTTTTTTCTAGTTTTTTGAGATAAGATTTCTCTGCATAGCTTTGGAACCTATTCTGGAACTCGTTCTTTAGACTACACTGGCCTCAAACTCAGAAACCCACCAGCCTCTGCCTCCCAAGTGCTGAGATTAAAGACATCTACCACCATCCTTTGGCCTGACTTGTATTTTACCCCATTCAGCATTCTTGGAGACAGAACAAACAGGATATGAAAATAGGTGGGAAAATATTATTATAAGAAATTAGGTTAAGTGGTTATGGAAACTGGAATGTTCAAATTCTACTAGACAAGCCAGCTGTGGTTGCAGATTGAAACTAAAATTTTTCCGCAACAAAATTAGGATGTGTTAGAAAATAATATCTGAAGGTAATGTACTGCAGAATTCTCCTTTAGGGAGGTTATTTCTTGTGTCCTATTCAACATATAAACCAATGGAAGGAAGGCTTCCCACTTTATGGAGATCACTATCCCCTAAGAAAGCACACCAAATAGAAATCCTACTCTGAATATATAGAGACAAAAGTGAATCAAGTTATTTCCAAATTAATTAATGGTATTGTTATATTGGTTTGAATAGAACTTCATTACTTAAAAACATAAAAAGAATCCTTTATGAAGAGACTGCACTGCTGTAACGTGTGTGTGTGTGTGTGTGTGTGTGTGTGTGTGTGTTTGTAATCAGTTCTTTGAAAATTTTATAAAACATGTTTTGACCCTGGTCACTCATCCTTCCTCAACCTTTCCCAAATCCATCCTCTTCCCTTCCCATTCAACTTTATTTCCTTTGTTGCAGCATCAAGGCTGATTTGGACTCTCCAACTTTTCTTGGATGTATGACTTTCCTCTTGAGTTTGGCCTACTTATGAAGGGCTATACTTTTAGACAAAACTGACTCTTCCTTCCATAGCAGCTAAAAATTGCCAATATCTTCTTAGCTAGGGATGAAATTACTAGCCCTTCTCCTGAGCTCCCAAATGTTAGGACTTGAGCTGGCTTAGGTTTTCCCAATTCTCATTCTTGATGCCACTACTGCTGAGTTCATATGTTTACATTCTCTGCTATATTAAGAAGACACTGTCTTCTTGTAATCATCCACTATTACTGAGTGTTGCACTCTTATTACTCCCTTGTTGTAGGAGCTGCGGGTTGCATTCCTGCCCAGCTCCTGCACGGCTAGCTTTACCTGAGATAATTACATGGAAACTGTATTCTTTTAAACACTGCTTGGCCCATTAGTTTTAGCCTCTTATTGGCTAACTCTCACATCTTGATTAACCCATTTCTAATAATCTGTATAGCACCATAAGGTGGTGGCTTACCAGGAAGGATCTTAACCTGTATCCATCTTAGAGAGGAGAGCTATAGAGTCTGCCTCACTTTCCTTCTTCCCATCATTCTGTTCTGTCTACTCCACCTATCGAAGTTCTGCCCTAACAGGCCAAGCAGTTTTCTTTAATTAACCAATGAACGCAACAGATAGATAGAAGACCCACCTACCTCACTCCCTTTTATGATATGTATTCTGAGGCTTAGGAAGATGAATGTGTTATAAATGTTCCACCCAGGGCTCATGTTCTGTGTAGTTTTGTGTTATATGTATGGTGTGCAATTATGGATCTTCTTACTGATCATCTTTCATTGTGGACAGAAACTTCTCTAATGAGGGTGGAGAGATTCCTTAATCTATAGGGGTAATGGAAAGTCATTAGGAATTGCCTTAATAATGTGTCCATTTAGCCAACTAACTGTATTAGGTTCTATCTTGGGATCTGTGATCTGTCCAGCCACAGTGTCTTATATGATAATGGTGCCATGTATATGTATCATCTTATGCAGTGAAATTTACATCTAATCAGGAAGTGGTTTGATAGAGGTGAGTCTTGTATCTTATCTGGTGCTTTCATTGGTTAACTAATAAAGAAAACTGTTTGGCCTGATAGGACAGAAAATTAGGTAGGCGGAGTAGACTGAACAGAATGCTGGGAGAAAGAAGCCGAGTCAGGCAGTCACCATGCTTCTCCCACTCCAGACAGACACAGGTTAAGATCTTTCCTGGTAAGTCCTCTCGTGGTGCTACACAGAATATTAGAAATGGGTTAGATCAATATGTAAGAGCTAGCCAATAAGAGGCTGGAACTAATGGGCCAGGCAGTGTTTAAAAGAATACAGTTTCCATGTAATTATTTTGGGTATAAAGCTAGCCATGAGGGCGGCTGGGTGCCAGGGACGCAGCCCCACCACTCCTCTTATTACAACAGAGTGGCGCTCCAACGTGATGAACTAAATCCACTTAAAAACCTGAGAGGGTTTTAACAAAAAGAGAGAGAGAGAGAGAGTTTAACACAGCTTTTGGCTGTTTGTGGGTGGGTTGCTGCAAAGAAATTTTCCTGAGTCAGCTTCAGGAAAAAACTGGGTGTTTTAAAACGCCAGCTTTCTGAGCTGTGCCATCATTGCGATCTCTGTCTGGCTCCTGCAGGAGACAGAGCTTTAGAATGGAGCATTGGAGTAAAATGCTATGGCTTGCTTGATGGCAATGTGGACTGCTGTGTGCCTGGAACTGTGTGTGGCTCAGGGGCACCTAATGTCTCTGAGGCAGGAGTGGCTCAGCTCCACCATACTGAATTGTGCTGACCTCAGGAAGGAACTATTGTAATTACCATAACAACAGCGCAGTTAAGGCTTAGATTGGCAGTAAACAGGTGGTACATAATTACCTGTACATGGTGCAACTTAAGTTTTTAAGAAGTTCTTAACATTTTAAGAACTGCTCCTTGATAGTAAAAAAAAAAAATTACAGATTCATGATAGGACAGATTCAGTCATAGGCTTGGGAGAGAGAAAAATATATAGAGAATAAAGTTAATGCCTTTAAAAAAGGGGTAAAATCTTTAGAGAGACAGCATAAAAGAAATAAAGGAAAATAAGCCACGTAAAAATGGAAAATTCACAGAGAGTTTGGATTATATACATTCAATTTTCTTTAAAATTTTTGACTGTGAAGGAGCTAAGTACAGAGAGACATTTCATTATATGGGCTGCCAAGCAGAACCAGAATGGATATCATAAGGGTATTATGATTTCAGAATTTGGGACTAAGGATATGATGCTTTGGAGAGGGTCTTCTTTTGTTTTCACAGAGAATGAGACCCTGTGTATTGCTACTATCCCAATATGGTATGATAGACCACGCCCTCCTGAATGGTTGCTATAAACAACTTCAAAAAATTACCTCACTCAACTGCCGACTAAGATGAACCTGGCACACAGGTTATACCATGAAAGACCCAATTAACGACGCCCCCATTCAGCAGGAAGCAGTTTGGAGAGAAAAAACTGTGCCCATGTTCCCAAATATTGTTTATAAATGTTCTTTTACATTTAAAGGGAGATATGATATAGATATGAATAATTTGCATTGGTATGGATTTTAAGGTCAATTTTGTTATATGTATGTGCATATTTCTAATCTTGATTAAGGTATTGTGATTGTGTAGTTCATGTAAAAATGTAATGGATATAGGTTGTTAATGGATAATCATCAATAATAGTCAAGCTTGTAGTCATGTTAGATTTTCTAGATATATAGAGATATATTTCAGCTAGATAGGCATTCTTCATATTTTTCAAAGACTGCAGAATATGGCATTTAATGTTTTAATAACTTAGGGCTTTTCAGGACAATGAGACATGTCTGCTCCTGGTAGCACCAATCTACTTCAAGAGGAAGATGGGCATCGAAGAGGCTCCTTGTGGAGTTTGATAGCCATTTGGGCAAGAAACTGCTCTTGCCTGGACTGATGAATAAACTGGACACAGAGAACCCTCAGAGAGAGGACTGTTGAACTTGCCTAAAGGTGAGATGGTCTTTTGGGGTTCCTGCTTCATAAAAGAATTTGCGAGACATTCTGCAGGACACAACAGATAGTGACTGAACTGTCTTTGAAAATTCCTGCTTCATGGAAATGTCTGCTGGATATTATGGGCCTGTAGGCCAAAGATGGATGCCCCAATGGTACAGAGGAACTTTGGGTGACTGTCCAGGCAGTGAGATGTCTCTGTCATTTCTAGAGTTTTGGATTTCTTGTTTGCTTAGGTAATATTATATCCTTCTGGATTCTTTGATGGAGTTGAAGAATGGATAGATAGTTATAGTTTTCCATTATTATGATAAAAATAAAATAGATAGAAATATTGTGACTGTAATTCGTATTTTATAACTGTTTTGCTATATGTAATTGGACTATGTTAAAATGAAAGCCTTCTATTTCTTTTTAAACAGAAAAAGGGGACATGATGGTGGGTCTTATATCTTATCTGTTGCTTTCATTGGTTAACTAATAAAGAAAACTACTTGGCCTGATAAGACAGAAAATTAGGTAGGCGGAGTAGATTGAACAGAATGCTGGGAGAAAGAAGCTGAGTCAGGCAGTCACCATGATTCTCCCACTCCAGACAGATGGTTAAGATCTTTCCTGGTAAGTCCGCTCATGGTGCTACACAGAATATTTGAAATGGGTTAGATCAATATGTAAGAGCTAGCTAATAAGAGGCTGGAACTAATGGGCCAGGCAGTGTTTAAAAGAATACAGTTTCCATGTAATTATTTCGGGTATAAAGCTAGCCGTGCAGGTGGCTGTGTGCCAGGGACGCAGCCCCACCGCTCCTCTTATTACAACAGTGGTTGGTTAATCACATATAATACTGTGGCCAATGTTGTTTTCAGAAATAAGGACGTACTGTCAAGGTCTAGAGAAAGTAGAAAATATACTTCTTCCTGACACAGATAAAAACTTTCTAGATAGAAATCTCATACCACAGAGACTAAGATGAACAAATAATAAGTGTGATTTTGTGAAGCTATAAACTTTTGGGACAGAAAACAATATCGTGGCTTAAATTATGAAGAAGCCAGCAGAATGACAAAAGATCATTAATGTATATACATTGGAGATGTATTTAATATCTAGAATAAATAAATAAATAATATATGAATAAATAGAAGGAAAAGAAAGAAGAATGCAGGGAAGGAAGGAAGGAAGGAAGGAAGGAAGGAAGGAAGAAAGGACTAAGAAAATAAACAGGCCAACTAAAAATATGGAACACAAACCTAAAGAGAGTTCTAAAAATATGAAATACAAATAGTTAAGAAATTTTTTAAGAATGTCCAGCATTCTTAGCAATCAGGGAAAAAAATCAAATTAAAATTGAGATTTCATACTACCACAATCAGAATGGGTAAAATAAAACAAAGTCAAAAGAAAACAGCAAAAACAGAGGCAAATCATCATCAATGTTGGTATGAACGTGGAGAAGAGGAAACCATTATTAATTTCTGATGGGAGTGCAAACTGGTACAGCTGTGGTAGAAAAAGTGTGTCAGTTCCTCAAGAGGCAGACACCATATAGGAGAATCGATGATCATGGCTAGAACTCCCCTGGAAGTTTGATATGTATTTGCTAGTCTTTGTAGTTTTGGAAAGTGCTGTGTAAGCTTCCAGAATAAGAAAATCAGACTGAAAGCATTCTACAGATTCAATGCAATGCCCATCAAAATCCTCAAAACATTCTTCACAGACCTCAAAAGAACAGGATTCAATTTCATGAGGAAAAACAAAAAAAAAAACCCAGGATAGCCCAAGCAATCCTGTACAATAAAAGAACTTTGGAAGGCATCACAATCTCTGACTTCAAACGCTACTACAGAGCTACAATACTGTAAACAGCCAGGTATTGGTATTAAAAAGACAGGAGGAGCAATGGAGTCAAATTGAAGACCTGGATATGAATCCACACACCTTTGAACACCTGATTTTTGAGAAGAAACAAAAAAAATATCAAATGGAAAAATGAAAGCATGTTTGACAAATAATGCTGGCATAACTGGATATCAACAAGTAGAAGAATAAAGTAGATCCATATCTATCACATGCACAAAACCCAAGTCTAAATGGATCAAAGACCTCACCATAAAATCAGCCACACTGAACTTCATAGAAGAGAACATGGGAAGTACACTTGAATGCATTGGTACAGGAGACCACTTCCTGAATAATAACCCCATTAGCACAGACACTGAGAGAAACTATTAATAAATGGGACCTCCTGAAACTGAAAAGCTTTTGTAAAGAAAGGACATGGTCAATAAGACAAAATGACAACCTACAGAAAGGGAAAAGATCTTCACTAACTCCACATCAAACAGAGGTCTGATCTCCAAAATATACAAAGAACTCAAGAAATTGATCATCCAAAGAACAAATAATCCAATAAAAAATGGAATACAGACCTAACCAGAGAACTCTCAACAGAGAAATCTAAAATGACTGAAAGACACTTAAGGAAATTCACAACAGCCTTAGTCATCAGAGAAATGCAAATCAAAACAACTCTGAGATTCCATCTTTTACCTGTAAGAATGGTCAAGATCAAAACCACTGATGACAACTTAAGCTGGAGAGGTTTGGGGGAAAAGGGAACACTCCTGCATTGATCGTGGGGATGCAAGCTGGTACAGCCCCTTTGGATGTCAGTGTTGTGATTTCTTAGAAAATTGGGAAACAACCTTCCTCAAGATCAAGTAATAACTTTTGTGTAATATTCAAAGGATGCTCAATCACGCCACAAGGGCATATTCTCACAACTATGTTCATATCAGCATTGTTTGTCATAGTCAGAACCTGGAAATGACCTAAATGTCCCTCAAAGGAAGAAAGGATAAGGAAAATGTGGTAAACTCACAATGAGGTACACAGCAGAAAAAAAAACCAAGATCTTGAAATTTGAAGGCAAATAGATGGAGCTAGAAAACATCATTTTGAGTGAGGTAACCCAGACCCAAAAAAGACAATTATCACATGTACTTACTCATAAGTGTTTCTTAAACATAAAGCAAAGAAAATCAGCACACAAATCACAATTAGAAAACAATGAGGATCATAAGAGAGACATACATAGATCTAATCTACATGTTAAGTAAAAAAAGGAAACATCTCCTGAAAAAAACTGGACCTTGAGAGAGGGTTGAAGGGGAGGGTAGAGGCAGGGAGAGGAGTAGATAAAATATAGACCTCAATAAATAAATCAATAAAAAAGAAGAGAAATAGAAGAAAACAAACAATAATACAGAGATGAGAACCCTGAGAGCTACAATAATGACTGTTATGGGATAACATGCCCACTGATACAGTAGTGGCATAGACATATTGGCATTATCTACTTTCTTCTTGAATTAAAGGCCTGTTCTATGAGGCGTAAAATGTGCCTAGAACTATTACTATGCTTGGAAACTATGATTAGTCAGATCATAAGCCCTAGTGGAGAACATACAACTATTATGCTGCTAAGTGGACATAGAACATTAAATGAAATCCTATTAATTTATTGTTATGCCAATAGGTCTATGTTTTTCTCAAACCCTCACCCAAGGAACTTCTGTTTGTAGGAGATGGCATTTCAAACTAGCCCACAGATGATCAAGTTGTAGAAAAAATGAAAGTGTAGAATGTTTTGTCCCAAGGATATATATGCCACAAGTCACTTCTAAGGCTTGGGAATCAATGCAGAAGAGGGAAACGTGTATAAAAGCAGAGGTGGTAAATAACTATAACAAAACAGTGACTTTTAGTCACAACACAGCTCACAAAGTTTGGGACAGCATGTACATAACCCATGGCAACATAAGGCAGATCAAATCCCAACATTTAGATCCTATACACACCTCCTAATCAATTGCTAATTGTTAATTACAGAAAAGGTAGGTTCAGTTTTCTCTAAGAGTACAATTCTTGTGAAGTTGATCACTCCAGTGGAAGACAACACATATAAGAATATATGGACAGCACAAAGTTTTATTGAATGATGTTTTAAAAAATAAGATAAAAAGTTGGGTAGTTAGGGAGGGGGTATATCTGGGAAGAATTAGGGGAAGGTGATAGAATACGATCAAAATACATTATATGAAGCCACAAAGAACTAATTTTACAAAGAGTAAAAATAAATCTATTGCATATTTATATATACCACTATGGAGCATATAGCCAAAGGCCTCTGTATACCACTATAGCAACAATTGCTCTTTCATGTTCACTGATGCTCACAATAGCCAAGAGATGTAAACAGATGAGATAAATGGATAGTAAAAATGTCATTTAGAACAGAATATTGATCATTCATTTTTTAAAAGTGAAATTTAGAAATTCACAAGTGAGTGGGTACAGCTGTAAATATTCATTTTAAGTGAGGTAACCCAGTCTGTGAAATATATGTTTTGGGTTTTCTTTCATTTTTGGATATTATCTTTGAATCTTTAGAAAAATATGGCATTTCAAATACACACAAATGTTAGGAAATTAGTAAGCCCCAATAGGGAGTTGCTTTCAATGGAGGAGAGGTAGAACACACTGCTATACAGAGTTAAATAAAAATTACAGATTGTAAATAGATAAATTGGGCTTGGAGAGATAAAGACAAGGTAAAAGAAAGAATTTGAGAGGGATAAATAACACTAAAACTTAAAAAAAGTCATATGGAAATGGAAACCAACTATTGTAAAAATCTTTCTAAAATATATCTTTACATATACACAAAATGGATTAAGATAATGTTATCCAACAATATGGCAACATTGTCCGACTAGACACAAATTAAAAAACAAATATCTAGAGCTGATAATGAAATATTTATTTTGAAACTGGTAGCCAAAGACATCCTAAAGACCTTGAAACTTTACTCTATGGGTTATTACTAATCAAATGTTAGTTTTAAATTAGTGTGTATCATTTTGCTATGCCACCATACTTTCTCACATATTATAATATTTATGATATGTTTTCTGATAGAATATAATTCATATTTTACAATAGAAACCATTGATAAGATCAGAATATTCCCTTCAAATTGACAAACTGAATAAGGATTTCTATGTATAATTTATACTTCTTCAAATGCCTTTTTATTTTCATAACCCATTGAGTACAATTTGCATTACCCATATGCATACATTTGTAGGGCCATTCACTTGGAGCATGAACAATCTACCAGGGTCCATACTCATAAAGCAAACTGAGGCAACCCCTTCTATCATCAGCCATCACTATCAATGGCTATTTACATAGAGATGGGAGACTGTGTGTCTTTCCATGTCTTTTTCCTAATATGTAGTTTTGACCACTGAATCTTTAGATTTCTGTGTTTCACTTAGAGTACCTATAAGAAGCCAGGAAAATGGAAAGTGGCCATTGATGAAGGTAGATGACATATCTTTAACTGAGGGAGACATAGTACAACACAGGATATAAGACAGGAGTAATGGGAATAATAAGTGGAGATTTAAGTTGGGTGAGGGGATGGAGGTAGGACAAAGAAAAGGGCTGATGATTAATAAAAAAACTAAGGATGTTTGAAAGTATAATATTGAAATCTATTATTTTATAAAGTTTCCCAGCAGTAAAAAACAATGATATATTGAATTTTGCATGCAAATGGATAGAACTAGAAAATACCATCCCGAGTGAGGTAACCCATACCCCAAAAGATGAATATAGTATATACTCACTCATAAGTGGACATTAGCTATAAACAAAGGGCATTGATACTATAGTTCATGATCCTAGAGAAGCTAAGTAACAAGGTAAACCCTAAGAAAAACATTTATAGATCCACCTGGAAAATCAAAATAGACAAGATTGAGACTTTGTTGCCTGATAAAATTGGGAACAAAAATGAAAAGGGAGGGTGGAATGGGAAGAAGAGGGAAGAAGGTGAGGGGCAAGTAGAACTTAGGGGAGAGGTAAGAAGAACTTGAGGGAATGGGATAGTTGAGATGGAGGAAGAAGAGAGATGAGAGCAAGGAAAGAGATATTTTGATTGATGGAGCCATTATGAGGTTAGCAAGAAACCTGACTCTAGAGAAATTTACAAGAACCCACAAGGATGACTCTAGCTAAGACACTAAGCAATAGAGGATAGGATGCCCTATCTGGCCTTTCCCTTTAGTCAGATTGATGAATATCTTAAATATCACCAAGGAACTTTCATCCAGCAACTGATAGAAACAAAGGCATAGAGCCACATCAGAGCACTACACTAAGCCCCAAAGTGCAGATGAAAAGTGGGAAGAATGATAATATGAGCAAAATGGTCAAGACCATGATGGGTACACCCACTGAAACAGTCTACCTGAGTTAATGGGAGCTCACCAACCCCAGCTGGACTGGAAAGGAACAAACACAGGACCAAACTAGTAACTCTGAATGTGGATGACAGTTGCATGGTTGGGACAAAATAAGAGCCACTGGCAATGGCACCAGAATTTATTACTATTGCTTGTACTGATTTTTTAGAAATCTATTCACTTTGAATGGATACCTTGCTCAGCCTAGATATATAGTAGGGAGGGCCTTGGACCTTCCCCGAACAATGTGCCTTACCTTCTCTGAGGAGTGGATGGGATGGGATGAGAGTTATGTAGAGGGAATGGGAGAAGGGGAGAGAGTTGGAACTTGGATTGGTATGTATAATGAAAAAGATAGTTTGTTTACTTTAAAATATAAAAAATTCTAATTTTTTTTATTCCTGTAACATTTGTGTTATTATTGCAGCATTATATTTTGCAGGTGACATATTGTAACTGACAGAGTTTGGAGGTGGATTATTTTTAATGGCTGTCATCCTTTTATATACATATATATATATATATCACTATTAAAAAATTCACATTTGATTAATAAATGACTCAGTTACAAAAGCTAACTGTCACCAAATATGACATAAATTTGGTCCCATCTTCACATGTGCTTCATGGAACACACATAAATGCATGCATTCTTAAAAATACATAGATAATATATAAGTAAATAAATGTCAAACATAATATTTTTTACACACTTATGTAAGATATTACTAGAAACTTCTAATGTTGCAAAAACAGTAATTTAGTGAATGTTAAAGAACTCCTTGCTTTCTTTTCTTCATGTTTCTAGGATTTTTATATCATTTCATATTTTGTCCTTGTCATTTTTATATTAGATTCCCTATATCATAGAATATCTGTTGTGACATCTGTATTTTATTTTGCATAATTTTGTTAATGTTCATTCATGTTACAGCATATATCAAAATTTTCTTTTCATTAAATATTAGTCTTCCTATATGTATACACCATATTTATTTGTAGAACAGACTACTCATTGATATTTGAGTTGTTTCTTCTTTTCAGCTCTATGTTTGTTTATGCAGCAAACGTGAGCACAAATATCTCTTTGAGACATTGATTTTACTTTTCTAGAATTTATGCACAGAATTGGATTTATTGGATCACATGATATCTTAGGAAAGTATATGATTTTTCATGACATAAACATAAGTGTAGTCTATCTGATAATATTATTAAGGAAATGTGCTAGTAAATGTAAAGCTTCAAAATTGTTCTTGGTGGAATAAAATGAGGTATTATATAAAATTAAAACTGAAAACTAGAAACATATATATATGTATATATATGTGTGTGTATATATATCACATATACATACAAATATAGTATTATGTTACAGAAGTTTCTTTGAACATTTTACTTTTTAAGGTAACTATTTATTTTGTATGTGTTGTAGAAGCCATTGTATTGGTTTTATTTCATATTCCTTTCCAACAATGATTGATTGACCCTTTATTGTCATTATTTATTTCAAGACATGACATAATACACCTGTAGGTCCCTTGTTTTTTGTTTGTTTGTTTGTTTCTTTGCTGTTTTTAGGCTCTCTATTATTTTTAGAATTTTTAGGTGACATTACCACAATTATGTCACCCTGTGACATATTATTTCTTGGATATTACTAAGGAATATCCCAGGATACCTAAGAAATCTAGAAATGGCAGAGTCTGGTGTCATTATGTATGCTTGTTTACTCTGTTTTATAATCAATGGGAATATAAAAACTTCTGTAATTCAAGAATAGGGAAATTGAATTATTTTCAGGGGAATGGTTATCCTGGACCTTGTTCGGTGAAATTTGAAAATGTTGTCTTCTCAAATACTGCTTTTAAGTGTTGAATAATGACATTTCTGTAATCAAGGAAGTAGTGGTAGAATATGAACTCACAAAAAACTATGGCCAAATACCCTAAATCTTATGAAATAGCCCAACCTATTTTCTATCATACTAAATTGTTCATATTGATCTCAAATACCTCAAATATATATTCCAAGTTGGCCTTGGACATTCATTAATGATGGATAAGCTTCCTATATTATGACTATACCATGATTCCTATGCCAGATAACATTTTAAAAGATTTGATATGCTCAAAGATTATTTGAAGTCTGAAAATATTTTAAGTTTACTTTAGAGAAGATAAAGAAGAATCATAACTTAATTCATGAGAGAATTGTTTTCAAGAAGTTACCAATAGGAACATAGACTCTTGACAATCACATTTAATGATTTTCTGCTTACAATCTGGCTAAGAATATACTTATTATTTTATAATGGTCTGAAAATTCATATGGAACTAAATTAAAAACTAATTGATTATGTATTTTGTGAAGAATATTTGAAGACATCATAATTCAAGATATACTGTGGTTACTGCTAGTCTTTTAAAACTGAATTTAAAGCAAGAAGTAGGATCAACCGAAAAAACAGAAAAAAACGATGTGAAAAGTGCAGTTTAAGAGTACAGATACTATTAAAGTTGTAGACTAACTGAATGTGTTTATATTTTGTGTTACATGCATTTGTTCATTTACAAATATTATATATATATATATATATATATATATATATATATATATATATATATATCATGATGCTCTTATGGTGGTTTGATGACAATTTATGAGTCTTGGGGACTGAACTTAGGTCATCAGGTTTGGTGGTAAGTTCCTTTACCCAATGAGCTATCTTGTTGGGACCCAGAACACCTGTATTTATATCTGCAAACAAAGAAATTGCAGTGACATTGAAGATTATTGTTAATGAGATCAGGACCATTAGACGCTAGCCATAAACTTTTCACTGGAAAAGAAAAGTGCCATGAGGCTCTATTTTACAAGGCTCTATGTTTGAAAAATAAACCTTTAATTTTAAGATAATTAAAATCTGAAAATTCTTCATGTTTCATTAAGTTTCATTTTGTGTTGTGATATGACCATAAGCCTTTGAGAGACAAGGGTAAATGCCATAAATCAACCTGAAGTATCTATCAGAGACTTGTGTTTTCAGTACTTGATTTGCAGTCATGAAGTTTATTTTTCTTTTTTCATTTTTAATTATCTCTCTCTCTTTCTCTCTCCTCTCTGTTGTTAAATATTGGCTTTACTATGTACCTCAGGCTGGTCTTGAACATGCAATCCATTTTCCTCAGGCCACTAAATACTAGAACTTCATACATTTATTATCTGGTTGATTTTCTGTTGTGCTATATTTAAGGTCGTGAGGCTTTTAGGAATTTGGACCCTAGATGGCAGGGCCAAATAAGCAGGAATGTGCTTTATAAGCAACCATTCCTGGTTCTTGTTTGGTTTCTGCATCTCCTTAGTATGCTCTTATATAAACAATTTCTAGCTATGTCCCCACTACTACGATCTCCATTGTACCTTACTGTGCCAACTGGTTTTATGTCAACTTGACAAAAGCTAAAGTCATTTGAGAAGAGCAGAGCTCAGATGAGAAAATATCAACAATAGATGTGACTTTCAGGTAGTCTATGTAGCATTTTCTTGATTAATGATTGATGTGGGAATAGCAACCCACTGTGGGTGGTGACATCCACAGGCAGAGTATCTTAGATGATATAATAACACATACTGATCAAGCAAAGAGGAGCGCATCAGTAAGGAAACCTTTTTGATATCTTTGCTTCAGTTCCTACCTAGAAGAACCTTCCTGTGCTTCCCTCTATAGGCTCTGACACAAAATATGTAACCTAAATAAGTTATTTTTTCCTCAAGTTGCTTTTGATCATGGTATTTTATTAGAACAATAGAAAACTAAGTCATAACTTTCATGATGAACAGAAATTCCTTTGAACTCAGAGGTAAAATCAACCTTTCTCACTACCAAACCACAATTTGTTTATTCAATATTTTTACTGCCTTTCATAACCTAATATCATAAGTTAAAGTGTATTTGCTTTAATAATGTGATTTCTAAAGATATGACTACCATCAGTCATATTTTTTTTTTCTTTGTGATGGGGAAGCTCAGCCAATCACATATGGCTTGGGTATGGCCACTTGGGGCCAAGGAAGAAGAACCTGGGGATCCAGGTGCCCGACCCTTGTTTTGTCTCTGTCTGCTGCGCTGGACCCCAGTTGTGTGAGTTTTCCAATTATTAAACTAGATCTGCTATATTGAGCTTGTCTGATTAATCCTAGCTTACCGGTCAATTACGCCTGTCATTTGGCGCTCCAACGTGATGGACTAGACTAAATCTACTTAAAAACCTGAGAGGGCTTAAAAAGGAGAGAGAGAGAGAGTTTAACACAGCTTTTTGCTCTTTGTGGGTGGCTTGCCTCAAAGTAATTTTCCTGACTCAGCAGCAGGAAAAAAAATTGGCTATTTTAAAATGCCAGCTTTCTGGGCTATGCTGCCATCGTGATCTCTGTCTGGCTCCTGTGGGAGACAGCTTTTGAATGGGGTTTGTAATTAAAGTGATATGGCTTGCTTGATGGCAATGTGGATTGCTGAGTGCCTGGAACTAAGCACAGCTAAGGGGGACCAAATGGCTCTGAGGCACCTGCGCGGCTCTGCTCCGCCATGCTGAACTTGCTGAACTGTGTTGACTTCAGGCAGAAACTATCGTATTGATCATAAAAACAGGGCAGTAAGGTTTAGACTGGCAGTAAACAAGTGGTACCATATTACCTCTTCATGGTGCAACTTAAGTTTTTAAGAAATGCTTACCATTTTAAGAAGTACTCCTAGACAGTAAAAAAGTTACAGCCAACGCAATAGGATAAATTCAGACATAAAAGACCTCTAAATGGGTCATGGTGTTAGACATACGCAGGCTTGGGAGAGAGAAGAAAAAGAATATAGAGAATAAAGTTAATGCCTTAAAAAAAGGGTTAAGTCTTTAAAGAGACAGAATAAAGTAAAGTGATAGAGTAAAAATAAGCCACATAAAAATGAAAAATTCACAGAGGGTCTGGATTATGTATTTTATTGTGTTTTCTTTAAAACTTTTGACTGTGAAGGAGCTAAGAACAAAAAAAAACATTTCATTAAATGGGCTACTAAACTGAACCTGCATATATGTTCTAAAGGTATCATGACTTCCAAATTTGGGTCTAAAGATATAATGCTTTGGAGAGGGTCTTCTTTTGTTTTCACAGAGGATGAGACCCTGTGGATTGCTTCTATCCCAATGTGGTATGATAAACCACGCCCTCCTGAAGGTTGCTGTGAACACCCTCAAAAAATTACTTCACTCAACTGTCGACTGAAATGAACCTGATCCACGGGTTATACCATGAAAGACCTAAATAACAGTGCCCCCATACAGCAGGAAGCAGTTTGGAGAGAAAAAAAACTGTGCCCATATTCCCAAATATTGTTTATAAATGTTCCTTTACATTTAAAGGGGAAATGATATAGATATGAATAATTTACATTGGTATAAATTTTACTCTATTGGTATAAATTTAAGGTCAATTTTCTTATATGTATATATATTTCTGACCTTGACTAAGGTATTGTGATTGTGTAGTTCATTTAAAAATGTAATGTATAATTAGAAAATATAGGTTGTTAATGGATAATCATCTATAATAGTCAAGTTTGTAGTCATGTTAGTTAGACTTTCTAGACGTGCATAGATATATTTCAGATAGGTATTCTTCATATCTTTCAAAGACTATAGAATATGGCATTTAGTGTTTTAATAATTTAGGGCTTTTTCATGATAATGAGACACGTCTGCTCCTGGCAGCACCAGATACTTCAAGAGGAAGATGGGCATTGAAGGGGCTCCTTATGGAGTTTGATAGCCACTTGGATAAGAGACTGCTCTTCCCTGGACTGTTGCATAAACTGAACACAGAGAACTTGCAGAGAGAGGACTGCTGAACTTGCCTAAAGGTGAAATGATCCTTTGGGGTTCCTGAATCATGAAAGAGTCTGTGAGTCATTCTGCAGGACACAGAAGAAAGTGACTGAACTCTCTGAAATTTCCTGCTTCATGGAAAATGTCTCTGGATACTCTGTTCCTGAAGGCCAAAGATGGATGCCCCAATGGTACAAAAAAAATTTGGGTTACTGTATAGACAGCAAGATGTCTCTGTCATTTCTAGAGTTTTGGAAGTTGCTTACTTCTTGTTTACTTAGGTAATATTATATCCTTCTGGAGTCTTTGATGGATTTGATGAAAAATAGATACAGTTTCCTTAGTTATGATCAAAGATGAAATAGGTATAAATATTGCAACTGTAATTCTTGCTTGATAACTGTTTTGTTATATGCAATTTTATTAAGTTAAAATGAAAGCCTTTCTTTTTTTATTTAAACAGAAAAAGGGGAAATGATGTGGGTGGGTCTTCTTTCTATGTGTTGCTTTCATTGGTTAATTACTAAATAAACTGCTTGGCTTGATAGGTCAGAACATAGGTGGGTGGAGTAGACAGAACAGAGTGCTGGGAAGAAGGGAAGTGAGGCAGATGCCATGGAGAGCCACCAGGTCAGATATGCTTAATTTTTCCTGGTAAGCCACCACCTCCTGGTGCTACACAGATTACTAAATATATGGGTTAATCAAGATGTGAGAGCTAGCCAATAAGAGGCTGAAACCAATGGGCCAGGCAGTGTTTAAATGAATACAATTTGTGTGTTGTTATTTTGGGGCATAAGCTAGCCAGGTGGCCGAGAGCCTTCAGCCCGCTGCCCCTTCTACAACTTTGAGAATTTAATATAACCAAATATCTTTTAAAAAATATTTATTTATTATGTATACAATAGTCTGTCTACATGTATGCCTGTAGGCTAGAAGAGGCACCAGACCTCATTAAAGATAGTTGTGAGCCACCGTGTGGTTGCTGGGAATTGAACTCAGTACCGTTGGAAGAGCAGGCAATGCTCTTAACCACTGAGCCATCTCTCCAGCCCCCCAAATATCTATTAAAATATCTTCAGGAAAGCAGAAATATATAATTTCTCAACATTTCTCAAGAAATATAATAATGTTAGACCAATGTTTTATGCACTTCAAATGAATCACTGTGTTGATGATAAAATAATTGAAAACTAAATTTAATATTGACTTTCAGTAGGGAAAATACTTGTTTTCTGAAAGAAAACAAGAAGGCATTCTCCCCAAATATGAAACATAGACATTTTATTATCACATGGAATAATAGAAAGGGGGCTCTCAGTGTGTACCTAAGGTTATGAAATTAGAATGAGCTTTTATGTATGAGACATGTAACTGATATAAATTTTAATTAATATACTGCTTCTGAGGAGGAAATCAGTAGCAAATGTTACATTGCAAGATTAAATCTGACAGTCAGAACTAAGAAGTAGAAAAATATTATTAGTACAAAATTGATATGTGGTAACCTAGGAATCTCTCTCTAAACTTTGCTCTCTCATGAAGAATCTCAGGTATCTATGCCATAACTACTGATCTGCCTGTACTAGGAGCCTGTTGTGAGGGGGAATAGAACATCCCAGAGCTGATAAATGCAATAGCTTCCAGAGAGGTGTTCATTTTATCTGGTCACTGGGTCTGCAGTAAAACCAAGCTGAAGGGAGATTGGTTAGACTGCGAGAACATAATCAATGACTATATACAACATACCGGGCAAAGATATAGCAAGAATAGCATAGACTGTGCAGAAAGCAGCCAAAGGGTTGTGTAGAAATCTGAAGATGAAATGCTTCAGCAGTGTCCAGTTTTATGTCCCTTACCATTGTCATCATTTACATCGTCAAAACAACAACACCTAGAATTACATAGGAGATATGTTTTTTTTAGCCATGTCTCAAAAGGAGTTTCTATATTGACATAAGCATGGCAGGAGATCTTTCCTAAAAGTGAGCAGCAATATTATTTGGCAGTGGTCCTAAAATGAAAAATAAAGTACAAAATAATAGGCTTTCTCTGGCTTCAGCTACCATGATTTCCCCACTACAATGGAGAGGGCCCTTAAACTATGTGCAAACATAAATCCCTCCTTTTCCAAACTGATTTTGTCTGGTATTTTATACCAGAAACTATAAAAATAATAAAACTAATAAATATACACAACAATGATTAATCACAAGGGAATGAAAACACAGGAGAATTGGGCTGAATAATGCTATCTGATCATTACTATGACTTTTGACTGGAAACAGATTACCAAGCAACTAAAGAGAACCCATGAGGTTAAAGCTCCCTTAAGCTTCCAGATTTTCAGTCAAGGAAAGCCTTGTTAGAGAGTCCAGTCTTTCATACACAAGAGACAGAATAGTGGATTCATAAAAGAGAATGGTGAACAAAAATGAAGACCAAGCACAAATGTCTATCAGAAACAAGGAAATGTGTGAATATAGAGAAAAATAACCATCCCTTCACCTGCAGAGACAAAAGAATACTTTTCAAACCTGTAGTCTATTAAGTCAGAAATCTAAAAAACATGGACAACTTTGTTGATTCATACAAACTACCAAGGAAAAACCAATGTGATATAAATAACTTAAACAGATCCATAATAAATAAGGATATATAAGCAGTAATAAAAAGTCATTTAACTAAAACAAATGGAAAGTCAGATGGATTCATAATAGAATTCTACCACTTTAAATGCTCTACAGAAAATACTTAAATTACTCAAAAATTAGAAACAGAAGGAAAACTTTTAAATTCTGTTTATAAAGCAAGCATTGTTGCATTGTGGGGGCTTCTTGTTTGTCCCAGCTGCCTGACTGCTTACCCCAAAAATAATCACACAGAAATTATATTCATTAAATCACTGCTTGGCCCATTAGCTCAATTTTCTTATTGGATAACTCTTACATATTAATCTAACCCATTTCTATTAATCTGTACTTCATCACAAGGTCATGGCCTACCAGCAAATTTTCAGCACGTCTACCTCTGGTGGCATCAGAGGCTTCATGTCATCTCTCTGACTCTGCCTTCTTCATCCCAGGATTCAGTTCCATCTTCCCCGCTTACCTAAGTTCTGCCCTATCAACAGGCCAAGGCAGTTTCTTTATTCATTAATGGTTATCACAACATACAGAGGGAAATCCCACATCAAAACAACACTCTAATGTTCAAACTATGTAAAGACACAACACAAAAGGAAATAACAGATGAACATAGGTGGAATGTATATATCTTAAAGAAATTTGTGCCATTAGGGCTAATAATGCTCCCCACAAGAGCCACAGACACAAATCCTAGTACCATGAATGAGAAACCTAGATTCAAATTGTTATTTAGAGCAGGCCAACACTTGCAAAACAATATAGGCTATTGCTGCTGCTTTTGCTTGTCTTCCAGAAGTTGAAGGTACATTCATATTACTTCAGACTTCAGACAGAGCTTTCTGAAAATTTGAGCTGTTGAAACGTGAAAGTCTCCCTCTCACAGTCTTTCTTTCATAGTACTGGTAAGTAGTAATCAAGCTGTCCATACAAGTTAGCAGTCAATATTCCTATCCAACTGGGATTCCTGTGAATCACAACAAAATGACCAGTGTGCTAAAGGTTATATCTAAAAGTGCAATAGTAGCACTCATATCTTCCTGTTAACCAAAAGCTGTACTTAAAGTCTACTCAATAGGAGAGAAATCATGACTAGTACTAGAAACCTAGACAACTACCTGTACTTCGTGAGGTCATGGATCTTAGAAGAGAGTTTATTACTGCCAGTTTTTTAGACTAGCACAATTGAATGTGTGTGTGTGTGTGTATGCATTTGCGCAGTGCACACCAGTGATGCAGGAGAATTGTCTGTATTCTGTCAATCATGTTATAAATAAATGCTGATTGGCCAGGCAGGAAATATAGTGGAGGGGGGAAAACCAGACAGGAAGTAGAAATGATGTAATGAGAACAGGAGGATTCTGGGAAGGAGGAAGTTGATTCCTCCCACTCCTGCCCAGACCACTGAAGCAGAAGAATGTGATCTGCCCCACTGAAAAAAGGTACTGAGCCACATGGCTAATACAGATAAGAAAAATGTGTTAATCAAGTTAGCCAATCAGCTTTATAATTTATGGAGACCTATGTGTTATTTTCGTTGCAGCCAAACAGTTGTGGGGTACCTGGTAGAAGAACAAAAATCCCAACAACAAACAAGCCAAGCCTACTCATGTTACACACCTGTGCCTGTGTGCATAAGTATATGTTGTATAATATATGTACATATATATATATATATATATATATATATATATATATATATCAGTCCTTATCAAGAAGATTCCCTTTACATCAAACAGATAACATTACAGCAAACCACAACTGTTTATGATGATCAACCAATCATGGGGAGCATAACATTATTGGATACATCTAAAACAAAACTTGTGCACCTAAGGCCTGTCAGGGAACATTATAGAAGAAGTGACAGGCAGAGCCAGAGTATCATATTGCATCTCCTGAAATGATAGGGAAGCTGTATCTGTAATACCTCAACAATATGCCTGCCTAATCAAGACCTGAGCAATGATATAAATAAACATGCTAACTTGAAAGGGGAAATCTCACATGGTCCCTCTCCCAGATGAAGAACCAAGCAAGTAATTATGACGGATAGAATTAACCTTTTTCAGGAATTGGCTTCCCTAATTTGTTAATAAATACAAAGTGTTCAGCCCTGAGATCAAATAAATAGGAGGAACATTAAACAGACTTAGCATGTTGAATTTTATATTTTTATGTTTACATATATATGTAACAATAGTAATGAAAATGTGTCCAGGATTTTTAGAGCAAGTAGAGTTAGTGGAGGAGTTGGAACGAGGAAAGGGAAGGGTTATGGTTATACAATTATATTTTAATTTAAACATAATTTAAATTAAAGATTAGCCCCAAAGCAAACATAAACACATTAAAAAAGAGAATTCAGTATGCTCAAGTTATTTTTTTTCCAGAGATTCAGTGACAGTTCAACATATGTAAGTCAATAAATGTAAAATTGTGCAAATGGATTAAAAGACAACAGTCACAATAAAAAGCCTTTGACAAAATCTGACATTCCTTCATGGTAAAAGTCCTAGAGAGAGTAAGATGAGAGGAAACATCTGTCAATATAATAAAGACTATATATAGCAAGCCTGTGGTTTATATTATCCTAAACTTGAAGTGATCCCATTATAATCAGAAATGATACATGGGTGTTCAGTTTTCCTGTTTCTTTTTGATATTGTGCCAGAAGAACTAGCTGGAGAAATAAAACAAGAAAAGAAATTTAATAGTATATAAGTAGGAAAAGAAGAAGCCACGTTATCCTTCTTTTCAGATGATATGATATATTCAGGAGATGTCAGGAGTTCTACAAGTAGAAATGATAAATACTTTGAGCAAAGTCACAAGAGAAAAACCACTTTACAAAGAGCAATAGCCTTTTGTACACAATTAATAAGCATGTTAAGAAAGATATCATGGAAACAGTGTCACCTATAATAACTTAAGAAATAATAAAAGAGCATAAGTGAATGAAATTGAAACCTAAAGAGAAACACATAAAATCAATCAAAAAGAATAATAACAGTAACTACAAACCTTTATCCACTTAAACTTAAAAAAAAAACACTGAAGATTTAAATGGATAAAATTAGAGGCTAAACAGGAAAAAAAGATTCCAAATCCATAATGATTAGGAAATATTATTGAAATGTTACTTAGAAAATAATCTGAAAAAAATTGAATTTAGGAAGCTTCATTTGCATATATTACATACCAGAATTAAACCATAAATGCATAAACTATCTTCAAATGGCTTGTATCAAACAATGACAAAGAAGGAATAAATAAAAGCGTGTGACCAGACAGTCATTATTAAGTTTTATGAAACCTTTAAGGAAAGGGTTAAGATAATCAATACACATACCTTTAGATTATATTCTTTTATTATTATAGGTATAAAAAGTTTTAACATTATAGTTTCATATCAGGTTTTATAAAAGCCAGAAGTTGATGAGGAGTGCTGTGAAGTAGTATCTGGAAATCATAGGACCAAAACTCTCATAAAGTCACTAGAGCTATGGTTACCTGCACAAGTCTTGTATAAAATTAGTCTCTGAACATTCTATCATGGAAAGGCAGGGATTCATGTGGCCTCAAACCTCCCAGAGTATACATTGAGAGGTAATAGTTGCTGGAAGAAGGCTGTCACTGCAAACAGTAATGAATCTAGTGACAACTTGCTGGCAAATAGCCCCTTGTCCATGCTCAAGCAGGCAGTATATTTAAACTCAGTGGGTCACAAATGGAAAAAAATGGTGAGAAAGAAAGTTGCAAATACAGGTTTAAGTAAAAAGAAAGGGGATGAGATAGATTTATAAAGGAGTCAAGAAAGACTAAAATTTATTATATGCGTGCATAATATGTCAAATAATGGAAAATAGATTAACTTTTAAAAAGTAGCTATGCATGAGTACCAAAATGTATCCTTATTATTAAACTATGTGATAAAATGTTCTATATTTAAAGATGGCCACCAAAGCACATATTATAGTTCTGTGTCCACAGATGCTAATAAATGTATTTAAACTTTTTTCTTGACTCTGAGAAAAAAAATCCAGAAATTAAATGACAATTATTCTTTAAAGATTGAAAGGAAACTTGATAGGCAGTCCTTAGTAATTATGGACATAATGAATGTCAATAGCCTCAGCTACTCAGCAGCTTGCTCAAATTGCTATAATGCAAGGCACAATGGAAAGGGCTTAAAGGCAATTAATTTGAAAGAAGTAAAGTGAAGGATTCTTTACAACAGATATGGTTGACCTGTGCAATTTTCTGGCACAGGTCGCTATTGGGAAGACTCATTTGTAGCTGGATCAAGCATGAATTGTGAAAGTTAGGTTATCGGAACTGAGGAAATAGGCTGAAGAAAATTAAGCTTTTATAGGAAATGTGCCAGAACATAAATTCCATATGAAACAAATAGCTAATAGAACATGATACTAAACTATTGCATTGGAAAAGCATTTAAATTTTTATCTCCAAACCAATATTTTTTGTGAATTATCCTGCGACCCTTTTACCTGTAGAATACAGAAAGACACACAGTACAAGGAATGTTTTCCTTGTACTAACACCTGTGCCAGAAAATTCCAGGAAATGCTAACACACTTGCATGTATATGTATAGCTGATTAGATTATCAATCGTTAAATAATTTTAATAAGAGATACAGGTATTTCCTTATGACAGTTGCTCTTGAGGGTATGGCAAATGAGGTAAAAAATATATTTTCCAATTCTCATCCTAAATAAGCACGATGATACTTGGCAAATAATGTGGAGAGGATATGTTCTCTTGCCAGATCCTTAAATATGATATTGGAGATTTTTAGTTCAGGCAATTAAGTAGGAGTAGCAAATACTATTATTAAAATTTGAAATAAAAGTGTTTTAGTCTGTTGTTTCAGCCATAAAAGAATCCTGGATATTTGTCAAGTTATAAATGGAGATATTTCATTTTCTCATTCTTATGAATGCCAATGTGTCAAGATGATAGCATGTAAAACTTTGATGTCTGGACGAAGGCTGTTTTTTTCATAAGAGAATCTATTTAGGTATCATCATGTGTCTGAAAGTATAAAGGATAAATTAAGAAGCACTAATGGCATATTTTTACTGTAAAACAGAATAGTGTGATTCCCTACCTCAATTCCCTTGAACCTTTGTTTTCATTTCTCTCCTTTCTCTGTCTCTGTCTCTCTCTCTTCATATTTCCTTTTTTCTTAAGTAGTGAAGATTGAATTAAGGCCCTCAGGATGCCAGGCAAGTGTCCTAACAATGCACTCAATTTTTATCTGTCTGTGTGTCTGTGTGCATGTGTGTGTTTCTGTGTATGTGTGTGTGCAAGCGTGCATGTGTATATGTGTATATATTTCCTTATAGTCAGATGCCATGATCATATACAAGGTAAATATTTCCCCAAATCATTATTTTTTTGTTTAATTTGTAACTGTTTGAGGAAACATTGTGAGTGTAGGTAGAAAAACACAAAAGGAGCTAAAAAGAATTGGTGGATGGGGTTAATATGATTAAAAGGCATATTAATTATCAAGGGTGTGGGAGGGAGGGTGTATGAGGGAGTGGGAGGAAAGTGGGAGGATGGGAGGAAGTGGGAATTTTGGTTGGTATTATTTATAAAGTAATAAAAAATAACTTCATAAAGTTAAAAAAACTCCAGTATATATGCGGAGTATACACAGGCACATGCACATATGAATAAAAATAATTTTTTCCAAGAGTAAATTTAGTGAACATAGGTAGAGTTTTTTTATTAAAACTTATGAAACATTTCTTAGGTAATCTAAAAGAGGGATAAATAAATGGAAGTGCGTCCCATGTTTATGTATCAGCAAAGGCAGTGTAATTATGAGATAAATTCTTTTCACAAAACACATCTTTGTGACTTTGACTGAGTCAATGACATTTTAAAGATTTATACTTATGAATATTTTGCTTGCATGTATGTGTGCTATGTGAACATTTTTTTCCCACAGAAGTAATAGAAAAGATTCCGATTCTCTGAAACTGGAGCTATGGATGGTACTGAGCCACTCTGTATGTGCTGGGAACCATATCTCATTCTTATAGACAGAGTCATCTCTCCAACCTCTTTTGACAATTTTTCAGCAATATTTTATTCCTTGAGAATTTCAATACAATGCATTTTGAAACTATTCATCTGCCTCCCTAACTCCTCTCATAATCATTCTCAATACCCTAACTTTCCTACTTACCCAATTTTAGTTTCTTCTCCAGCTTTACCTTCATTGAGTTCATTCTGTGCCGTCTAGCTAACTCTGGAAGTGGGGCTTGCTTTGCTATGAGATTGACCTAGCATGAGTTGCAACATTAAAGAAAACCAACTCTCCCTCTTCTATCACCTAGCAAAGGTCAATAGCTGCTCAGCTAGTGATTAAATTTGAAATAGATGTTTTCCCTCCTCTATTACAGGATTATATCTGGTTTAAAAATACACATGTCTTTTACGTGCTATCATATTTGCTCTCAGTTCATATATGCAACTGTTATTTTACAGAATGTGATTTTGTTCCCTTGATATTATTTACCATTACTAGTTCCTATAATTTTTTGTACTCTTTTGCCCTGAGAACTCTATGTCTTTTCACATTAACCAACTTAAGGATTTTGTGTTATTTATTATATAAAAAAAGGAAAAAAAAACTTCTCTAGTATGGGTTGAGAGATACTCTGATCTGTGGATGTATCAGTAATTTATTAAATGTTGTTTTTATCCTCTATCTATTGAGCAAAGTATCACTGGATTCTCTCCTAAGGTCTGTGAACTATGTAGTTACAAGTTTGTGGCCCCTTTAATGCTTCAAGGTATAGAGTACATTTCACAGAACAATACTAACATACATTCATAAAATGTTGGTTTAGTCTTATAATATCTATGCCCCTATTGTACCAATGGACATATTTAGAAATACTACCCTAAAAAAGTTCAATTTCATCTGATCCTGGAAGTTAAGCAGGGCTGGGCTTGAATAGTACATGGATAATAGTCAGTGGCTTCTTTGGTGTATTATTAAATACACAAATAACAAAAGAAAACAGACAACTTTAAATAAATTCACCTGGAGTTTGAAGAGTAACATCAAGTACAACACACAGAACAAAGCACAAAATCTGATATTATATTCAGTTATATTTTAATTTTCTGTTTTTGTAATAAAACACTGGCCAAAAGCAGCTTGGAGAGAAACAGACTCTTTTGGATTACAGGTCTGGATCCCAGTCCATCTTTGAGTGAAGTTAAGATATAAACTCAAGCAAGAACAAAGACAAGAATCATAGAAAAAAGCTGTTTACTGGTTGACTTTTCATACCTTGTTATGTTATTCTTCTTACACAGCCCAGGATACATGCCTGAAGATAATAATACTCACAGTGGGGTGGGCACTTTCATGATTCAAGAAGCTGCCCCATATACATCCACAAAGACCAGTCTGCTACAGATACTTCCTCAATTGAGATTCCATCTTCTATGGTGACAGTAGTTTATGTCATGTTGACAAAAAGAAATAATCAGAACATATATTTATAGGGTATATGTGCTAAATGTAAATACATGTCTTATGGAAAATATATTTTTCATACAATATACTTTGATTATGGTCTCTGCAAACCCAACGCCTCCCAGATCCTCCCCACTTCCCCACCTATCCAAATCCACACCTGTAGTGAGGAGCTGAAGCTGCTTCCCGCTGCCTGTCTCCTGGCCCCTGGCTAGCTTTACCCAAAATAATTACATGGAAACTGTATTCACAGCCTGCCCCATTAGTTCCAGCCTCTTGTTGGCTAATTCACACATCTTGATTAACCAATTTCTAATAATCTGTGTAGCACCACGAAGTGGTGGCCTCCTGGGAAGATTCTAACCTGCATCCATCTCAGAGAGGAGAGCTATGGCGTCTGCCCCACTGCCTTCCTCACAGCATTCTGTTCTGTCTACTCCACTTATCTAAACTGCTGTCCTATCAAAGGCCAGGGAGGTCTCTTTATTTGACCAATGAAAGTAACACATAGATAGAAGACCCACCTACATCACACACCCTCTCTTCTTCACTCTCATATTATGGACAGCCATCTAAAAACGTGAAAATAATAATAATTTGAAGATAAAATAAATGGAAACAAACCAGAATAAGAAAAAACAAACAAAAGAAAAATCACATGAAAAACATAGAGGTGCAGAAACAGACATGTTTGTAAGCAAAAGAAAACAATCAATAAAAGTAAATGTAATTTATAACTATACAATAACAGAAAATAATTCTTTTTAAAAATAAAAAAAAATTGTATGGAGATTTATTTATAGGATACACACAGAGAAGCAATAACTATGAAAATTTATTTAATATTAATTGTAATACAAACTATTTAAAACCATAACAAAGTGAAATAATTTCCGAATTTTTATAAATATTAAGAGAGAAAATAAAGCATGTCAATAATGATGAAAATCTATGAACTTCAAGGTTTGGTAGATTATCTAAGTTCTCCTACTCCAGGAAACAATATGCTATTTCCAAAAACAACAACAACAAATGACAAGATACCCTTTATTTCTCTAATTTGGTTGCAAAGCATATTGTCAGGGAATTGGAAAATGAAAATTGTATGCAGATATTTGTATCTTACTAATGTCAGCTCCAAAGAAGAAACTACACTGTTGTCCATTATGTGTTTAGGATGCAACTAAAATTGTCTATTCTATGACAAAATGTGCAGCTGTTAAAATATAGAAAAACCTTGATAACATAATAATAAAGAGAAAATTCCAGTCAAATGCATATATTAATTATACATGAAAATATAAATAATAGACAGACAGAGATAGAAAGAGAACAAATTGCTAATTAAAAAGAGGATCCTGGAACTGAGTGAAATTCTGTGTTTTTTTAAATAAAGAAAAATTGTAAATTGAGATAATGATATAATAACAAAACAGTAAACAAACTATTAACCAATTTTGCACTTTAAAATGATGAGCATTGGCTGGGTCTTTGGTGGCATATGCCTTTAATCCCAGCACTCAAGAGGGAGAGGTAAATGGATGTCTGTGAGTCAGGAGTCAGTCTGTTCTATAGAGTGAGTTCCAGGCAGTCTCCAGATACACAGAGAAACCCTGTATCTAAAAATCAGAAAAAAGTGACCAGCCTGGGTTACAAGAGCTAGTTCCAGGACAGGCTCCAAAACCACAGAGAAACCCTGTCTCGAAAAACCAAAAAAAAAAAAAAAAATCAGAAAAAAGAAAACAAACAAAAACAAAATAATATGAAAAATATTATTATATGACTTGTATATCAATAGAGCTTTTCTAAAAGAGTGAATTAAGTAACCAGTGATGTTCTCAACAAAGAATATACAAATTTAATAAGGTTAATATCTGAAAAATTAATAATGCAGTTTAAACTATGCCAACTCATCAAGGAGAGAATAATTTTATGAATTACTGAGGTGGTTTTAAATTATAAAAAGAAGAGATTTGATTAGGGACAAGTTATATTCACTACATAATAAGCAGTATAAAATAGCAACATCTAATAGGAAAACAAATTGCAGTATTATTCACTATGAATGCATATATTCACTTTCATACAGGCACATTCAAGTATACAATCATAAATCAACAAAATTTGTGATACACTCATTAGAACACTCAGAAAATAATTTGGGGATATTACACATACTATATGATTACTCAGAAACACAACAAACTTTAATTAAATTACTAGTCATATCTTCAAGATATTTTAAAATCAAATAAACATGTATTTTCAAGATAATGAGGAAATATACAACAAATACCAAAAGTACATTTAAATAAATGTTATATAAAATAATGATGAAATAAATAGTCCCCAAGGAAGAGCTATAAGAAACATTAAAAACATTTTCAAAGTTGATGCAAGATGAAAATATTATGAGAGACAGTATTTCATATGTCAAGCAAGTAAAGTACTACATTTAAGTGCTGATTTTAGTTTGATGCAGAAATTCATTTTTATTTTTTTATCAAATTTAACTCATTATAAGCAGTGTTTAAAATGTCCATGCTTGTTACCTGCACATTACTTACCCTTTTCTTTTTATTCAGTACTTACAGTGCTTTATTTGCTTGCACTTAGATATATGATTTCCATGAGAAACCTTAATTGATTGTAGTAGATGGCCAAATATAGAAAACATTATCTAAGACTAAATTCTTATTGCTCGCGACGTCTGCATATTATTACATTTTCTATTTATGTTAGAAGTTAATATAGTTATATATGCTTATGGGACATAAAGTAGCAATCTTACAAATTATGAATGCATTTTAGAAATTAGATCAAGTAATTAAATAAATCCCTTTTCAAGTGAATTTTTATTGTAAGGAAAGTTGAACTTTATTCTCAGTGGATTCTGAAATGTGCATTATACTATCATTTACTATATTAATCATAATGCATGTGTCATAAAGCTAAGATTTTCCCTAAGAAGAATCACGGACTTTGAATATCATCTGTCAATTGCCTGTACTAATTTATAATTCCACAACAATATAGTGATGTTCTCTTTGTTCCATGGATTCAATCAAACGTTGTCTTTTGTTCTTTTATAAAATTGACACTCTGACAAGTTTGAGGTAATACCCCACCAGCAATATTGAATTGTATGTCCCTGATGATTAGAGACATTAAGATTTTAATATACCATTTGAACAATTGTTGCTGAATAATGTCTACTTAGATCTTGTTTTTATTTTCAAAATCCACTTTATGTTTGCTTTTTCTATAATTGTTTCAGTTCCCTATGTATTTTGCATATTAATACCTTACAAAATATATAAATTTATGCATTGATTCTAGCCAGACCTTCAACAGAGCAGCTAGGAAATATATTAGTAAGAACAACAATAAAAATAAGAGTGATTCCATTTATATGCTTAATTAAATTAAATATCAAATCAATTTTCTCAAGATTTTTATATATGCATGCCCATTCTCTTTGATTATTAATAAAAATTGAATCATACACTACATATTTAGTTTATCTGACAACATATATAAAGGGCTTCAGAATTGCAATGTCAATATTGCTGTGAAAAGTGAAATTACTATGAAGATGCTAAACTTTCTTTTCTTTTTTAGTGATCTTTTCCTACCAAAGACTGCTGTCTCAGTACTCTGTGAATATGTCACCTGAAAGAACCATTTTTCATATGTGGTGATGGCACATATCTTTAATTTCAGCATTTGTGAGGCAGGGTCAGGTGGGTCTCTGAGTTCAAGGCCAGCCTGGTCTAAAGGGAGTTCCAGGATAGTCAGAGCTACACAGAAAAACCCTGTCTTGAAGAACAGAAAAGGAAAAAAATTACTTTTCTTTATGTTTATTTTAACAGTTTAAGAGGAAATTAAATTTATTTGACTTATTTTTACTTTTACATTATATTGTTTCTACTTTTAATTTCATTATGTTAAAAAACTGTATAAAACATATCAAGCAAATCCTAAAAATAAATGATTCTTGCCTGGATGATTAGAGACATTGAGATTTTAATTTACCATTTGAACAACTGTTGCTGAATAATGTCTACTTAGATCTTGTTTTTATTTTCAAAATCAGTGGATCACTCAGCCTTCATTACAAAAATTTCTTGCATTAGATGCAAATTAACACTGATATCCACAACTGGACAATGGTCAGAAAGTGAGATTTTGGAGCTTTCAGTCTTAAGTGAGATACCTATCAAACACATTCCTTCAAGACCCAGGTATTTATGCAGAAGTGGATGCAGAAAGATTATAAGAGCCAGAGGTGGTATATTAACTTCAAGGAAATAGCATCTTCCAAATACAAAAGGTCTGGTAAACATATAAATTCACAGAGATTGTAGCAGCAAGCCCAGGGCCTGCATAGGTTCAAACTAGAGAAAAATCTCACTCTTAACCAAGAATGTAATTGCAATTGATACCTGCTGGGAAAGCAAAATCAGTTTTCTCCCATATAGTGTTGCTAGGTATATCAACCATACTCTAAGGCAGATCAAATTTGTGGAGCTGTTTTCTTGATTAAAGTTGGGCGTGGAAGGGTCCAGACCACTATGCGTGGTGCTACACCTTCGAAAGTAGTTTTAAGTAGTATAGGAAAGCAGATTAATGAACAAGAAGGCACAAGTCAATAAACAGCATTTCTCCTCTGCTTCATTTCCTACCTCTAGGTCCCACCCTTAAGTTCTGGCACTGACATACTTAGGTGATAAACTGTGATTGCTGTGGAAATGTAAGGTAAAATAAACCCTTTCTTCTCCAAAAAAAAAGATATGTTGCATGCATTAAGTTGCAGTGATATTTATATTTTTATAAAATATATAATATATTTATATTTTATATTTATATATTAAATTGATATTTATTATATCAACTACAAAAGAAGTTCTTTTAACTAACGTAAGGTCAACTATATTGATATGTAAAAATATTTGAAAAGAACATAATTATTCAGTGTCGCTCTCAGAAAACATTAAGAAAAATAGAAAATAAATGCAAATAAAGGAAATAAACATTACAAAGAAGCAGATATAAAATGAGCATAGTCTCATGCATTTTATGCGATCTTTTATTTTATTTCTAATTTTTCCACAAAGAATATTTCAGGACAATACTTATTTTAAAAGATGACTGTTATCTTTAAAAATTATTTGTGTGTCGGGGGGGCAGAGGCATTTATGTTCATGGTGCTTGAGTTATAGACAGTTATGGGTTGTCTAGTGTTGATGCTATGCTCTTCTTTGCAAGATTCTGCCTCATTTTAACTTCTGTGACATCTCTCCAGACACAAGAAACACTCAAATTGAAGAAATTAATGTAAAAAACATGCAGAAAATTTAGTGGAACATCTATCTACATGTCAGCTGAAAAGCACTAAGGTTAGGCTGACTCAACACAAGGTTAAGAGCTGAAAGAGTAAAAAGATATATGGTCTTTTAGAAGCTTCTGACAGAATTTAGAACTGCCATCACTTTGATTTGAAATCCTTAGTTTCCAAATTCTAAAATGATTAAATCTTTTTCTTTAAAAAAACAGTATTTGTAGTAATTCATTGCATCAGATCTATGAAACTAAAAAAATAACTAGCTACATTTATTTTAAAGATTAAAAGCAGCAATATACACAAATCATGTATACTGTTAGCATAACAGTAATGACAGTCTTTATTACTAGCAAGGGAATTTTATTACTCATTTTGATCAAATAAAATCAATACTTTCTTGCTCATGTTCTCTCTCCTTCTTCTCCTCATTTGGACCTTAAGAGCTCAGTCTAGTGCTTCAGTGTGGGTCTCTGTCTCTATCTCCATCCATCGCCAGATGAAGGTTCTATGTTGAAATGCAAGATATTTATCAGTGTGGCTGTAGTATAGAGCCAGTTCATTTGACCTCTCCTCAGCTGCTCAAGGAACAAGCTGGGGACATTTCCTTGGACACCTGGAAACCCCATCTAGAGTCCAGTCTCTTGCCAACCCTAAAATGGCTCCCTTAATTAAAATATATACTTTCCTGCTCCCATATCTACTCTTCCTTCATTCCAACCATCCCATTCCCCCAAGCTCTCCCCATCCTCCCCTTCTCACTTCTCTTTCCCCATCTCCCCTTACCCCTACTCAACCCCCACCCCCAAGCTCTCAATTTTTGCCTGGCAATCTTGTCTGCTTCCAATGTCCAGGAAGATTAGACGGTTTTCTTCAGGTTCACCTTACTATTTAGCTTCTCTAGGATCATGAAATATAGGCTCAATGTCCTTGATTTATGGCTAGAATCCACTAATGAGTGAGTACATACAATGTCCATCTTTTTTGGGTCTGGGGTACCTCACTCAGGATAGTGTTTTCTATTTCCACCCATTTGCATGGAAAATTCAAGATGTCATTGTTTTTTACCGCTGAGTAGTACTCTAATGCATATATATTCCACACTTTCTTTATTCATTCTTCCATTGAGGGGCATCTAGGTTGTTTCCAGGTTCTGGATATTACAAATAATGCTGCTATGAACATAGTTGTGGAAGTCAGGACTGCGAGGGGTGTGCCCACCCACTGTGACGGTGGGGCTGATCTAATGGGAACTCACCAAGGGCAGCTGGACTGGGACTGATGGAGCATGTGATTAAACCGGACTCTCTGAATGTGGCTGACAAGGAGGGATGACTGAGAAGCCACGGACAATGGCACTGGGTTTTGATTCTACTGCATGTACTGGCTGTGTGGGAACCTAGTCTGTTTGGATGCTCACCTTGCTAGACCTGGATGGAGGGGGAAGGACCTTGGACTTCCCACAGGGCAGGGCACACTGACTGCTCTTTGGACTGAAGAGGGAGGGGGAGGGGGAATGGAAGGAGGGGGAGAGAAATGGGACGAGGGGAGGAGGTGAAAATTTGTAATAATAAATAAATAAATAAGAAACAGTATAAAATTGAGGTTAAATTAATTAAATAGCATTATGATGTGTTTCCAATAGAAAAAAACTATACATTAAAATATATAATTTTTTCAGCATGATAAAGAGTAGGTTTATTTTCCAAAGAGTAATAAGCTGTTGCCTCATTTATTCCACACAAGTTACAGATACTTACTCACTGAAAAATAGGAAGAAAATATCGTATTTATAAATAAAAATGTTGACAGTTTCTGAAATTACGCAAAATGCCTATTTTCAGAAAATGTATTATGATCTCTACATAATCAGACATAGGAAGCCAGGAATTTAAACTGGATGGAGTAACTTGGTAATATTAATAAAAGTAAGCCTATTTGTAATGAACAGATATATTTGTTGAAGTTCTCTAAACATCATTGTGAGACTTTCATAACAGTTTTATCACTTTTATTAGTATCCTGGATGGTGCAATACCCTTTAAGGAAGTTTTGAAAATATTTTATCAAATGTAACAAATTAAATCTCACTTTCTTATAGCTTGGGTCAATGAACATAAGAGAATCATCTAAAAAACTCTTACTTGCTAATTTTTCTTGATGTAATGTCATTAAAAATTCTAAGAAAATGTGCTCTCAAATTGACTAAAACTCTGGAAATTAAATATGCATACATAAAATTTTATAAATTTTAAAGTACAGAAAAGAAGAACAATTATATTTTGAAGGACATTGGATTACAGAAATTATATTATTATAATTGAAAAGACATTGTGTGGTCCTAAAGGGCATATGTAATCAAAATATTTTAAAATAGCTTTATTTGAACAAATAATTAACAAATAATGCTTGTATGATTGTATAATACATTTGAGAGAAAATTTTCATTTCTAAAAATATTGTGGTTGATATATTTTCTCAAATCATGTAAATTTAAGATAATTGAGAGGCTTCATAATATATAATTTCATGAAAAGTCTAGCAAAATTAGAATATGGTATATTTAGTAGAAATTTAGATAAATTAAATCTTCTTTACAATTTGAGGCCATAAGAAAAATTTTAAAAGGAAGACAAAGGTAATGAATTATAAGGAATATGACTCATTTATTCAATAGAAATTAAATAAAAGAGAAAGATATTTTTACATATGACAAATATATAATTAACAAATGAGAAAAGAAAAGTTTTAACTCATATGAATAAAGAAAAGAGTCCATAAAACAACAAGTCAAAACCAGAACAAAACAAAAAGGCAAACCAAATAAGGCAAGGAAAATGTCAAGCCTCTCTAATAAGAAATGACATTTGAAATAATATTGAAATGCCATTTTATGCCCATTAAGGCTGGGAAATAACAAGTCAATTCAAGACAGTCAAGTCTGTGATTTATTAGTATGCTCTTGCTTTGTTGGTGGCAGTATAAACTAGTATTACATGGAAAGCAGTTTAGCAATATATATGAAGAGCCATAGAATTTGGACTACTTTGTTTTGCTTTTGGATTTCAGTATTGAGAGATAGTTTCTACAGCTATATCTATAATAAGGAAAAATTTGGAACTCACACGCATATCAAAATATTTGAATAACTGAATGATAGCAGAGTAACTGAACATAAATACTATGGTTTGGAAATATACACGAGGAATTATTAAGGAAGACATAATGTATAAAACAACAAATAGATACATTAAATATAAATGTGGAGACATGGGTTTAACAAGTATTTATTTTAGCATCTTGAATTTTACACTTGGGAGCTGTTTTTAGTATGTATTTATACATAATACCACTTTTGATGAAGGTATAAAAGTTTGCACAACCACCATTTAGTTTCTTTAAACTAAGCAATAAGCTGAAGGGTAACATTTTCTGAACTATATTTACATCTCTAATAGCTTTGCTTCTAGGTGATGAACATTAGCTATATTTCAATGTAAATGTATGAGTCTTTTCAAGCATTAGTAAAAATATATGTCTAGCTGATTTTTCACTATCTTTAAATTAACGTTTAACACTTTATTTATATTAATGTATTAATTCAAACCCCTTTGCAGTTGCATACATGAACAATAGTTTTGTCATTATTGCCTGATTAGTTTCAGAGAAGTGCAGAAATTTAAATAACACAGTTAATTTTAAAGGTGTAAATTGGTCTTCACTTTCGGTCTTTAGAGTATTGACTTCCAGTTAGACAAAAGACTTTGGATGTCAAGATGTTCAAAAGTAGAAATACTGGTGCTACAGTAAACATGATTCTAAATCACTGTCTTAGTAACGAATTGTTGCTAGTGTAAGAAGTGATTCCTAAACAGCCAGAAATACTCTGTAAAGAATAAAAAACGACCTACTGCTTAACACCAATAGATACTGTTTTTACTCCTATTTAAAAATAGTATACCATTGTTGGGTGTGATGGCACACACAATTGAATCCCAGCATAGGAAATGCAGAGGCAGGTGGATCACTGTGAGTTCCAGGACAGACTTGTCTGCAGAATGAGTTCCAACATAACCAGGACTACAAGTGATATCCTGTCTTAAAACACACACACACACACCACAAAATAAATAAATGCATGCATACATGCATGAAATGTATGACAACATCACCAATAAAAATATTCTAATTGTAAGTTGTCATTTGTGACAACTTTTGTAACAATTATGTTCATTTTTTTTCTTGTTAGTTGCAGTCCAAGAATCTCATCTTTCTTTTACCTATCTGATGGATGTAAAGGCAGTGATAAAGAGACATCATGCTGTTGCTAGAGTCAAACAAGGCCAAATGTTTGGCATTCAGGATGTAATAAACTACATAGTAAACCTGTTCAAAATTACACAACCTAACACAAAAGAAAAAGAATATGTGTATAAGTTTATTTCAGAGAAAATGGAATGAAGGGAAAGAATAAAGGAGTCACATTCATTAAAGCATTGGATTGTGAAAACACTACAATGTTACAGGTCAAAGGTTATGTTTTAATTTTGTGATTATTTGATAGTAGGAAATTTACTGTTCTCCATTAGGTTTTCACAGATTGCATAATATGCTATTTTTTATAGGCTGTATGTCTTCCAGGTTCACTTCTGTTCTTTGTTTTTTTCTGGACTACAGTTTCTTACTGATAAAACAGTACTTAATAACTACAAAACATTTTCTGTCAACATGAAACAAAAGCACCATGGTATATGTATCATACAAATTTTTGTGAAAGCATTATTAATATGTAATTATTTTAATTTATTGTGATGTGACTGATATTTATAAAGTAGTAGATAACTTTAAAACCAAAATAAGCACCACAATCTATGCCACAAATTTAACCCTTTTATGTCCTTAAGTATCTTATCACATTATCTGCTTTTGTAATAATGATGAACATAAAATCTACTCTTTAAACTATTTTATATCATATAGTATCTAAGCATAATCATAAAGAATATATTGTATGCTATATATCTAGAATTTATTTTGTATAACAGAAACTTTGTATCCTATAATCAACAAATTCGAAATTCCTCTTAAGCCCCAATTCCAGAAGAACTTTACATGTTCAAATTCTATGATTTGTTGTTATGACGGCACATAAAATAAGCTAATGTAAGGGAAAATTGTATACATAAAATAATGAATGACTAAATAAATAAATAAGCAAGTTAATACAATATTTAATATTTAGACTTTTAATATCAGATTCAATTTTCTTAAAATAATCTTTCATTTTTGTCCATATTGTTCCTAATGTTAAGATTATTTCTTTCTTAAGTTAGAAAATTTCTACGTTCTCTCTATAGGTATTGTTTTTCTTTAGATGTAAATATAGTATGTTTGTGTAGGTATTCCTTTGTATGTGCAGTTGCACAAACTAACTACTGCATGTATGTATGGGTATGTGTATGTGAAGACCAGAGATAATTGAACCTGGATCTCAATTGGTTTAAATGGCTATTGACCAGTACTATAAGGTTTGGGATGTCTCCATCTTCCAAATTCTGGTATTAATTGCATGTACTTCTTGCACCCAGCTTTTTATGTGTCTACTGAGAATCTGAACTCAGGTCCTCATGTTTGTGTGACAAGCATTTTACTGACAGGACCATTTTCCCAGAACCCACAGGTCCATTTTCTTTACCATGCATATACTGACAGACATTTATATTACATCAATATCATATTCTCATGAATATTTCTGTAGATATCCCAAAATAAGATGTGTTATGATAATAAAACACAAACCAATGTTAAATGATTTTCTAAAATATTTCAAACAGTAAATGTTTTTATATTGATTACTTTGTATATTTGGTAAATTTTCTAATTTTCACTTCTTAATTTTTTTTTCAAAAATATCTGGTTACTTGAAACTTTAAAATTATATATGTGATTCATATTGTAATTTAATGAGCAATGGTTATGGTAGATGAGATGTTATTCTAAGTCAGATTTTAAATATAACTAATGTACCATAAGTTTAGGGGCTGTAAGTATGGAAAGCAATTATTTGTGTTAGATTTATCCAGTTTTGAGCTAATCTAATTTTGTGATATTTCTTTTACTTTAAATGATTCTACGTTCATTTGCAAATCAATATCCTAGGCCTGAAGCAAGAAGCATAATCAGACCATCATAAATCAGGAACTTTTACTTGGAAAGGAACATACTAATTTCTGTATTTTGATTTTCCTTTAAATTAAATTTAACATTATGAATGTCAGGAAATATTTCCCTTAATATTTTAAGAGCATATGATTTTGAGTCATATAAATTAGCTTTATTGATGTAAGATTGTGTAGTTACTACAAATTTATGAAATACTCATAATCATACTAAATTGAAATCAGTTAATAGTACATATTATTGTTTATTATGCTAATTAATTATCTCATTATGTAAGTCATATTTTATCTCTGTTAGTGGTACTATTCTTAAAAATTAAGTATAAACTTACTATTTTTGACATAAGATTCTTGATTGGACTCTGGAAAGTTCATAACACCCCTAAAATTATATTCAAAATTATATTAGTGATGCATGTAAATATTTTCATTTCATCACATTCACAGAGTTTGAAATGTACTTCATCAGACATACGGTGATTTTATATTCCAGCTCCCAAATTACATCATATGGAAGTTCTAAAATACATCATGGAAATTAGACATAGGCTCAAATTTTATTTTAATTCACTTAATGCTTATACCAAAATTACTTGGATAATAATCATCCCTGTGGTTGTCATGCATTTGCAGTAACATATAATTGCATAGTCCAACAAAAGAATGACAACAGTGTAGAAACACATATTCAGCTTCTAGTTTGTCAACAACAGTATATATATATATTTCATATTTGAGAGTCATCCAATTCATGTTATCATCAGCCAATCAAAAACCAATAAGACAAAACTATAATATCCTAAAAATGGCATTCTTCAGTGCAATGGAGTGTTAACAAAATGTGGCATCTTCATGAAATAATTAAAGACAATGGGGTTGAAACTTGCTTTGAAAAATTAATGGAAATAATGCAATGAAAATTTTACCATTTTAATTCTTTCTGAAATATTTTGTGCATATTAATTTTTTTGCTCATTGATCTTCACTGTCAGCTTGGATTCCTAATATGTCATATAGCTGACATCCATTTGATTTACAGAGCCGAAAACCTGATTCCTTTGCAGATGCTCAAACAGAAACTTCTGGTACCAGAGAAATGTAGGGTAATGCTGGATTTTATATCTTCATTAGTCTTCTTTCTAGCATTTGTATCAACAATTTGTCAAAATATACTGCCTGCATAAGTCCCTTCAGCCCACTTACTTTTTCTTCTCAAGTTTGTGTATTCTAGCATCAGCCCAAAATTTCACACATGAAAAATAAGCTGGCAATTGGAAATTCCCTCCAACCCCCCTCCCCCACCCCCAAAAAAGAGAAGTATATTTTCTTAGAAAAATAAAACAACTGGCAGGCACTGCAATGAGGAATATCAAACCTTCCCATAGCACAAATAATAGAAATAACAGACACACAGATATAAGCATTAAAGCTGAAGATCAGAGAAGCAGGGCAGTAAGCCACTAGAGAGAACTTTTACCTCTCCCAATGCTCAGACCAAAGGGGTGATCCTCAGACTGCCTAGACTGCACTGTGTCTCCACCAAACCTCAGACTCCACACTTCAGTGAGTTCCTGTTTCTTCCCCTTTACAGTCCTCTCCCCACCAAGCCATATTGTTCCTGTCTGCCCCTCCCTAGTGCTGGAATTAAAGGTGTGTGACTCCCAAATACTGGGATTAAGAGTGTGAGACACCTCCACTTGGATCTCTTTCTGTATCAAAGCTGCCTAGCCCAGGTTAACCTTGAACTCACAGAGATCTGTATGCCTCTGTCTCCTGAGTCCCAGGAGCAAAGGTGTGTGCCACTACTCCTTGGCCTCTAGTGGCTTAGCTTTACAAGCTGATCTTCAGACAATCTTTATTTATTAAAATACAAGTAAAATATCACTGTACACTAACAGTTTCATTTGAAACATTTATAGTTTGGAGATAAGGATGTTTGGACAATGCAGGGATACACACTTACCTCTGCCTCTTGGAAATATCAGCCTTCACTCTTCAATCACCATTAGAACTTTTAGCCAAAGAAAACTATCTTGTCATACATTTTGTCCCTAAATCCTCAGCATCCAGTGGCTGATTTCTATAATGTTCTATTGTTTTTGCTCCATTTCAGTACAACTATGAAGAATCATATAATTTACCGAGCTTTCTACATATTGGCTTAGGCATTTTATTAAAATTCTCTTAGAGATCAATTTTTCCTTTACTAAATCCATTTTTAAACTTCACTTTCACAAACTTTTACCTTCAAAATGTTCCCTAATCAGTGTAGTGAATGCTTTTTTAAAATATATAATTCCTGGGGAAATAATCGCCTGCATTTCTGACCAGCAGTTATCTTAGAAAGAGTAGATTATGGTGAAATTTTGGGTTGAGTTTCCTGATTCCCAGCTGGTAATGAAACTCCATCACAAGTAGAGCTCTGACAACCACTGGCATGATATAGAATGTTAATGGCTAATACATATAGTTATAGCAACTAAGAGAGAATGTTATTAAAAATTATGTACATAAAATGCAGCATTTTACAAAGTGGAAAAAGTCACTATAAGTCTGAATAGAATAGATTGTCCTGAAAGACCCTTTTTAAAAAAATATGAAAGAAAATACTGAGAATGATTTATTGACAACCAAAGTGTAAATATCGTAGCCAGAAGGTCACTTGGGCTACAACTAAATTAATTGTCTACCTCAGTAAGTGTGTCAGACACAAGTGAAGAAAAAGTTGAATATTTCTTTATAAAACTCTATCAATTCTGAGTCAAAACTCCAAACAGGGCAGGTGTGTTAACAAACAGGAAAGGCTTTGTTTAGTCAACAATAAAAAAAACTTAGTAAATGGCATGGTGTCATAGTCTGCTTTTCATCACAATAACAAAATAGAAAAGACTTTATAAAGTCATAAATTTATTAAATTCAGTTCTGAAACTACAAGTAAGCAACAAATAAAACAGACATTGGTATCTGGCCTTTTGGTAGATGCCATATTTTGTTTCAAATCATGCAGAAAATAAAGAGTGTGGAGAATCTGTAAAGAAGAACTCAGGGACAAATTATTTGAATACATTTTAAAAACATCATTTTCACATTTTTGTTGTTTTGCTTTATTTAAGAGAGAGTCTGACTCTTTATCAGAGACTTGCTTGGAACTTACTGTATAGCCAAAGCTAGCCTCAAACTTCTAGCATTCATCTTATCTTAACCTCCCAAATGTTAGAACTGCCGTAATGAATCACCACGCCCAACTCAATTACCAACTCTCATAAGAACATATATATTCCTAGGATCCCAGGCCAATATATCACTGCATAGATAGCCAAATTTGAAGTGAGTTTTGGAAGTAAAAATCATATTCAGATCACAATAAATGGGCATATTTGTGTAAAGCTGCAGGAAATTGGGAGTGTACAGACTTTCTGAAGGCTCTGGGCAAATAAAATAAATTACCTACCAGAACTCTTATATTTGGCCATGATTCAGAATTCTGGTATGAAATATATAAGTGGTATCATGAATCACCATAATACAGAGAAGAATGCAGTACACCTAATAGGAGAAATGGGGAAAAGAAATATCCATATTCTACATTTTATCCTCTTCTTCCTAAACTCTCGTGTGATCCACTATTTAAAATTTCTGAGATAGTTAGTTATTCTGCCAAGAGAAAATATCACATAATACTATATCAGACAATGTGAACAAATTGGCAGCCAGGATCTTTAGATAGAAATTCTTTTATATGGTGACCTTTTTTTTTTTTACTGTGTAGTCAGAACATTTACTCCAAAGCATGAATTCAAGGAAAGGATATAAAATTCGCTGTTCATGTCATCATCACATGTTATACACTGAGAGTATTGATGTTTCTCATCTTGCATTCCAAAGAGAAGTTCTCTTTCTAAGGGATACAGTAACTTCGTTGAATCAGAATCTCTGATTACTGAATAGGTACTTTTGGCATCTTCTATTGAATGAAAAGGAAGTGTAGGGTTAAGCCAGCCCCTGGGAGCGGGCTTGCCTCAGGAGAGCATTTACTTATAAATTGGGCACGTGGAAGCCCGCACGGCCCTTCCTGTTTCCTGCCCTCTGTTGGAACCTTGGTTTTGTGAGTATGATTTTTTCCATTAAGGCTGTGTATATATTTCTCACAATTTGTCTGCATTAATCTACGCCGCAACATTTTGGCATCCAACGTTCGGGCAAACTTGCCCCCACCCCGGCACGGGGAGTGCAAGCTCTATCTTTACCAGCCTTTGTGAGCAAGATTAGCTACTGGAGCTCAGGAAGCACATTTGGAATCAAGCAGGTAGCCCGCTAGCTAACACAGCACGCTTCCGGGTGCAGCTTTTGCTTTTAGTTTGTGACTCGGGCCTCAGTGCCGAGTCTGAGATACACTCCACACATGCCCATTCCAGCCCACCCACTCGCGGGAGCAATTAACCAAGGCAGGCTTTTGGAGCGGAACTAGGAAGCTCAAATACCTGCAGTTTTGCAACACAAGCCACCACAGCGGCAGATTTGGTCTGATTCAAAATGACCCCTTCTGCAACCAGTCTAACTCCTCAGGCAAAACAATAAATTTCGCTTTTGAGTTGTTTCAGACCGGCTCTCCACGTGGACTCAAGTGGACTCTTTCGCCACCACAGGCAGGATCCAGTCATTACAGGTAAATTTTTTTTTCTTTTATAAATAAAATGTCTGAGAACGTTACCATTCTAGACTTTAACAGCCTTTTTGAGTGTACCATGTGGGAGATTTTACAGGAGGTGTCTGTCATCCCACATCTATCGATCTTTTTGGGATTTGTAGTTTTCCTTGGTACTATGTGGTTTGATAATAGGAATATGATGAAGCCTTTATGAGATGAATACAGGATTATTAAGGCAGAGGTTGAACGTCTAAAAACTATTGAGAATGACAATAATCTTCTCAAGAATCAGTTTGAAGTTTTACAGGAAGAGAACAGATTTTTGTTTAACATGACTCAGTTGACTGAGCAAAATTTAGAAAATGTTCCGGCTGATGTTAAGGAGAAATTCATTACTATGGAAGAGGGAACAGTTGATTTGGATCATAAACTTCAGTCCCTTTCTTTAGGAACTGAAACATTAGTGGCTGATATTAACGAGAAATTCATTACTATGGAAGAAGGAACAGTTGATCGTAAATTTCAGCAGTCCCTTTCTATAGGAACTGAAATATTAACTGAGAGAATCAAAACTGTTGAATGTGACAATCGAATTTTGTCTAAAGCTTATGACAGATTGGCGGAAAGATTGTCAATACAAGAAGGCATGGTTTATGCCATAAAAATTATGTCCAAAGATGAGAAGTTATCTCTAATGGACAAACTTCATACTTTAGAATCCTCAATGAAGGCTTTGGAACATAATCCTGGACAGGAGATACAGACATTGCAGAAGGCAATGGTGAATAGAATTGAAAAGATCGAGGAATTTCTAAATTCTGATGAAGAAGAGCAAATGGTGGAAAGGCAAATTTTAACTACATCTGTGGGTAAATCCCTCCGGGACAATTTCCACAAAGCTCTACCTACAGCTCTACCTGCCTTTCCAGTAATAACAACAGAGAAGGTGATTGGTTCCAGAAACCCTAGGGTCATCAAGGAAGATACATGGGAGCCTGTCCATGTATCTTTGAGAATGATCTCAAAGAAATTAAACAGGCTGTCATGACTTTTGGGATGCACGCCTCTTTTGTTAAAGAGATGGTAAAATCTTGGGCCACAACAAGCAGAGCAACCCCCTCCGACTGGTTTCAGCTGAGATCTGCGGTCCTTGAGAGTGGACTGCAATTGAAATGGAAATGCTTATTCAGGCAAGAGGCTAGACTTTTAGAACAGCAAGAAAAGGTGAAGGGAAGTGACATTTCCCTAGATAAAATTTTAGGTGAAGGACGCTTTTCCGACCCTCAGAAACAAGCTAATTTGGATGAAAACATACTCTCCATGTGTACTACAGCAGCCTTAAGGGCTTGGGACAGGGTACAAGACCCAGGACAGAGAATGGAATCATTTGTCACAGTTAAACAGGGTCAGAGAGAACCCTTTAGTGATTTTTTACAAAGACTTACTAAGGCTGTACAAATAGGGATATCTGACACAGAAGCAATATGTATAATGATTGAGTCTTTGGCTTAAGAAAATGCAAATGTGAAATGTAAAAGGATTTTGGGGCCTTTAAAGCTCAGATCAGCGCCCTTAGAAGAATGGGTCTTGCATACACTGAATGTTGATACATTTGATTATGTCACTGAAGCATGGGTAGAAGAAGCAATTTCCAATGGTAAAAGGAGACACCAGAATACCAAATGTTTTAATTTTGGTAAAATTGGTCATATGAAAAGGAATTGTAAACAATGTATTTTCAGAAATAATAATAATGCATCTTCTAGAAATAACAGAAATAGGGGGACTCAGCCTTCAGGTTTATGCAGAAGATGTGGAAAAGACAGACAATCTATACTGATGCTAATAAAACAGGGAAGGCAGGTTACAAATCAGAAGACTTGGGTAAGGTGGAACAAAGTCCTTATGATTCTGTCTAGAAGGCAGAACTATATGCCATTCTTATGGAGCTAAGGGATTTCAAAGAGCCTATTAATATAGTTACTAATTCACAATACACAGAAAGAGTTATTTTACATATTGAAACTGCTGAATTTATACCTGATGATACAGAACTAACCTCATTGTTTATCCAGGTTCAAGATTTCACCAGGAATAGGCTTTGCCCTATGTACATAACAACATCCAATCCCATACCGGTCTGCCAGGTCCTCTAGCACAAGGTAATGCAGAAGTTGGTCAATTATTGATTGGTAGTGTGCTACAAGCCTCTGAATTTCATAAAAAGCATCATGTTAATAGCAAAGGTTTGAAGAAAGAGTTTTCTATTACATGGCAACAAGCTAAGGAGATTGTAAAGAAATGCTCTACTTGCTCTTTCTATAACCAAACTCCACTGCCAGCAGGGGCTAATCCGAAGGGCATGCATAGGAATAAAATCTGGCAGATGGATGTGTTCCACTTTGCAGAATTTGGCGAATTGAAGTATGTTCATCACACCATTGACACTTATTCAGGCTTTCAGTGGGCAACTGCTTTAAGTTCAGAAAAAGCTAATTCAGTAATCACTCATTTATTAGAAGTCATGACTATCATGGGTATACCTACACAAATAAAGACAGATAATGGTCCTGCTTATGTCTCTAGGAAAATGAAACGGTTTTTTGATTATTACAATATCAAGCATGTTACAGGTATACCATACAATCCTACAGGTCAAGCAGTCATAGAAAGATCAAATCGAACTATAAAGAATATGTTGAACAAATAGGGGTGGAAAACACCACCAGAAATAGGATACATAATGCTTTGTTAACCTTGAATTTTCTCAACGCTAATGAGAAGGGAACAATGGCTGCAGAAAGACATTGGATAATGGAAAAGTCTACTGAACTAAATCAACCAGTTTATTTCAAGGACGTGCTGACCTTAGAATGGAAGCCAGGAGATGTGCTGCGTTGGGGACGGGGTTTTGCTCTTGTCTCCACAGGTGAGGAAAACTTGTGGATACTGTCAAAATTAATAAAGGTTCGGTTTGAAGAAGAAAAGCCATTTGGAAAATATAAATAACAATTCATTCACAAGGATGGCAAGCATACTGATGGTAAGAAATACAGATAGGTTGGGGGCAGGATTCTTTTCTTATCTCCACAGGAAAATACTGATCTTCAAAGAAATTAATGGACCCTGAATATTTAATTACTGATGGATGGAAACTAGTTACAACCCACTAAGGATCTACAATTAAATTCTATACATTCTGTAAGTATTGATTTTATATATATGTTTTATTGAACACTTCTTTATAACTATGTAGAGCTGGTTTTGGAGTAGGACTATGGCTCAGTCCCTCTTCAATTCCAAGCCTGTTGATAAGAGATATCTCAGAGTTTCTGACTCAGGTCAGCAGCCATGAAATGGGACAGAATAAAAATAATTATATACTTGATAAGCTTTCTTTGCCTTTCCTCACATCTGTGTCTTTCTTTATATGTCAGTATATGTCCTTGTTGTTAATGTTTAAACTTCCCATAACAAGCAACAAATTTTCCTATGGTAATCTTTGAAGTTTCCAGGATGAAGATGGGGCCCCACAACATCAACTCAATCTGGTTTTTATGACGTCATGAATATTTTTTTAAGCGCTAATTTTAGACCTGTTTTTTGGTATCAACTACACAAGACAATTACGAATGGTGCACATTTTTGACAACACTCTGGCAGTACCTTCTCAAAGCACTCAGGGACTAGTTACAATTTTCTTAAGACAAAGTTTAATTTGGGAATTTTACCATCATTTGCTTTCACAGGAGCCCCTAAGAAGAACGTCGCCCCCATGTCAGCTAGAAGCAATCTTAGAGGATGACGTCCCCTCTCCCAACAAAGTTTGCCGTCAGGGTTAGGGACATCTTTTAGTGGTTGGTTTATGGTTGAGGGGATGAGGAGATATTTTATAGAATTAGGGGTATATTAAAAAAAGAGGGGGATTAACTGGTTTGATGGGATGATTGATATTTGTGATTTACTGTTTTTAGAAAATTGCATTGGTACTGTTTCTTGTATATTGATATATTGAATATTGAATGTGAGTGTTCCTACCTCTATTTTTGAGTATGCTTATATTGTATTAATACATTGACCATATCACAATGTACATTTCTACCTCTGATACTATTTATGTTATAACATTGTTTACATTTGATATGTAATAACATTGTTTACAGGTGAAGATCATTGTCTTCATATTTTGCACAGTTGTTTATTTTCTTAGTCTTCAAGTTAGATAAGTATTAAGAATTATAAGTTTGTCATGTTTATTTTTATGTTAATCAGGTCTTCTAGATACATAGAAATTATATTTATTATAGATAGTATAATCTTAAGCCTCTTTAAAGAGCTGTAGAAAATGGCCTTTAATCTAACCTAGAATTCTTTGCCAATGAGACACAATTACTCCTGGCAACGCCACTCTACTCCCAAGAGAACGTTGAGAACCAAAGACACTCCACTGGGAGCTTGTCTTCTTGGCAGAACTGGCCTTTAGGTTAAGAAAAGCCCATACCTCAACTACTGACTAAGATATGAAACAGGATTCTCTTATCTTGCCAAGACAGGGTAGGATAATTGTAAGAAAGTTCCTTGCATTTGATAATGGTATGTCAGTTACGTTAGGCCTTAGCCAAAGTTGGTTGACTCAACATTGCAAACGAGACTTTGAGTGATTGCCCAGGTAGTCAGTTGTCTTTGTCATTTGTTGCACATTTTGGATATCTCTCACTTGTTAAGTAATATTTATTTCCTTCTCAGATCTTTGACGAAGTTGAAGATTATATAATTGTAATTACTCTCTACATTATTCAGACTCCTTGAGATAGAATGTCTAGCAAAACTTTTGTTCTCAATATTGTTTGTTATATTTATTATTCGTTATTATTGTTTATACTTGTATTTGGTTTAGTTCTGTCTTATTTAGACAAAAGGGGGAGATGTAGGGTTAAGTCATCCCTTAGGGGCGGGCTTGCCTCAGGCGAGCGTTTATTTATAAATTGGGCACGTGGAAGCCCGCAGGCCCTTCCTGTTTCCTGTTCTCTGCTGGAACCTTGGTTTTTTGAGTCTGATTTTTCCATTAAAGCTGTTTATATATTTCTCACAATTTGTCTGCATCTCTCATTTCTCACATCTATGCTGCAACAAGGAAGGAAAAGGAGTAGCCATTTGGTAGAGGAAGTTACCCTGCTTACTATAATGATATAGTACTGTGTACACAGATAAATAAAGAATACTTAGTGCACACACGATCCTTTTTGGAAAATCCTTATTTAATCATTATGATAAACTAAAAGGCAGGGCAAATTCCATTTGAGAAGCGTATAGTTATGAAAGATGAGATTCTGAGTCATGCCTCTCACGCTACTGAGACCCGCAGAATTTCTGAATTAAAATGAGGTACCCTTGGAGATTGAAGAATTTTTCAAACAGGAGAGTGAAATATGGTAGGAGTCAGAAGGGATAAAGGGCACCTGGAGAACATGGCCCACTAAATAATCTAAGCAGTGCTTATGAGGGTTCATAGCAACAGAAAGTAAAAGCACAGAGACTATATGGGTATATAATAAGGTTCTATGACTATATTATGACTGTTATCTTGGTTTCCTTCTTTTTTATTTTGCTTTGCTTTATTTTTATTTAACTTTTTTTACAATTTTGCAAAGTAGCCCTACTTCCCATTTCCTCCAATTTTCCCACCAGCTACCTCCCCTGCATCTCTCCCCCAACCCCTCCTAAAAGGGATAAGGCCTCCTTTGTGGAGTAAACATAGTTTGGCACACCAAATTGAGACATTTGGGAAGTAACCTTCTGTGTTCATGCCTTCAAGTTTACTTCCCACCTTCCATTATATCAGTTTCATTGTATCTGAATTTATGTTGTGGTCTTTAATCAATTTGGACTTGAGTTTTGTGCATGGGGATAGATATAGATCTATTGCATTCCTCTATGTGACAAATTCCATTTATGCCAGCATCATTCATTGAAGATGTTTTCTATTTTCCATTGTTCGATTTTGGCTTTGTCAAAAATCACGTGTTGTTCATTGATGTGGTAGTGATTTCTTATCAATAAACAAACTGCCTGGCCCATTCGATAGGTCCACCCTTAGATGGGTGGAGAAAACAGAACAGGATTCTGGGAGAAGGAAGCTGAGTGAGGAGTCGCCATTATGTCCCCATGCCAGGCAGACGCAGTTTAAGATCTTCCCTGATAAGCCAGCTCGTGGGCCACACAGAATAATAGAAATGGGTTAGATTAATATGTAAGAGCTAGCCAATAAGAGATACAGATAACGGGCCAGGCAGTGTTTAAAAGAATACAGTTTCCATGTAATTATTTCGGGGGCATAAGTAAGCCATGTGGACGGCCGGGTGCAGGGGACGTAGCTCGGCCGCTCCTCTTACAACAGTTCATAGTTATGAGAATTAATATCAAGTGTTTAAATTCAATTCCATTAATTGGTGGGTCTCTTTTTATGCCAGTGCCAAGCTGTTTTCATTACTGTAGCTCTACAATACATCTTGATGTTAAGGATCGTGATGATCTCTGGAAGGTCCTTTATTGTAAAGGATTGTTTTGGTTATCCTTTTTTTTTGTTTTTCTATATGAAGTTTAGTTTTAATATTTTGAGGTCTGTGAAGAATTGTGTTGGGATTTTGATGTTGATTGCATTGAATCTGTAGATTGCTTTTGTAAGATTGCCATTTTTATTATGTTTATCCTACCTATCCAAAGGGTGAGTGATCTTTCCATTTTTTGATATCTTCAATTACTTTCTTTGAAGACTTAAATTTCTTGTCATTCAGGTCTTTCACTTGTATGGTTAGAGTTACATTCAAGATATTTTGTGTTATTTGTGGCTATTATAAAAAGCGATATTTCTCTGATTTCTTTCTCAGCCCATTTATCATTTTTAATTAGGAGGACAACTTATTTTTTGAATGAATCTTGTATTCAGTCACATTAGTGAAGGTGTTTCTCAGCTGTAGGAGTTCTGTTGCAGAATCATTGAGGTTGCTTATGTATGTTATCATATCATCTGAAAATAGTGAAAATTTGACTTTTTCCTTTACAATTTGTATCCCCTTCACCTCCTTTTGTTGTCTTATTGCTCTAACTACTGTTTCCAGTACTATATTGAATAGATATTGAGAAAGTGGACAACCTTGTCTTGTTCCTGATTTTGGTGAACTTGCTTTAAGTTTCTCTCCATATACTTTAATGTTGGCTGTTGGCTTACTGTATATTGTCTTTATTATGTTTAAGAATATCCCTTGTGTCCCTGATCTCTCCAATACCTTTATCATGAATGGGTGTTAGATTTTGTCAAAGGCATTTTCAGCATCTAAAAAGATCATCATGTGACTTTTTTTCTTTTGATCATATTGGATGATTTTTGATGTTATCTTGAATTCAGTTTGCCAGTATTTTATAGAGTACTTTTGTGACAATGTTCCCTGAATCTTTTGTCTGTTCTTGGAACTCTGTTCCTCCCACTGATTCCCTGACCTAGCCTTGATATGAGGACTTTTTGTTTTGTCTATTGCATCTTGTTTATGTCATATTTGGTTAATATACCCAAGAAACGTTCCTGCTCTTTTAGAGGAAATTGAGGGGAAATGGTGGTGTAGGAGATCCTTCTGTCTATGTGTTGCTTTCTTTGGTTAATAAAGGAACTGATTTTGGCCTATAACAGAGCTGTAGGGGAACAGAGCTAGACAGAGAAATCTAAATAGAATGCTGGGAGAAAGGAGGCTGAGTAAGAGGGAAGCCATGGATCCTCCACCTGAGCCAGTTAGAATCTTTTCCAGTAAGCCACTGCCACATGGTAATATACAAATTAATAAAAATGGGTTAAATTAATATAAGAGTTAGCCAATAAGAAGCTAGAGCTAATGGGTCAAGCAGTTTTTTAATTAATACAGTTTTGTGTGATTATTTCGGTTCTACGTGGCTGGAATGAACAAGCGGGCCCTCCTCCTACAAACTGGCACTACAACATGGTCAACTAACTCCATATAAAACCTGAGATGGCTTGAAAAGGAATTCTAAACAAAAAATAATAATAAATACAGAGTTTAACACAACTTCTTGCTGTTTGCTGGTGGTTTGCCACAGCTCCTTCAAGAGAGATTTTCCTGGCTCAACCACAGCAGGAAAAAGTGGTGGTTTTAAAATGACAGCTTTCTGGGCTATGCTGCCAGTGCAATGTCTGGATCATTCAGAAGATGGAACATTTGAATGGGCTTTGTGAGCAGACTGGTCCAGCTTGCTTAGTGGTGGCATGGACTGGTTATGTGCCTAGAGATGGGGTACTGTGCATGTCTCTCAGAGTTCATGAGCACGTCCTCCATGCTGAACTGTCCAGACTGAGCAGGCAGTGCTGTAAATATCATATTAATGGCAAAGTTAAGTTTTAGACTAGGAAGGCTAGCAGGAAGTACCGTATATACCCTAGTAATATTGCAGGTTAGATTCTTAAGCACTTAGCATTTTAAAAAGTGCTTCTGGTCAGAAAATAATTACAGATAAGCAATAAAGACAAGTCCATATAAAAAGACCTCTAAGTGGATCACAGTGTTGGATAAGTGTATGAAGGCTTGGGACAGAAAAAGAAAATAGTATAGAGAGTTATAAATGCTTTAGAAAGGGGTAATGTCTTTTAAGAGACAGAGTAAAAGAAGTAAAGAAAAATAAGCCATATAAAAATGGAAATTTCACAGAGAGTTTGGATTATGTACATTATTGTGTTATCTTTGAATTATTTGACTGTGGATGAGCTAAGTACAGAGAGACATTTCATTGTATGGACTGCTAAGTTAAACCAACATAAAGGTATCTTTACTTCCAAATATGAGTCTAAGGACAAGATGCTTTAGAAAAGAGGTTTTTCTTTTGTTTTCACAGAAGACAAGAACTTGGGGATTGCTTCCACACCAATATGGTTTCATGGAACAAGACCTCCTGAAAGGTCACTGCGAATACCCCAAAAATACCCTCAAAAATTACTTTATCCTTGGGGCTGGAGAAATGGCTCACAGGTTAAGAGCATTGCCTGCTCTTCCAAAGGACCTGAGTTCAATTCCCAGCAACCACATGGTGGCTCACAATCATCTGTAATGGGGTTTGTTGCCCTTTTCTGGCCTGTAGGCATACACACAGACAGAATATTGTATACAAAATAAATAAATAAATAAATAAATAAATATACTTTTTAAAAAATTACTTCACCCAATAAACAGCAGGAAACAGTTTAGAGAGAAATAACTATGCCTTTATCTCCAAATATTGTTTATAAATGTTCTTTTACATTTAAAGGGAGATATGATATAGAGATGGATAATTTGTATTGGTATGGGTCTTCATTTATTGATAATAATTTAAGGTCAATATTGTTATATGAGCAATTCCTGGTCGTGTACCTCTCAAGCTTTAGGCATGGCTCTCATGACCTAAGAAGCTGACAGAGCCAGCCACCAAAGTCACACAGAGATCCTAGACACTCATCTTTGCAATTTTTGCTTCTGCAGACCAAAAAAAGTTATAAACTATAGATACAGGAAAGAGACAGTTTCAGATGGAAAACAATTCTAAACAGGTTACAGCGTATTTAATAATATGTATATGCCTAAGAGTAAGGATATAAACAGTTATAGAAAAATTGTTTAAAAATAAAGTCTTTACTGAGAAAGTAAATATAATATAAAATAAAAAAGCCATATAAGATAGGGAAGACTCTGGGAGTCTCTATCCTTCATGTCATTGTATTGATTTTGAATTTTTTGATTGCTGATAAGCAAAGGTCAACTGCTTAGAAACATGGGATTGAAAGAGGGACAGCTAAAATAAACAAGCCCTGATATTTTATGAGTGACTTAACTTTAAAATGGGATTCAAAAATTCATTGCTTTGGAAAAGAGGTTTGCTTTGTAATTGTAAGAGACAAGAAGCTGTGGATTCCTTTAGAGTTGATATGGATCAGCCTTGAACAACGAGACCTCATGAATTTTGACAGGTGATAAATATCATAAAAGGTTAGTAACAGTTAATCTAGGCAGGAATTTGCCATGATCTCAATTTTCTATGGGAATGTTAAAGAACTAAAGATAGCTTCACTTACAGACATCAGGAAGCAGTCTGGAGAAAATGATGTCCACGTATCCAAGAGTTTGGGTGTGGGTAATGTAGGGTTAAAGGACCAACTAAAACAGGAAAAAAAGTCAATCACTAAACACCCTGATGCTGAACCCAGAGCCAGTGAAAGAAACACACCCAGAATCTGAAACCTAAGCCAGGGAAAAAATACACCTAGCCCTGAACCCAGGAATAAAGAAACATGGCTTGGCTCTGAAAGCAGTGCCAAAGAAACACACTTTGTCCCTAGAATCAGAGCAAGTGAAAGAAATATGCCCTCGTCCTTAAGATTAGTACCAAAAGACTGAAAAGGACTAGTGAAAGAATCACATTTTGTCAAAGAATATATTTTGGCTCTAAAATCAGAGCCATATCTACCCCTGACTAACTGACCAACTGAACAATGAAACCAACCAATCCCTGGACAGAAAACCAACTAATTCCTGAGTCCCCTGACTCTTAGCCCACACCCAGTGAAAAAAACACATCATGGATCTGAGACCTGAGTCAGGGAAGTAAACATTTTTATCCCTGAATTTAGGAACAAAGTAACATCACCTGATTATGAAAGCAGTGCCAAAGAAACACACACTTTGTCTCTAGAATCAAAGCCGGGGAAAAAATATGCCCAGGCCCTTAGATTAGAGACAAAATGCTAAGATGGACCAGTGGATGAAACACAGTTTGGCTCTGAAATCAGAGCCATCTCTGCTTATAACCAAATAAACTAACCACTCCCTGAGCAGGGAAAACTAACCAATCCCTCTTCATTCTGGGAAAATTTCACCTGTAAAGGATCCTATATAAACCTCTCTGCCTGTTCAGTTCGAGGCTGTTTTTCATCACTCTGGCAGAGGCAGCCACTTTCTTGGAGTCCTCATTCCCAAATAAATCCCTTTCTTGAAAGAGTCTTGGATGACGACCTCCATTTGCCAATGTGTTTTGACTGAGGTTTCTGTCCTGTCCAGTTCTGCGGTCATTCACTTCCAAAGAAGCACACAGAGGTCTACATTAGTTATAAACTGATTGGCTCAGTATCTCAGGCTCTTCTTATTAACTATTTTTTATAACTTATATTAGCCCATAATTTTTGTCTATGTTGCTTGGTATGTGGCTTGGTACCTTTTTCATCGAGGTAGACACATCTTGCTTCCTCTGTGGCTGGGTCTTGACTGGAGACTGAGCTTCCCCCTTCCCAGAATTCTCATTGCCATGCCTCTACTTCCTGCCTGGTTGTCATTGTCCTGCCTATACTTCTTGTCTGGCTACTGGCCAATCAGCGTTTTATTAAAAATAACACAAATGACAGAATAAAAGACCATTTTCCCACAGCACTTCTTCCTCTTTAAAAAAAAAACTCTCAATCTAATACCCTTTGTTTAGCTTTTCTCCTGAATATTTTCCATAACAACTTGTAACCAACATATTAAACAAAGGAAAATATCCATAGTCTATTTGGGGGGAAGGTGGGCATAGGTTTATTGGCTACTTCCTCCTCATTAGGGATGCTGATAATATTATGGGGACCTAAATAAAATTTAGAATTATGATCAATACATGACTGGAGTATCCTGTGAGGTTTCATTATCTCAGACAGCAGTCTTGAATCTGTTCTGAATGTAGATCTCAGACATCTGGAACATCTGCTCCTACCAGAGATTTCTCAGGTGGCCTTTCTTGTTCAAACCTGATTTTTCTTAACTCAGAATGACTTCATAGCTTCTCATTTCCCATGGAAACAAAAGCAAAACCTCTTCTCCAAAGTAACATACCTTTTGACTTCAATTTTGAAGTCAAGGTATTTTCAAAATACCTACCTTGTATTAATTCAGAAGCATTTGTAAACATATATCTTTTTAGCAGCTGTTGCTCCTTCCTTAGCATTCCAAGAATTCAAAGAGAACATAATAATATATGATATCCAGATTCTCTGAGTGTTTTTCATCTTTACGTGGCTTTATTTTAATTTTTATTTCTTTCCTTTTTCTTTTTCTTTTTTGGCTTTTTGATACAGGCTTTCTCTGTGTATTTTTAGCTGTCATAGAACTCATTCTGTAAAACAGGTTGTCCTTCAACTCACAGAGATATGCCTGCCTTGGCTTCCCAAGTGCTGGGATTAAAGAAGTGTGCCACCACACCTTGAAATCACAGAGGTCTGCATGCCTCTGTCTCCAAAGTGTTGGGATTAAAAGTGTGTAGCACCACACCCAACTACTCTCTTCTTTATTTTAAGGACTTTATCTTTTGTTTCCTTTTTTTTCTCCTGAGCCTACATATACTTTTAAAACACTGTAAAGCATTTAGAGGTTTCTTCATCTGAATCTATCTTTACTGTATATCTCTCTTTTTCTGCCCACATGAACCTTTAATTTGCCAAGCAATGTAGTTATGATTAAAGCCGTGGCTTTGAAGGCTAAATCCAGCCCATTCCTTAGCTTTCTGAATTTCCTGCCTCATGGCAGAGTTACCAGCAAAGCCATGTTTAGTGCCACAACTTTATGGCATTTCAAGTTCCCTGCCTCCACCAAAAATCATGCAGTCAGATTTTCATCATTTAAATGTTTCATGGCATGACCTCTTAAAAGAGCTGCAAGGTTTTACAGCTAAAGCTGAGTCAGGACGCCTCTCTTAAATGAGAGCACTTGCCACTAGCAAGCAGAGGCCACCTGAGAAAGTGCTGCTATCACGAAACAATGCTTTACTCTATTCTTTTCTGTCTAGAATTACTTCCCAAGCTCTCTCAGGGTTTATGTGGATGCACTTGTCCACATGGGTGCCATTCTGTCATAGGAGGGCCTTCTTATTCATCCTGGCTACCCAGTTAGCTTAGACCTGAAATAATCACACAGAAACTGTATTATGTAAATCACTGCTTGCCCATTTAAGATATTAGATTCAGAGTTCTTGTTTAAAAAAAAAAAAAAGGGGGAAGTGCAGTTCAACAATGGTCTTTTATCCTGTCACCTGTATTATTTTTAATAAAATGGTCATTGGCCAGTATCCAGGCAGGAAGCATAGGAATGGACACCAAGTAGGAAGTAGAAGTGGGGCAAAAGAATTCTGGGAAGAGGGAAGTTTGACTTTGTAGTTGTGACCCAGCCTGAGAGGAATCAAGATGTGACCAAAAATGACAACAAGCCATGTGGCTAACTCAGACAATAAGTATGAGCTAATGTAATTATAAGAATTAGTTAATAAAAAGCCCAAGCTCCCTGTGAGCTCCATGTAACCCTGCCATACAACCTGTACTTGGGGGACATAAGAGGTGAGTAAGCAGTGGCCCTGTGGCCCCAGACCCCCCACTCCCTAAGACCTCCATGTGAGAGAAAAACCAGGGGCCCCTCCCCAGGTCCCTCAGTGTTTGTAGCCACCAGCAGGGAGCTTTCTGCTAGCCCTTAATCCACCCCCAACCCACAGTTCCCTGCAAGCTCAGTGGAAACCTGTTACACCACCTGCACCAATACTGAGTGGACCTAAGAGACAGTCACAGCAAAGATTGGAACAAGAAGCCAAGACACTACCAGCCTTATTTGATAGAAGAGATGGGTAGGCGCCAACACAAGAATTCCTCCAACCATCTAAAGAGCAACATGGTAACACCAGAACCCAGCACCAGACACACAACAGGAAAACTTGATCATCCTAACCCAGAAGATGTAAAAAAAACAACTTTAAACATATCTTTGTGGAAATGGTGGAGACATTTAAAGAGGAAGGAAAAACTCCCTCAAAGAAACAGAGGAGAAGACAAAGAGAAAGCTGGAAGAAATTAATAAATCCCTCAAAGAAATACAAGAAAACAAAGAAAAAGCAAACAGAGATGAAGGAAACAGTTCAAGACTTGAAGACTGAAATAGAGATAATAAAGAAAATACAAGCCAAGGGAATTCAGGAAATGGAAAATCTGGGTAAATAAACAGGAACTACAGAGACAAGTATAACCAACAGATTACAAGAGATAGAAGAAAGAATCTCAGGTGTTGAAGAAACTATTGAGGAAATAGACTCATTGGTCAAAGAAAACACTAAATCCAACAAATTCTTAACACAAAACATGCAGTAAATCTGGGACACCATGAAAATACCAAATCTAAGAATAATAGGGCTAGAAGAAGGAGAACACCAGCTCAAAAGCACAGAAAATATATTCAACAAAATCATAGAAGAGAATTTTCCAAACCTACAAAAGGATATCCCTATGAAGGTACAAGAAGCTTACAAAGCACCAAATAGACTGGATCAAAAAAAAATACCTCACCATATAATAATCAAAACACAAAACATACAAAACAAAGGAACAATATTAAGAGCTGCAACGGAAAATGGTCAAGTAACATATAAAAGTAAACCTATTAGAATTACACCTGACTTATCAATGGAAACAATGAAAGCCAGAAGATCTTGGATAGATGTGCTTCAGACACTAAGAGACCATGGATGTAAGCCCAGACTACTATACCCAGCAAAGCTTTCATTCACCATGATAGAGAAAAGAAAATATTTAATGACAAAAACAGATTTAAGCAATATGTTAAATAGACTTATAAGCTGTGAGGAGATAGAAGCTCTCATCAAAAACATTCCAACCAACCAATAAAAGCCCAGGGCCAGATGGTTTTAGTGCAGAATTCTACCAGAACTATCAAGAAGAACTAATACCTATACTCCTCAAAGTGTTCCACATAATAGAAACAAAAGGCTCATCACCAAACTCTTTTTATGAAGGTACAGTTACCCTGATACCAAAACCTCACAAAGACTCAACCAAGAAAGAGAATCAAAAACCAATCTCACTCATGAATAGGAATGCAAAAATTCTCAATAAAATACTGACAAACCAAATCCAAGAACACATCAAAAAAAAATCATCCATCATGATCAAGTAGTCTTCATCCCACAGATGCAAAGCTGGTACAACATATAAAAATCTATCAGTGTAATCCATCATATAAATAAAATGAAAGTAAAAAACATATGATTATTTCATTAGATGTAGAAAGAGGACTTGACAAAATTTAATATCCTTTGATGATAAAAGTCTTGGAGAGATTAGGGACACAAGGATCATATCTAAATATAATAAAAGCACTATACAGCAAGACAACAGCTAACATACAATTAACTAGAGAGAAACTCAAAGCAATTCCACTAAAATCAGGAACAAGACAAGGCTGTCTGGTCTTTCTATATCTCTTCTTGAAGTTTTAGCAATAGTAATAAGACAACATAAGGAGATCAAGGGTATTCAAATTGGAAAGGAAGAAGTCAAACTATCGTTATTTGTGGATGATATGATAGTGTATATAACTGACCCCAAAACCTCTACCACAGAACTCCTATAGCTGATAAATACCTTAAGTGAAGTGGCAGGATACAAGATCAACTTAAAAAAAGAATCAGTAGCCAAAAGAATAATAGTACACAAGAAGCTGAGAGGGAAATCAGAGAAACATCACCTTTCAAAATATCCACAAATAACATGAAATATCTTGGGGTAACACTAACAAAGAATATAAAAGACCTATTTGACAAGAACTTTAAGTCTTTGAAGATAGAAATTGAAGAAGATATCAGAAAATGGAAAGATCTCCCAAGCTCTTGGAGAGGAAGGATCAACATAGCAAAAATGGCAGTCATAGCATAAGCAATCTATAGATTCAATACAATCCCCATCAAAATACCAACACAATTCTACACAGACCTTGCGAGAACAATAATCAACTTCATATGAAAAAAAAAACAAGGATAGCCAAAACAATCCTGTACAGTAAAGGAAATTCTGGAGGCATTACTATCCCTGACAACAAGCATTATTATAGAGCTACAGTAATGAAAACAGCTTGGTATTGGCATAAAAACATAGATGTTGACCAATGGAATCAAATCAAAGACCCAGATATTAATCCACACAGCAATGAACATCTGATTCTTGACAAAGAAGCAAAAATTATACAATGGAAAAAAGAAAGCATCTTCAACAAATGGTGCTGGCATAACTGGATGTCAACTTGTAGAAGAATGAAAATAGATATATATCTTTCACCATGCACAAGACTCAAATCCAAATGGATTAAAGGCCCCAATATAACTCTGACCACACTGAATCTGAAAGAAGAGAAAGTGAGAAGTAACCTTCAATACATGGGCACAGGAGATCACTTCCTAAATATAACCCCAGCAGCACAGACAATAAGAGCAAAAATAAATAAATTGGACCACCTGAAACTGAGAAGCTTCTGTAGAGCAAAGGATACAGTCAATAAGACAAAAAGGCAGCCTACTGAATGAGAAAAAAATCTTCACAAACCCCACATCAGACACAGGACTGACCTCCAATATATAAAAAGAACTCAAAAAAGTAGACATTAAACTTCTAAATAATCTAATTAAAAAGTGGTATACTGAACTAAACAGGGAACTCTCAACAGAAGAATTTCAAATGGCCAGAACATACTTAAGGCCATGTTCAACATTTTTGGCTATCAGTGAAATTCAAATCAAAGCAACTCTGAGATACCATCTTACTCCTGCAGAATAGCTAAGATCAAAAACACTAATGATATCTTATGCTGTCGAGGATGTGTGTGAAGCAAGGGAAACACTCATCCATTGCTGGTGGGAATGCAAACTTGTGCAACAACTTTGGAAATCAGTATGGCGGTTTCTCAGAAACTGGGAATCAACCTACTTCAGCAATACCACTCTTGAGAATATACCCAAAAGATGCTCATTCATACTACAAAAGCATTTATTCAAATATATTCATAGCAGCATTCTTTGTAATAGCCAGAACCTGAAAAAAAAACCCAGATGCCATTCAATGGAAAAATGGATAAGAAAAGTGTGGCACATCTACACATTAGAGCCCCACTCATTGGTACAAAAAATAATGACATCTTGAATTTTGCATGCAAATGGATGGAATTAGTAAACACTATCCTGAGTGAGGTAATCCAGATCCCCCCCGAAAAGAATATGGTATGTACTCACTCATAAGTGGATACTAGGCATAAACAAAGGGTATCAAGTCTAGAGTTCATGATCCTTGAGAAACTAAGTAATAAGATGAACCCAGAGAAAAAACATATATAGATGATCCTCCTGGAAATTGGATACAGGCAAAAATTTGGGAACATTAGGACAGGGGTTAGAAGGAAGGGGAGAAGGGGGAGTTGAGGAGAACTTGAAGGAATGGGATAATCGAGATGGAGAAAGAACATATATGAGAGCAAGGAAAGAGATATCTTGATTTAAAGAGCCATTAGTGAGTTAGCAAGAAACCTAGTTCTAGAATAATGGCAAAACCCCACTAGAATGACCCCAGCTAAGAACCTAAGCAATAGAGGAGAGGGTATCTGAACTGGCCTTACCCTGTAGTCAGACTGATGATTATCTTAAATGTCACCATAGAACTTTTGTACAACAGATTGGAACAGAGGCAATGACCCACATCAGAGCACTGGACTGAGCTCCCAAAATCCAGTTGAACAGTGGAAAGAGTGAGAGTCTGAGCAAGGAATTCTAGACCGTGAGGGGTTCATCCACTGAGACAGTTTGCTTGAGCTAATAGTAGCTAACCAACTCCATCTGGATTGGGAGTCAACTCTGAAGGGTATTGACAGTTGGGGCAGACTGAGGGGCTACTGACAGTGACACTGGGATTTGTCTCTACAGCATGTACTGCCTTCTTGAGATCCTATTCTCTTTGGATGTAAACCTTTGTCAACCTAGATGTAGTAAGCTTGGACTTTCCACAGGGTGGGGTGCATGGACCTCACTTAGGATAGGAGGGGGTTGAGAGGTTCTGTGAAAGGAAAGGGAGGGGAGTGGGAGGAGGGGAAAGAGTGAGAATTTGAATGGGTATTTTTTTAAGTAATAAAATTTAAAAAATTAAGCCTGAGTTAATGGGCTATTCAGTTTATAATTGATGTAGATCTGTGTGTGATTCTTTGGGACATTATGGCTGCAGGACTGGACTGGGTAGGACAGAAAATTCAGTCAACAAGTGCAGAGTGGAAGAACCTGGCTGAGATGTCCCTTATGAGACTGAGCTAAAAAATTTTGCTAAGGTGCTCCTTTAGTGGGGTTGAACAAGATAGAGCAGAAAAAGTAACAACTTTTTTGCTAAAGTGGGAGGAGATGGATACATTTCTACAGAGGCTTCCCCTTTAGCAGAGTGTTCTCAAAAGAAGTAATATCTTGGGTTGAAGAATAAGCTTAACACTCTGCTAGGACATTTCCTTAGGGCCATAGATCAGAGCTCAGTTGTAGGACTCTCGAGGAGAGAAGCAGGATTGTTACATCCTACCAGTAGACCATCCCCTACCATACCCCAGCCTCAGGTAGCCCGGCTTTCTGAAAACTCAGGACACCTTTCCCTCTAGGGCTCAACTGTCCTATTGCAGCTCCAACCTCCAGATCTGTCTTTTTGCAGCTCCAGATACCCTGGCTTCCCAACAAGTAAGTACACTTTCTCTCTAATGCTAAGCTATCCTATTGCGGCTCCAGCCTCCAGAGCTGTCTTATTGTAGATCTACCCCTATAGAGTTGTCCTATGACAGCTCTAAGTATAGTCTGGCTTTCTGATGTTTTTGTAACTCCAGAGATGTAGCACTCACACTCCCCTACAGGTAGTTTTTGGTTATTTGGTGGGTTGTGGAGGTTTGTTATCATTTAGGGGAACATAGGAATATAGGATAGAAAGATAACTATTAATCTCAAATATTTTTCATTAGCATGGATTTGGATAGATTGATACAATTTTAAATTGTTATTATTAAACTGTATATATGTGGTTATACTGTATATGTTTCTACATTTGTCTGGGGGCATTTTTCTAATGCAGCTCATTTAAAAATGCAAAGTATAATTAAGAAATGAGGTTAGAGGTTAATCTATAATAATCAAGCTTTGGTCACCGTAGGAATGTTTTCAAGGTAAAAGAGGTATATTTTAGACAGATAGATGGTCTTCAAACACTTCAAAGACCTATAAAACAAGGCATTGAAAATGTTTTGTTGACATAGGGCTTTTTGCAACAATGAGACACATCTGCACCTGGTAGCACCAATTAACTTCATAAAAGAATGATGGTTATTAAAGAAACTCTGTAGGAGTTTGGTTTCCTTGTGGCAAGATTAGCCATTTTGGCAAGAAACTACTTTGTCTTGACTGCTGACAGTATGTGCTATAAACTTTACATGTAGGATCCACAGGAAAGTGAGTGCTAAAGTTTACCAAAAAATAGTCAAGACAGTCCTTCAAAATTCCTGCTTCACAAAAGTCTGTCAGATATTCTGCAGAACACAGAGTAAAGTGACTGATTAATATTGTCAATTCAAGGTGGGACAGTCCTTCAAATTTCTTGCTTCGCTGAAAATTCCACCAGATATTCTAGGACTGTAGGCCAAAGATAGGTGCCCCAACATTACAGAGGAATTTTTTGTGACTGTCTAGGTAGCAGATGTCTCTGATGTTGAGTAATATTATGTCCTTCTCAGGTCTTGGGTGGAGTTAAAGATTAAATAGTTAAAGTTATAGTTTTCCTCAGATACAATAGAAAGTAAATTATGAAACTTTTGACTCACTAAGATAAGATAGATAATGGAATATTTACTCTTAATTTAATAAATACAAATGGACTGAATATTGTAAGTGCACTTTTACATATTAACTGTTTTTGCTATATGTAGTTTTACTATGTTAAATTTAAAGCCTTTTTCAAATTTAAATAAGAATGGGGAGATGTTATGCAGTAAGAGTTTAAGGTGTGTTACATTTGTTTATAATGTGGAATATTTGTTTAATGAAGTTAAGATGTGTTGCATTCCTTTGTGTTGCATTTCTTTAACTCTGTAAAACTGTGTTACCATGCCTGCCTGAAACACCTGATTGATCTAATGAAGAGATGAATGACCAATAGCAAGACAGAAGAGGGATAGGCAGGTTTCTGGACATAAAGAATAAGTAGAAGGAGGAAAAGAGAATAACAGGCGAGAGAAAAAGAAGAGCGGAGGACATCAGGGACCAAACACCCAGCTACATGGCAAACCATGTAGCAAAAAGTAAAGAAAGGTATATAGCATGGATAAAACCCAAGGGGCAACAGTTAGATGGGATAATTTAAGAAAAGCTAACTAAAAATAGGACAAGCTAATGTTGGCCATTCAAAAATAAGAATAAGTTTCCCTGTTCTTATTTTGGTGCTTGGTGATGGGCTTTCAAAGAGTAAAGAGTAAAACCAAGCAACTATAGCAGGCAGGAGGGGAGGGGAGGGAAAACTTTGGTTAGGATGTATTGCATGGGAATAGAATCTATTTCAATAGAAATATTCTATTACAAAAAAAAGATGAGGGACAAAAGCACTTTGGACTTGACACACACTACTTCTCCAAGGATCAATTGATGCTCATTCTTTCCAAATATTCATTGGTTTAGTAACTTGGAACAATCTATAAATAGATATTTACACTCTAAATGAATTACTGATGCTAACAGAAGAAGGCATAGAATCCAATGGCAAGTTGAGTTACAAGTGACTTTGAATCACCCATGAGGGTATTATGATTACAACTCAGACTCTCTGCCTCTGAAGTGCTGGAATTAAAGGCATGCACCATTATATGCGTTGTAAGAATTTTCTTATGCCTTTGAATAAAGATAGTTCTTTGTTCTGACATGCAGGATTTCAGAAGAAATGGGGAAATTTAATTTTACAATAACTAGTTTCTTATTTATTTTTATTGTCTTCAGAATACACGTAGTTATATCTCTCATTGTGGATGAATGTCCCAGAAAAAGATATAAAAAGGATACCTTTCTTTAAGAAAATTTAATGCAAAGTACATTCATATTGCAATAAAGTTGTGCAATAGTTGTAGAAGAGAAATTCATCTAACAAGGTATACAATTAGAGAAGTTGGTTCCAGCTGTGAATTTTCAGTATCTCTAGAATTCTGTACTATAGTTATAAATTGAACTTAGAAATTCACTTAGAGAAGTTACTCATTATGTCTCATCACAAAGGTCCTTTTTGGTTTATGGTGTCTCTCATGGTCGACTCAATAGTATACTTTTACCATTAAACAGTATACATTAGAAATTAATAAATTGTTATTTTAGTTATTTCTTGATAAATTTTTTAAATGATCAATCACTACCTTTACATTGACCTTTGGCATGGTATTTCAGAATGTAATTAAATGCAAGGTGACATAGGAAACAGAAAAGCTATATCTTTACTTATATTTTGGAGCCACATTCTAACTTTACCTGTCAACATTGCTGATTAAATTTAATACTAAAACAAATTATATCTACCGAGGACAATTGCTAGAAAAGTCATACTCATTACCTCACTCTAGAGAAGTGTTGCTCCTTTAGAGATATTGGATATATAAGCAAAGTAATAGTATTCAACTCTTTATTAATCATCTCATTCAAATGTACTGAGATTTACTTTTAAGCTTCAAGAATAATTTATTCTTATGTTTATGTTTTATGAATCTGAGTATAGAGTAAATAATATGTACCATCATTTCCTCATGTTGTGTATCTTGAGCTTTTCAATTTTTTATATATCTCAACAGATAAACTCTAATAAAAATTTGATGTATTTCTATGAACCATACTTTTAAAACCCTATTCCATTTAGAAACATTGTGTTAAATGTTGTCTTAATTTAAGGGAAAGTGAGCAGAGAAAAATAGCAAAATTGATAAAGTAAGCTGTAACTCTTCAGAATTTCAACAAAAGTGAAGGTGACCATTTCAGTAGTGCTCTGGCTAGAAAAATGACTAATTATTTCAAAATTATTGCCCACCAAAATTACTTAAGTGATCAATAGTTCATGTTTTCTAGGATAGATATCAATAGCAATGCATTTTTAGAACTTGAAATCACTTGGGACAGATAGAACAAATGTAGTGTAACAGAATATTTCATTTGAAGACACTTTTCAGAACCATAGTAACCAAAACAGCAGGTGCTGGCATAAAAACAGAAACATACATTTAGAGCAATATATCATTCCCAGAAGTAAATCTATATATTTGCAGCCAATTATTTTGGATAAAGATGCCAAAACCATGTAATGAAGAAGAGACACCCTACTTCAGTACATAATTCTAAGAAACCAGGTATTTATACACAAAAAATTAAAATTCTACTTTCCTTATATCTTTACTCTTCACGAATATAAAAACAAAATGGATCAATCACCTAACAACATGGTTAATACCATTAGACTCATACAGAAAAATCTAGGGGAGTACTTCAAGATATGATTGAAAAAAAGATTATTTTTGTATATGTCCAGCATGATATGGGTAACAAAAGAAGACACACACACAAATAGGATTATATGAAATTAAAAAGCTGTTGCAAAAAAAAGGAGAAACAATCAAGCCACTGAAAATTTCATTTCACAAAATGCAGAATGTTTATTTTCCATTTATTCTCCCACAATTTATCTTACAAAAGACTAATAAATAAAATATAAGGAATTGAAAACAAGCGATCCAATTAAAATATGCAAATGACCTGAGTCAACATTTCTCAAGAGAAGTAATAGATGTGACCAAAAATATATATGAAGCATTTAAGATTGGTGAAATGCAAATCACCTCTAAATAAGGGGTCAATTCTTTGCAGTTTTGTATTACCAAAAGAATTAAAACCACAAAAAATATTCTACTGAAGAGACAAAGAACAAGGAACCAATAATCATTGTTTAGGAGAATGTGAATCAATACGATCATTATCTAGACTAGAATATAAATAAATATGTAAAATTAATAAATTTTTAAAAAGATCTTTTTGTTTTTGAGTGAAAGCTCATGATTTTATTGACTTCATAACAAGGTCAGCTTAGAACTGGATCACTTGGCTCTTTCTCTTCTTATCACCTCCCAGTTCAAAATGCTTGCATCTCTTAATAGCCAGCATCCTCTTAGATCTGCAGTTGGGTTCCACACATTCCAGTCTCAGCACAATCTTCTTTGTAGTTTTTGCCTTTTTGCGGAAAATAGGCTTAGTCTGCCCACCATAGCCACTCTGTTTCCTGTCATAACGCCGCTTTCCCTGGGCATACAAAGAATCTTTGCCCTTCTTGTACTAGGTCACTTTGTGGGGTTGGTGCTTGCCACATTTCTTGCAGAACGTACGGCGGGTCTTAGGAACGTTCACCGTGTTGGCGGGTGCGATATCGGCACAGAAAGAAAGTTATAAAAAGATCTTTTAAGGAAAATTAGTACCTTGAAAAAAATAATGTCTTGTGAGGTGTACAATATCTTTGGAGATGAAATACATGATAATTATGAAAAAAGAATGGAAAATAGAAATATGCATTGACTATTTTAGTGCACATAGTATAAATATCAATTAAAATACATAAAAATATACTGTGAACATTGGAAAATTAATAATATTATATTGCTAAAATAATAAAAGAGATTATTAAGCAAAAACATAAAATTTATCAAAATAGAAAGCAAAGTTATATTAGAAACAAAGTAACTGACTCATATAAAATAATGTAGCAAGGTAAGAATTCATGTTCATACATCTCTATTCACACTTGTGTAAATGATGCCTAAATGCTAATGATTGGCAGGATTATCACATGTATTGAAAAGCAAGAAATTTTGATAAAGTAATGTGAAACTCTATAATAATTATGACACATTCCTGCATTCTTCCTTCTATGACTCTGATGACACTGAGGACTTTAGCAGAATGCATGTTCCTTCAATAGGTAGTCTTCACTTCTACCTTCCTCCTGGTCCCTGAACATCTTTTGAGGATCTGTTTAGGATCTGCTTGTTCCATGGGAATCCTTCACTTCTCCCTTATACTGCTATCCCTCACAGTGCCAACATAGTACATGTTCTGAACACTTCTGTGCCTCCCTGTTATCTCTTACTTCTTCTCTCTAGGGCTGTAAGCTTGACAGAACCTGCATATTCTACAAAACACCTGTTAGTGAGGTGAGAAACTAAACCTTTCCCTAACTAAGCTAGGATTACATCAACAATGGCTATGGTTCATAACTGAGAAGCTGCAAAACTAAACCTGATACATCATCCAGTTTATTTAAATTTACCAAGTCAGATTTAGCAGCAAACTGAGTTCTAAACTCCAGCTCAACAATAGTGAGCTGGACATCTATACCAAAAGACATAACCAACAGCCTAACTTGAGATGCCCAGGTTCCATCATCAAATCACACCAGTGGTCTCACATGACAGCAAGTTAAATAACATTCAAAACAATAAGTTCCTTTAAGGGGATATAGGCATGAGAGACAATGGGACTTACAATAATCAAAATGCATGATGTGCATATATGAAATTTTCAAAGTAAAAAATTAATACAAGTTAAAAACTGAGAAAAAAGTTGTAACTCTCATTGAAAAGCACAATAGATACTGCACAATTTATGATCTCAAAGTATGCAGAATATTTATCAGCAAATAAATATAAACAATATAAATATGTCATTATATAATTAATAACATTAGTAAAACAAAAATCTAACAAAGCATTTATAATAATGTTAAGCATAAACATTTTGCCTTTGATGAAAGATTAAAAAGATACCTTCATTTTAGTAATTTATTATAACTGTATTACTAGAAATCTATTTCTGTGTACCATGTAACCTGCAATTATGCTTCTAGATATTAGCTAAAATGAAGTGTCAACTATTCACATATAAATATTATAAGTTTTATATATTTTATAAAAGATTTAGATACATGATACCTATATCTCCATAAAACCCACATATTGACGACTAATAGATGAGGATGAGTCAAATATAGTATTCTATATAATGTATTACTCAGAAATAACAAGAAAATGAATACATGAAACACATAATACTGTAGATAAATCTATAAAATTGTACTTTATATGGGGCTGAAGCTGAATGTTCATATTCATCCAAAGTTGCTATAGTGCTATTCTCATACTCCCTGTCCATTATGGCTGTTTTGGAGAAGCAATTAAGGTGAAGCATAGTCATAAGGATATGACCTGATCTACTTGGATTAATTATCTTAAGGGAGTAATTAACAGACAACTTGCTTGCTATTTCTTTATCTGTCTTTTTATGAACATATGTACCTTGGAAAAACAATGTAAAGACATAGCTGGAAGGAACCTCTCTGAAAGCAAGAAAGAATGCCATCCCCAGAAATGTACCTATAACTGTATCAGTATCTGACATTAAACTAAGCCTTCTTGGCCTTAGAATATTTAGGAAGTAGATTTCTATTTTTAATTCTTATAGTTTTGGTTGTGAGCCTAGCCTTTAACGGCTGAGCCATCTCTCCAGCCCTTTAATTCTTACTGCTTACAGAATCTTAATAACGAGCAAAGCAGACTAGAAAAATTCTTGCAAAATTAAGCTGTGTATACAATAAATCAAAATCTTTCAGTTCAATGAAATTCTACTACTGAATAACAGTGTAATTAGGCAAATCAAATAGTCCTGGCTGTCCTGCAGCTTGCCATATAGACTAAGCTGCCATTGATCTCAGAGAAATTCTCTTGCCTCTGCCTCTGTTGTGCTGTGATTAAAGGGGTGTGTCACAACACTCAGTTCAGTGAAGACTATAAAATACTGAAAAGAATAAAAGCAAAGGAGATATGAGAAGACAGAAAGATCTCCCACATTCATTGTTTGGGAGGAATGATATTATGAAAATGTCCATCCTACCCAAAATAATCTATAAATTCCCTGTATGCTCCATCAAAATTACAATGTAGCTCTTCATGGAAATTGAAAAAAAAAGCAAAAAAATTAAATCATATGGAAACACAAATGACCTAGTATAGTCAAAACAATTCTGAACAACTAAAACAATAAAAGCACTGCTGGAAATATTTCCACCCCAGATTTCAAGTGATATTATAAATATAAACTAGTAAAAGCAGCATGATACTGTCATAAAACAAACACACTGGTAAATGGAATAGAATTGAAGACCCATATAACTCCACCCTTCAAAAGCAGTCCGATTTTTTTTAAAGAGGCCAACAAATCCCAGTGCCATTACCATTGTCTTCTCAGTCAGCCCCCATTGAGGGGAGGGCCTTGGAGTTCCCACAGGGCAGGGTACCCTGCCTTCTCTTTGGACTGGAGGGAGATGGGGGTTGGGGGAGTGGGAAGAAAATGGGAGGAGATGGAAATTTTTAATAAATAAAAAATATTTTAAAATATAAGAGGCCAACAATAAACAATGAGGAAAAAACAGCATCCTCAATAAATGGTGCTGGTCAAACACCCTGTACAAAACTCAACTGCAAATGGGTGAAATATCCTTAATCTACTAGAGTAGATAACAGAGGATACTCACAGAATGATACCCATATCTAACACTACTGTCAAACCGAGAAAGTATATGTACAGACTCAATATTAAACTGATTCCCAAAACTTGTCATTATACCCATAGATTGATGCACCTTTCAACCCTCATTAGAGATACTTCTATTTGAATTAGATGTTGAGGTTAATACACAGGTACACACTGGCAGGAAAGAATTGACCGACTAGCTATAAAAAATATCTTGCTCAGCCTAATAAAGGGGGGAGAGCCTTGGTCTTGCTTCAAGTGATATAACAGACTTTGTTGACTCCGCATGAGAGGCCTCACCTTCTCTGAGAAATGGATGGGGAGTAGAGTTGGTGGAAGGAAGGGGAGCAGGTGGAGGGGAGAAAGAGAAAACTGGGATTGGTATGTAAAATAAGAAGATTGTTTTATAAAATAAAATAAATGAAAAAAATTTCATGAAATTGTGAGCTAAATATGGACTGTGAGTTGCAGTTTATGGTCATATATAATGTCAAGAAATCATCAATAAAATAAATAAATTAAACTCCTTGCCTAGTGCAGTCACATGACATTATGGAAAGCAAGTACTGTCCAATTAGTTTGCGATTTTACTTTAAGAAAACATTAATTATTTCATCATTAACATAATAGATTATGTTGATATGCCATTAATTTAAGTAGCTAGGAAAACAGTCAAGATTTGGAAGTCTAAATTAAGTTGTTTAATGATCAGAAATAATTATTTTAAATGTAGCTTTATAATTTAGTTGCAGTATAGTGCTATTCAACTTTCACATTTGAATTATTGTTTTAAAAGTGTTATCAATTAATTTCTGCTTATTCCTAAAAATATTGAAGAAAACAGCAATTTTGTGTACTTAATTTATACCTCTAATCATTTTCTTCCGTTAAAAATGTGCTTAAAAATAATTTAGTGAAAGTATCAGTCAGCACAGAAGTCGTAGGAATAATATGGTTCCTGATATTAGTTTTATAGATACATGTTAAACATGGGAGAAAATATTGTAACTACAATTAGGTAATAATTCCATTGTTCACTTTCCTTACTATGGAGTTAATGACTAGCTCAAGGATCCGTGAAAAGCAGAGAGAGAATGATGTTTAATGATCCAATAGGTAATTAAATGCCTTAAGAGAAACCACAATGTCAGGTATCATTGCCCTTATAAAATCTACTGCTACAAGAATAACATTTGAAGTTGTGTTTGCATACATTTCTGAGATATTATACATCATTAATTCAGAATAAATAAAAATATATCTTGAGGTCTTATTTGCCTTTTAATATATTATATTTAATATCTCATTTCTCACTTATACTAATTCTACTAGAATGAAAGTATCATCTTTATAATTAAAGTTTAGGTGATGCAGAAAAATCAGTAATAAATTCCCAGAAGGTGAACTCTATTTTCAAATGTTAGAGAACAAACAATTAATTTTAAATATGTCCCAGGCAAGTGAAATATATAGTTAATTTTAGAATCTAAGCAATACCGTACTTAAATATAGATAGCAGAAAGTAAAATATAATAAATCAAGCAGACATAGAAATCAAGTCATACATAATATATAAGCTTTCTATATTGATGATTTCTGAATGTTAGCCATAGGATGATAAAAGAGTCAATGGTTTCACAATTTAGAGGAGATTTGGGAGGAGGTAAAAAAGATAGAACAATTGTTTTTTTATGTGACATGATGATACATGTTGAAGTTTATTATTCCCAAACTGGAATGACTGATGCAATTTAAATTAGTGATATGTATGCATATGTTTGTATCATTCTGTTTATACATAAATATCATATAATGAGTACAGCAAGCATTAGAGAAAAATGACTGCATGCCCAATGTTTCCTGAAATTCAGATCAACCACTGATACCATCCCAACTCTCATGGAATACACTCATTTTATATAGTTTTTCTTTATCACCACCTTATTTTCTTTTATCAAAATTCATTCTGTTTAGAAAAAACATCAATAATTTATTTCTATTTATTTGAAAAATATAAGAAAGATTTCAAGACAGAACTGTATAAAGAAAATCATCAGCAGAATGCGTAGTAGCCAACAAACCAAAATGATTCACATTATTCAATAAAGGCAAGGTACAAAAAGAACAGAAGTTTTAACTCTTCTTTTCCTAAAAATCCCTGTAAATAATTTATAGATATTGGATTAAAAATTTAATGTTCAACCTGTTTTTAAAATACAGCTTAAGATATAAAACCAGACTGGTGTGATTCATTTTATGAAGGCATTACTGATTGAATAAAATATTTTGATTTGCTACAAACCAAACTAATGTTACTTCAAAAGTAAAATATGAAGCCATGAAAACTTGAAACATTAAATATCTATAAAGTAATCTAAAGATGATTACAGATGGATAAAAATAACCTAAATAAAATATTTGATAGTGGGCCTTATTATTTACTGGCATTCTATTTTAAACAAGCATTCTGTAATTCTATAAATTTATTAATCCAAGAATTTTTTATTGTTTTTATTGAGCTATATATTTTTCTCTGCTCTCCTTTCTTCCTCCACCCTCCCGTTATCTCCATGCCCCCATTACTCAGAAGATCTTGTCTTTTTTTACTTCCCATGTAGATTAAATCCATGTATGTCTGTCTTAGGGTCCTCTTTGTTGTATAGGTTCTCTGGAATTGTGAATTATAGCTTGACTTTTCTTTACTTATGTCTAAAAGCCACATATGAGTAAGTACATATTGTATTTGTCTTTCTGGGTCTGGGTTACCCCACTGGATATTATGTTTTCTAGATTCATTCATTTGTCCGTACATTTTAAGATATTATTTTTTCCCACTGTGTAGTACTCTATTGTGTAAATGTACCACATCTTCTTTATCCATTCTTCAGTTGAGGGGCATTTAGGTTGTTTCCACATTCTGGCAATGACAAATAATGTTACCATGAACATAGTTGAGCACATGTCCTTGTGGTATGATTGAGCATCCTTTGGGTATATACCCAAAAGTGGTATTGCTGGATGTTGAGGTTGGTTGTTTCCTTCCTTCCATCCCTATGTAAAGTATTTTTATGTGAGTATGATTCAGTTTGGCATGTCCATACACACATAGAGTAAATATTATTCATATCTTTATGAGAGATTTTTTTGTTGTTGATGTTACTATGATAAAATGCCATGGCCAAAACGAACTTAAGGGAGAAATTATATCTTGCTTACTGTTTCAAAGGGCTAGAGTCCACAGTAGTGGGGATAGCACGGCAGGTCACAGGAGCTAGATTATTCTCTTGTGAGGAGAACAGGATCTGGGAAAAGGTTGTAAACCCTCAAAGTCCACTGATGTACTTCCCTAAGCACATCTTCATGAGCACTAAAAACACCTTCAAAGAACACCCGTGAATGGGGGTCCAAGTGATCAAATATGTGCAACAATATAGGAGGTTTCATATTAAAAATGACCATAATATCCAATCACTTTTCAAATTTCTCTTTGGTAGATTTTCTTGTTCCAATTAATCCCCATTTTATTTTCAGGTCAACTTTTTTTTTTCCACCTTTAAAGGAGAATATGATACTGGAGTAGTTTCACATGTCTGTCTTATTTTACTTAGCATTATGTAATTCATTATTCCAAATTTTGATATTTCATTCTTTTTATCTTCTGCTTTAGCTTATGTATGAATTCACACTTGTGCCCAAATGCATCAGGTTATCATGATGATAAAGCCTCTTCTTAGCTATCTTCAGTCACTCTCTCCACTGATTTTTTTAGCCTTTCTTTTTCATGTAGGGTCTCTCAGTGAAATAAGAGTTCACTGATTTGGCTATACATTCTGGCAATCTAGAATCCACACATCTTTGTATTACCAGGCCTTGGATTATGGATGTGTACCACCAAGTGAAAATTTTAATTTGGGTAATGGAGATCTTAATTCAGATCTCTAAGTTTATGAAGTAAACACTTTGCTGACTAAAACATGTCCCAAGCTCAAGATTCCACTTTTAATGACAGAATAATACTCACTGAGTATTAATATTCTACAATTTCATACTCCATTCATCTTTTAATAAATACTTAGACATATGTTATAATATGACTTTTGTAAACAGTGCCACAATAAAGGTGTATAAAAGTATATCTATTTTATGTTTTGCCATCTTTGAATATATATCTAATTTTAGTTTTGAAGGAAACTCCACAATGACTGTACTAATTTACATTGCCCAAATTTCATTTATCAATTGGGGTATCTATAAGCAAATGAAATAAACACTTAAAATACAGTAATTATAAACAAAATTTGACAAATTATATTACAGAAAATGAAACAATTATACCCAGGAATGAATAGATAACCTTCAAAATTAGAGGAAATGTCCATCAGCAATTCCTCTGATGGACATTTAACATATGGAATATATAAATATCTCAAACATATTAAAAGTAAAACAGAATCATATTAAAATTATACAAAGAATCTGGATAGTTACTTCTTAAAGAAAAAAGAAAACTTTCCAATGAATATATACAAAATGCACATCTTTACTCCTCAGTAAAATTAAAATGAAACTACAATGATATTCTACCTCACCCCTGACATAATACAATAATTGATTATTTAAAAAAAATATATAGAAACTAACAAATCCTGAAAAAGAAAATAGTCAAAAATAAATTTTAACATATATTTTCATACTTTGAAGAAATCAAAATAAGAAATTCTAATTGTTTCAATCTGCATAAAGGAAAACAATTTATATTTAGCTTTTGATGCCTATTCCCTTTGTTGCTTCTATTATACCACATCAGTGTTCTATAAATGGTATACTAGTAAGTTAACACCTCACCTTTCAAAGAAATTGATGAGTCAAAAATTTGGAATATTTTCTGTTGATATTGAATAAGAATACATAATAAATATTTGACAAATCAAATTTATCAGGCACTGACATTAACATTATTTTCTGCATATTAAAATTTATATTATTTGTTCTATAGCTCCTTAGCTATTATGTTATTTATAATATTAAGTGCTCAGAAGTATAGTTTCACTTTTCAAAAAATGCTTAATGTAATTTACTAAAACTGTATTAGATATTTTATAGGCAGTTATATCACCATTTGTGATGGCAGTCTCCAATTGAAATGATGAAAACAGTAAGAATACTATAGACATAAAAGAACATAAATACTTCATCAGTATATTTTCTTTTAAAATATGAATGAATCTCTTTAAATATCATTGATTTTTAAATGTATCTTTTTATTAAAGCAGAGCATAAAACTGATATTTATGTTAATTTTTATATTCAAAATAAAAGTTGAAGTTAATAACAGCTAACTTATTTTAGACATTTGCTAGTTTCCTCTACGTGATTAATATATTTTATTTATTTGATAATTTTGACTCTATAGTGTGTTTCATTATACATTAAACCTTACCACTGACATTTACAGATGAAGAAAATGGACCTTAAAAGCTTAAGTAACATGTTGCAAGTCCTGAGACAGAAAGAGGCAGAATAAAGAAGCAATTCCATTTCAACTACTCTAAGAAAATATGCCCGTTAATATTTTCAGTGTGACATGAGGTTTTTCTTTATTTTTTGTATTATTTTCAAAAAGTAAAGTACAATCAATTTAAGAATGTATTTCTTTAAAAGAAAAACCTTAATATTTTTCTAGAGTCTAAACTACCTACAAACTGACTTATTTTAAGAAGTCACCTTATTTTTTCAAGTGTTTATTTATTTTGGTCATCAATTTAAGCATCATTCTTTATAACATGGGATAGTATGAATAAAAATGAGGTTCTGTTAGATTTCTTGACGAAAGCATAGTTTAGCAGGAAAATAGGCATGCTGTACCTCAATGATAACACATAAAGTAAGCAAAAGATCCCTGAGGTTCTTCCTTACAGCAGAATACTTTACTAAGAGTGTCTGGTGGGAAAGATTAAGTGTCTGTATGTGTGTGTCTGTATGTGTTTTTGAAAGAGAGGGAGGGAGGGAGAGAGAGAGAGAGAGGGAGAGAGAGAGAGAGAGAGAGAGAGAGAGAGAGAGAGAGAGAGAGAGAGAGAGAGAGAGAAAGGGAGGGAGGGAGAGAGAGAGAAAGGGAGGGAGGGAGAGAGAGTGAGATGTTTCGTGTGTATATATTTATATCTTATTCTTCCTGATCTACGATGTTCATTACCATTAATAATTTTTAATTTGGCTACATGTCAGGTACAAAAAGGGTAAAAGTTCAAGTATACAGGCACTTCAGAAAAAAAGTAGTCCAGTAAAAGGAGTGTAATTGATGTTATGCTAAATGGACATGTAACCAAACTGCTTTCTAAGTATTTTTGATGGAGTATTTCTAAGTATTTTTGATGGAGTATTTCTAAGTATTATTGATGGAGGAAGGTCATTGGCTAATAAAGAAACTGGCTTGGCCCATTTTATTGGTTAGAACATAGGTGGGTGGAGTAAACAAAATAGTATGCTGGCAGGAAGAGGAAGTGAGCTCAGACTTCACGCAGTTCCTCTCAGAGCCAGACGCCTCAGAGAGAGACGCCATGCTCCTGTCTAGAAGGCAGATGGGATAGCTCTGCTCTCTGAGGCACACTTGATTAAGCTCCAACCCAGGATGGTCATAGGCTAGAATCTTCCCAGTAAGCGCACCTTGGGGTGCTTACTCACATTATGAGAAATGGGCTAGTCCAGGTGCAAGAGTTAGCCTAGAAGAGGCTAGGTAGAAATGGGCCAAGGAGTGCTTAAAAGAATACAGTGTCTGTGAAATTATTTTGGGTAAAGCTAGCCATGTGGGTGGCTGGGGTGCTGGGGACGCAGCCCCTCCGTTCCTTATTTCAACAGTTTATATCCATAAATTTGTGTTATTAACAACTTTATTCAGAGCAGAATCATTTTAGAGGGTGATGGTTAATGCATAAACTCATGTATGTTCTAAATGCTGAGAAAAATTGATCATTGCCTGCACTTCTTTTACAGGACATCAGTTTTTAGCCTTTGTAAAGACATGTGAACACCATAAGAAAGTTAACTGAAATGTTGTAACAATTAGAGAGGTTGGGAAAGAGTGCTCAAAATGCTATGTTCTGGGTAACACAGAAAATGTAACCATGGACACATATCAGTTGTGGCTACCTGCAAATACGTGTACATAAAAATAAAGTAGGAATGTGGAAGGAGGACTAGTTGGGATGAAGGAGAATGTTTGTAGGAAAAGGAGGAAGATGACAGAAAGCAATAGAATGTGACCTTGTTAACAAGTTTTATACATGTATAAAATTGTCAAAAATTAAAAATATGAAGGCAATGGAAAATAAAGGTATATAGAGAAGTAAATCTTCATAAAGAGGGCAGATGCTTCTATAAAACAAAATGGATTTAAAGTATATGTTACTGGTTCATGACACCACAGCATGTATTTACTTTTTTTATGTTGTTGTCAGTTTATTTTTAATTTTGGTTTTAATTTAAATATTTTAGGAATAGTGATATTCTTCAATTGCTCCTGATATTATGTCTTGACACATCGACTTTTTCATCACATTTCTGAGCATTTCATAAAGGCTTGTGGAAACATGAAACAGGTTATACTCTATACTAATAAAAATTGACATTAAATCAGATACTAATCCTGTTAAGGTATTTTTGCTTTCTTAGAGAACTGGGAAAGTAAAAGGACATCTAGAGAGTCACAGGGTAACCCAGTAAAAGAGATATAACAAAGTGACAAAAAAGCAGGAATCAAGTAAAATTTCTATCTCTTTTTAATAATACCTCATTTTTTATTCAAGCAACTACATTTCTCTTTGTCTACCTGTGTTGTTTTTAATTGTTTTTTTTCTCTTACTTGTCTACATATTTCCTTTGCCTATGTTTATGTGTATTTTTCTGTTTGTAGGTATATCTCTTTTTGTCTTTATGTGTTTGTTTTGAAAATTACTCTCAAACAGTTACTTATTTTAAGAAAAATGGCAGAACTATCAACTTTTTGTGGTCAAATTTCTTTCTTTCTTGAATTAAAGACTTCAATAAGCATTTTTTAATCTCCTTAAGATGCTGTGGGACAATAGTCTTGCACCCTGTAAATATTTGTTATTTGTATTGGTTTAATAAAATGCTGATTGGCCAGTAGCTAGGCAGGAAGTGTAGGTGGGGCAACCAGAATAGGAACATTCTGGGAAGAGGAAAGGCTCTGTCAGCAGTTATCACCCAGACACAGAGGAAGCAAGATGAGAATGCCTCACTGATAAATGTACCAAGCCACATGGCTAACACAGACAAGAATTATGGGTTAATGTAAGAATTAATTGATAAGAAGCCTGAACTAATAGCCCAAACAGTTTATAATTAATGTAGATCTCTGTGTGTTTCTTTGGGATTGAAAGCCTGTAGGACCAGGTGAGACAGAAACCTCTTTCAACATTAAGACAGTTTTCATTATACAAATAATCTTTCTTGGGTTATAAATAAACTGCTTTGTTCTATATCTGATAAACTATTCATCATCATATGTGATCATATACTATATTAACAGCATAGCAAAGTCTATGAGAAATGCCGTATTTCAGGTCATATATTCTGAAGCATTTTTGAAAATTAGTATCTTATCTAATCCAACTGGAACTACTATTTTTAGGAATGAAGGTAACTCATGTTTAGATTGTCTACCAAGTTGTACAAAAGCACATTGAGATCAAAAAGGAATTAAAACTGAAGTCTTTCTGTATTCAGTGATCCTACTCTTTCCATTTCTTAATGCATCTAAAATAAAATTAATAAGAAAGTCCTAGCCTTTGACCTAGAAAGTAAGTGTTAAGAATTTATGCTTAATAAATAATTTACCTGGAGCTAAAAATTACTTATTTCAGCCACTATGTATGTAACTAAAATGATTCCACATATGATAGGTCTATTGTATAATAGTTTTCTTTAATATTCAGATAAAATTATATAAATTTTCATTCTACATTTTTGGGGAAATAAAGTTTTCTTAATAATTTCATTGAGAATTTTGCTTCATGGCTATTCCCACCTTCATGCTCTCAGGACATCAACTCTTCATTAGGAAGACCAAATCTTTATTATATTTTTCATTATGCTTTTGGCACTGTCATTTTGTTATATTGATATATAAATTATTTTCATAAATGTTCATGTATTCCTAAATTCATACTCAGTCTAGTACTGCTTTTCTATTATAAATACAGCACTGATAACTATTTAGTTTTAAAAAGAGAAATATTAACACAAAAGGTAAAGGAACTATGAATAGTAATACATTAAGATGTATTTGCAGTTGTTTATCCTCCTATTCCTCTTTCTCCTCCTCATTCCATTGAATGAGCACACCATGCATGCACATGTGTGTACCCACATCCTCTGTATATACCTTATTTCCAACTTTCAACACATTCAACATCTCTTCTATATATCATATTCCTAACATTCAACACATCCATACAATAAAATGGTAGGAAGCAAGACCAGGAAAAGAAAGCAGTAGACTACCCATGCCTCTCTACTTTAGGTTTCTCCATGCAAGAAATCAATCTTCAAAAGGAATGGGATAGAAAATGGTATGATTCAAAATAACTATGTATGAATGAAATTTTATATAATTTTCTTTAAAATGTAATTAAAACAGAAAATAGAGCCAGGTGGTGGTGGCACATGCCTTTAATCCCAGCTCACGGGAGGCAGTGGCAGGTACATCTCTGTGAGTTCGAGTTCAGCCTGGTCTCCAAGAGCTAGCTCCAGGACACACACCAAAGTTACAGAGAAACTCTGTCTCTAAAAAACTAAAAAAAAAAGGAAAAAATACACAAAATAAAAATAGATATTAAGTACATATATATTAAGATATTAAGTAAATATATATATATATATCAGGAATTGAAGAAAAAAACACAAAAATTGTGTAATTTACATTGAAGCTAAAGAATAAGTTTATTACATCAACTTGGAAATAGGTACTCATTCCAATGTTCTTCAGTCTAGCATAGTACAAGTGTTATCATGAAAAATCAAAATTATTTCACCTTTTACATTATCTACATCAAAGAAAAAATAGAAATTTAGTAATGATGAAAATATTTTTCCTTGAATTATAAAATAAGAAGTATGACAGGAGGGAGCCAACATTTAATGATACTCCCCTGAAAAATCTACCTCAAGTATGGTACTCACTCTAGTTACATCTCACCATTAACATATCTAGAGCTTCTCAAAATAAGACCAAGTATTGGGTACCAACATTTCAATACTGATCTTTTATGTGTGTATTCATATTCAAAACAGAAAAGGCCTCAATCTAAGCCAATAATTTTAAAGGAATTCAGCCAATGATTACTAATTTACACTTAATACATAAAATTAAGTCATAAAATCATTATAATAGTAGAAAGATATGGTTTAATTTAGTAAAATATTAATAGAGTACTTTCCAGTGGACTTGAGTTTTAGGATATTAGGGTAATATTGTTATATGTTGTTTCTTAAATGCCCCACCTCAATTGCCATAGGCTGAGGGCTTTGGGGAAGTGATTAGACCATAAAGGATGAATTAATTCCAATTAATTCATAAATACAGTGAGATATTTATGATTGGCAATTGGGAAATTGGAAGTTTACAGAAATGTAGGAGGTGTTACATAGTTTAAGAGAGTAGTTACTTGGGAGCACGCCTTTAGGAAATATGTCTTGTCCCTGGCAACCTCTCTTTTTCACTGATTACAGTTTAACACCAGGTCAACGATTTCCTATACAATCCTTCCATTTTGATGTACTGTTTAATCACAGGCCCAGAAATACAAATCCAAATGTCCCTAGACTGAAACTTCTGACACTGTGATGCAAAATAAATATTTTCTGTTTAAAATATATGATCAAGCTGGGCGATGGTGGCGCACACCTTTAATCCCAGCACTCGGGAGGCAGAGGCAGGCGGATTTCTGTGAGTTTGAGACCAGCCTGCTCTACAGAGCTAGTTCCAGGACAGGCTCCAAAGCCACAGAGAAACCCTGTCTGAAAAATCTAAATAAATAAATAAATAAAATAAAATATACGATCAAGCATTATTTTACTGATTAGATTGTCTGCATTGTTATACATTGTCCTAAACTAATTTTTATATGCAGTTCTATTTTATTGAGTACTTTCAATGTTGCTTATACTCCTCTGCATTTCCCACAATTCAATGTAAATATAAATTATATAAATGCCATGAAATAATTACATCAGAATGTATAGATTTTTATTACATATTAAAATATTGTAATATGATTTATAGATGTAAAGTATTTGACATCACTATTTGTATTCTACATATGAGCTTTTCAAGAAAGATTAACTGATTCCCATCTAACTTTTTTTAAAACATATGTCTAAATTAAATTAAATTAATGGAAAATGATTGCTTTGAGGCATTGTATCTTCAAAAACCTTTTAAAGAACACAAATATTCAAGTTTAGATATAATTAAGAAAATTCATAAATTTCAGATAAAAAACTATTTTCTCTAGTAAATATTAAAAATATGTTAACCAAGCCGGGTGGTGGTGGCACACGCCTTTAAAAACATATTAACTAATATAAGATCCCTTTTTTGTTCCTCCATTCCCTTAATCCATTGTAAGAGTGGAATTAATTTTAAAATTTTAGTACAAAGTTGGGTATGAATTGGAGTAATTTAATGTCCAAAAGCTATTTGTTGCAAATTGTGTATTTATCATTTCCTAGAAAACAGATTTGATATTAAAAAGTTTCTGAAAATAGATTTTTACATTTCGTGTGTATCTCTGTACCATAAACTTATTTGGAAAACAATTCTTTGGAAAATTACCAATTGAATTTTTGAAAGACAATGAAGTGATTTCTTATTTTGAAGTTTGAATACCTCACCCTGACTCTAAACACAAATATTTTGGAGTTCTTTACATTTGAGTCAGAATATCATGGTATACTTCCTTCTCTTTGCAGGGAGGGAAATTTTAAAAACTAAGGAATACATGTGCAAACACTGTAGAAATAGCATAAAACATTGAAAAATCTATGCATAAAACTAGGAATAAAAAATGAGTATAAAATTCTTCTTATGTCCTTAATAGACCTGACAAGGAAAGTTTTCTAAAAATATAGCGAGTGGCTCATTTTCATCAACCATCCCCCATTCAATTTGAGTCCACCTATGTAGATGGAGATTATCAGAGCCTAGGTCTCATATAGGCTGTAACTCAGATCTTTCTCACTGAAGGCTCTGTGGGCACATATTTTGAGTTTACACAAAAACCATTGCCCTGGTCTTCAGTTGGTTACATTAGCTCTGGAGACTAGGTGTCTCTGCCCTTAACAAAAGCCAGGATGTCTGCTCCTAACTTCTTTTGTTAAAGTGTGGATTACCAGAGAAGAGGTGTTGACTGAAACTGGCCAGGATGTCTGTTGCTTTCTTTCCTTATGCAATTTGGAGGTTGTCTTATAGAGATGCTAATTCAGGGCCTAGCTGACTGCTAGATGCAGATGTGACCAGAGCCCAGGCACCTGGTTGCCTAGGCAACAGCCTTTGTGTGTTCCCGCTCATTTGGTGTGGGTATATAAGATGTTTGGGGGGGGATAAAGGAAGAAGCCTTTTCCATGATGACCGTCTAAGTTGTGTCTGATTATTCCTCGCGACTCCATTCCAGTCTAGTTAGAGAATCTGTGTTGGACCCACACGGGCTCCGACAAGGCTCATAATGGGAATATGCTCCTTAAGCCCCCATAGTAATTACTTTAAAGAAAAACAATTATTTAATAGAGTAGACCAAACAAAAAAACACAATTGAAAATAAAGTTCTCTTTTGGATGGAAATTTTTAATTGTAAGGGTAACCTGCTCTTAATACTTCTAGCAGACACTTTTGCTATTAATGGAACAATCTTCCATAAGAAAAAAAAAAGCCAATACAAATAAAAGTTGAATGATGTGATGGAAATCATGGTGGTTTAAAAGAAAATGGGCCTCAATAGGAACAACACTATAGGGAGGTGTGGCTTTGTTAGAGTAGACATGCCATTGTTAGAGGAAGTATGTCACTGTAAAGGTGGGCTTTGAGGTATCCTATGCTTAAGCTACACCCAATGAGATAGACAACTTCTGATAGACTAGAAGTAAGAATTATCATCTCCTTCTCTAGGACCATGTCTGCCTGCATGCTGCTTTGGTTCCAGCCATGATAACAATGGACTAAGTCTATGAACTGTAATCTAGTCACCAAAATTGAACAATTTTCTTTATAAGAGTTGCCATGGCATGGTATTTTTTCACAGCAATAGAAATTCTAACAAACACAGGGTTTACATCATTTAATCTATCACATTTTCAGTCATAAAAGTCAATAAAATCTCAGTGTATGTGTGTATGTGTGTTCCTAATTATATTGATTTTAATTTGATTTGCATCTGCTGGATTTCTGAGCTTTTAGAAAGAAATTTATGATAGAAAACTGACCTAAGTCTGACCTTCGACCAAGAGACTGTGTTTGTTTTTTAGCACATGTAACAAAGTGTAGTTTTGCTCCCATGGGAAAGTGAGAGGTATTCCAGGAGAAAAACTTTCTGAGAACATTTATGGGGCTTGGGAATGAGGAAATTGTTGCAGCTATGGAAGGCCATGTGTGGGTCGACAGTTTCTCCTTCCTGAATTGTTTGCCAATGGTAAGACTTTCTTTGAAGATAAATTGTCCCCACAGATTTTTTTTTTGAGCTGAACAATAATGACTTGGCAAGGTCAGTTCTATCTCACAGGACTGTTATTACAACTGATACATTCTATCAAAATCACTGTCATATAAGCCTTGATCAATCTATTTCTTAAAATCTATTAGGTGCTTACTATGTTCATATATGCTAGGGGCTATACCTATGTGTGGGAAGGTCATTTGTCTATATGTTGCTTTCATTGGTTAATTAATAAAGAAAATGATTGGCCTGATAGGTCAGAACATAGGTGGGTGGAGTAGACAGAACAGAATGCTGGGAAGAAGGGAAGTGAGGTCAGACGTGATGGAGCCAGCCGCCAGGTCAGACATACTGAATCTTTCCTGGTAAGCCACCACCTCTTGGTGCTACACAGGTTATTAGCAATGGGTTAATCAAGATGTGAGAGGTAGCCAATAAGGGGCTGAAACAAATGGGCCAGGCAGTGTTCAAATGAATAAAATTTGTGTGTCGTTATTTCGGGTGGGACGAAAAGCAGGTCTGCTCGCCACATTACTACAGAAGGGTTTCTTTTTCTTTTACCTTTTGTGATTATAATTACATGATTTTTCTCTTTCATATTATCCCTCTGAAACGTCCCATATACTCTTCCTTGCTGTCTTTCAGATACATGGCTTCTTGTTAGGTTAATTATTATTGAAGATATAAATACATTTGTAAATACATAAATATATTCTTCTCAGTCTGTTTAATGTTAATTTTGTGTATGTTTTTTATTGGAAAACAATTAGTGTGTTCTTCCTGGGGAAGACTATTTCCCTCTCTCAGCATTCCTTAGTTTCCCGCAATTCTTAGTGTAGGGTTTAGATCTCATGAACTTTTCCCCTTCTACTATGACTTGTCTATTGTTCATAATTGTTACAAATTATGAACAAATAATTCCATGTAATTGTTTAGCACATGTTTAGGCAGACAATGCATGGATAATTTCATATTTCCAGTCAGTCATGAAACCATTTTGCTGTAACACTTAAGAAGTTCTATCCTGAACTGAAATGATTTATAATTAAAGGCCAGTTTCTAAGTATAAACTCAAGTGTGTATTTACTAATATACATATACACACACAACACACACATATACCTATAAACACATACACATGTATTCACATATATGTACAAACACATAAAAATAGAAGAGCTTGGCCGGGTGGTGGTGGTGCACACCTTTAATCCCAGCACTCGGGAGGCAGAGGCAGGCCGATCTCTGTGAGTTCGAGACCAGCCTGGTCTACAAGAGCTAGTTCCAGGACAGGCTCCAAAACCACAGAGAAACCCTATCTCAAAAAACCAAAAAAATAAAAAATTAAAAACAAAATAGAAGAGCTTTGGAAGCATACAAAAAGGAGTTGTTATAAGTGTTATTTTAAATTTTACAAATGAAAGTAAACAGGATTTTTAAACTTCATTTTTACGAGATAACATATCTCAGTCAACATGATTAAGTGGACTTGAGGGACTCACAATTGTATTTCTAACATTCAGATGGCTATGGTAAGAATATTTCAGTAAATTCATCGCCAAACAGGAATAAAAAGGGAGTTCCAGAACAGTCCAAGCTACATTATCATGAGACCCTGTTTTATAAATATGAATAAAAGAGTAAATAAATAACAAAAAGTTCTTCCACAAGAACTCTTGTATATTAATACCAAAAGCTATATGTGTACAAAATTAATAAATAAAATTTTGTGATAAGAATATGTAATAATCATTATTATAGGATGCCTTTGTTTTGGATGCATACTCTGCTTTGTAATTATATACAAAAAAAATTGAGAGCTAACAGTATAGCTACACTTTTTATTTTTATGAGATAAAATTTATCACTTTTTAAAAATAAAATTTGAGTATTAAAAGATGCTGTAATCTAAGCATGTACTCATAAATTAGATATTGAAATTATGCTGTGGTATCAAGTGGTTAGGCCTTTTGAAAAATATTTAAAACACCAGGGCTTTAAACATATAAATGTTATTAGTGTCCATTTGAAACTTTTTGAACACAGCTCTCTTTCTGCTGTATAGTTTACATATGGAAGTCATGATCCTTGATATACCATTCCTCACCAAATATTGAATTTATTTTATGCTTGGTATTAGGCTTCTCAAGCTTGGTAATTACGATAAATCAATTGTTAAATTGTTATTTCTTTAATAGCTACAGGAATAGACTAAGCATAGGGTATTGGTAATTTGTATGACATCATGCAGCCTGGATAACTACAGTCTGAGCCCAGATGTGTGATAAGAGAGCAATGCAACAACTGTTCATTGGCAGAAATTAATCTCATGCTGAGCTGAGCGATATCCATTTTCATGTTCTTTGGGTTTCACTCCAGCTACCACTGTTGTCTGACTGGCTATATAAAATACCTAAATCACTTTTCATTATCGTGGAATATTCATCTATGGCCATAGACATGAAGAAACCTGGTGCTCAGAGATATATCAAGTTATTTCACATACTGGGGACAGTGAATAGTTGGTGCAGTTCCATTTGTGACATTAGAGTTCAGAGTAACCAAACTACAGCTGCTGTAATTAAATAATAAGTTGAAAAAAAAATCAAAGCTTCTGAAATCCTAGATAGATTACACTATGTATTTGTGACTAATCTTATCTTAATATGGTAGAGCAGCTTTCCAAAATAAAACTCAAATATTACAGGATTTAGATGAGAGTTTGAAAGTTAATCCATATAATTTTTGCTTGAAATTGAAACGATTATCTGAAGTTTTATGTGATTGTTATTTATCTTTAGTGCTTTATAGAGTTATAGTCAATATAGAAAAACTTTACATACCAATATGTACAATTTAGTGAGCTTGCATATATTTAAACACGTATAACAACATTACACATAATCAAGGTAATAAGTATATCCCTCACCTCCAGAAGTTTCTTTATCTCCCCTTTTATTGTAAATAAATCTCTAGAATTTAGTAATATTTTATATATATATATATATATATATATATATATATATATATATGTATCTTTGTGAGTATATGCTATATGTGTGAATATTCATAGAGGCATTAACCCCTCTGGAGCCGGATTTACTGGTTATTATGAACATACCAAACATGGATACTGGGACTCAATGCAGATACATTACAATGGCATCAATTTCCATTAACCACTAAGCCTCGTCTCTTAACCCCCAAACCTCATCAGTCTTAGATACTGTAAGTTTAAATCCAGTGAACCACTCTTCACTTATTTCCTATCCATTCAGGAAGATAATATTTCTGTTTGTGTAAGTGTACATTAGGTACCTCTTATAAATGAAACCACGCAGTATTTTTTTATTATGAAGAATCTTTCACTTGGCGTATTATTTTCAAGAGACAATTATTTTCAACAGTCACTATTGTAGGCACATGACAAGATTTTTTCTGTTCAAATACAAATATATACTTATATATATAATCACAGATATAATTCCTATATATTTTTATATTCTGTGATTTCCTTTTCCTTTACTTCTTTTCTTTTGTGTATTTTCTATGGTTTTTGGTGTCATTATGAGAGTTTCAAAAAGAAATATGTTTGCTAATATCTTAATTCTACTAATATCTATTTTTTACATTTCTATAAATTTTATTTTATTAATTTATTTATATATATATATCTATTAGCTGATTTAAAATATTTATTATTATTGCATTTTGTGTGTGTGCATGATGTGTATGTTTTTGTGTGTACATATATGCAGTGACATGCGTGTGGGTATCATTTACATAGTATCATTATTATTGTGCCATATGCCATTTTCATAATTGTCAACCTAAGTATACAAATTTTAAAATTTACACTTATTTATTGTGTGTCCATATTCAGGCAAGCATGCCAGAGCACCCAGTAAAGATCAGAGAGTAACTTGCAGGGATCCATTCTCTCTTTCCAAAATGAGGTTTTAGAGGCTAAGCTCAGGTTGTCAAGCTTGATGGCAAGGTCTTACATCTGTAGAAACATTCAGTATTGGGATCCATGTAGGAACAGTAGTGGAGATTTAGTAACAGATATTGCTGCTTGATTTTTGTTCATAACTTATGAAATCCTTATAACTGGCAATAAAGGATACTGTGAATGTTTTACGTAGATAACATTGTGCAGAGAACTATGGCATAAATGAATAAGAACATAAAAACAGGCAATTTAGGAAAAAGCCATGGAGGTAAAGAAGCAGTGTTAACACCAATTCTCTATCTATAATTTGTGGAATGCTCTTCTTTGCATGTTTAATTTCGCTAAGATATTGGCATACAGATTTTAAAAATAAAAGTAGAGTATACAAAGATACTTTAAGATATTTTACCATTTTATTCCTTAACTAGCCATCTCATAATTACCTGGGCTAATTAGAGAATGAAAGATATTAATTGGCAATTTTTACATACCTGGAGCCAGGCAATGTAAGAAGAAATCATAGTTTTGGCGCTTAGTACTTTTGTTTTACTGACAAAATGAGCCATATTTTCTAAGAAGTAAGATCCTCAGCCAAATTATTGGCTCTTTCACTTATTTGCAACATTCTAATTTTAAAAATACAAGTCCAGTCTAATATAATACATTCAGAAGTCTATTCTTTGTCCAGTGCCAGTGTTCCTGTGAAAAATAATTCAGATCGTGTTAGTCCTCTGAATTTTTACATTGGCCTACATTGTTCTCTATGATCTTGCCCCAGGTTATGTCTCTGTTCTCATCTGCTATGACTCTTTTTGTTCTTTGACCTCAAACTAGGCTGACTTTGATGTTTCTAAAATAAACCAAGCAGGGCCCTATCTGAAGGTTTTGAAACTGTGTAGTTTCCTCTGTCCAGAAATTTCTTCCATAGGAATTTGCTTGTTTTACATCCTCATTTCATTTTGATCTCTGACTGAGATATCAGACAGTTCTCTACCAGCATTTTTGACTGTTCACTATTCCTAACCCCAATTTATTCTTAGAGCTCATATTATGATAAGCCTGTATTTGGATACCAGCCTTAGAACAGTAAGGACTTATTAGTTACTCTTATATAATCAACTCCAAGAATAGACCATAGTCCATAGGAAAGGCTCAATAAATAGTTGTTAAAAATTATGAATGATATAAATAATTTAACAACTGATTACTATTTAAGTTTGTTATAATATCTGATATTTAATAAAAACACTGAAGTTCATAGACATTAAAAAAGATACCAGAGTCTATGTCCCCAATATATTTGGTAGCTATAAAAGTCTTCTTTTGCATGTGTTCCCAGAAAAGAGAGGACACTGAAATTTTATTAAAAGTGATCTGTAATGTTAGCTTACCAAAAATACCTCATCTATATTTTCTCATGATATACATTAGTTCTTTTTAAAGATTTGATTCAAAATTGTTCTTTCTTCATTAGATGTGTAATAACACCGAAATGTTAAGCCTGTTTTTAATGCTCTATATGATCTCCAATTCCACCTGGAAATCCTTCGTTTCATTTATAACCTTCCAACAATATAGATAAGAGTTGAACCCTTTAACAAAGCAAGCCTCAACAGACACAAAAAAATTGAAATAACCCCACGTATCTTATTGGATTCCATGACTTAAAATTAGAATTTGACAGTAACACTAATTCCAGAAAGTCCACAAACACATCGAAATTAAACAAGGCTCACCTGAAAGTTCAATGGGTCAAGAAAAAAATAAATGAAAAATTAAAGACTTCCTAAATTTCAATGAAAATGACCATACAACATACCCAAATTTATGGGACACAATGAAAGCAGTGTTAAGAGGAAAGTTCATAGCACTAAATGCCTATGTAAAGAAGTTGCAGTAATCCCAAACTAGTGAGTTAACAGAACATTTGATAAATCTAGAACAAAAAAAGCAAACTTATCCAGGAGAACTAAACCGCAGAAAATAATCAAACTTAGTGTGCAATCAACAAAATTTTTTAGAAACAAAGAAAACAATACAAAGAATCAATGAGACAAAGAGTTGCCTCTTTGAGAAAATCAACAAAAAGAACAAATGTTTATCAAAACTAAGCAAAAGGCAGAGAATGATATCTAAATTAACAAAAGCAGAAATTAAAAGGACACATATCACAGACACAAAAGAAATACAGAGAAGGATTATGTCATATTTTGAAAACTTGTACACCACAAAATTGGAAATTGTAAAGGAAATGGACAACTTTCTGGATAAATATCATTTAGCAAAATTAAATCAAGACCAGATAAACAAATTAAGTAGACCTATGACTGCTAAAGAAATAGAAACAGTCATCAAAAGTCTCCCAACCAAAAAAAAAGCACAGGACAAGTTGGTTCCAGCACAGAATTTTACAAGATTTTCAAAGAAGAACTGATACCAATACTCCTCAAATTGTACCGCACAATAAAAATAGAAGGAACATCACCAATCACTTTCATGAGGCTACAATTACCCTGATACCCAAACCACATAAAAACTTTACTAAGAAAGAGAATTACAGACCAATCTCACTCATGAACATTGATATAAAAATACTCAATAAAATACTGGCAAATCAAATCTAAGAACACTTCAAAAAAAATAATCCACCATAATCAAGTCAGCTTCTTCCTAGAGATGTAGAGATGGTTCAATATACAAAAATCTGTCAATGTAATCTACCATATAAACAAACTGAAAAAAAGACCACATGGTAATGTCAATAGACACTGAAAAAACTTTTTTTTTTTTCTGAAAAAACTTTTGACAAAATTAAACACCCCTTCATGATAAAGGCTTTGGAGAGAGCAGGGATACAAGGAACATACAAAAACATAATAAACACAATGTACAGCAAGTCAACAGCCAACATCAAACTAAATGCAGAGAAACTCAAAGCGACCCCACTGAAATCAGGAACAAGACAAGCTTGTAGACTCTCTCCATATCTATTCTATATAGACCTTGAGGTTCTATCTAGAGCAACAAAACAACGAAAGTAGTTCAAGGTGATACAAATCAAAAAAAGAAGAAGTCAAACTCTCACTATTTGCTGATGATATGATAGTTTACATAGGCAACCCAAAAAATTCTACCCAAGGAGGTTCTACAAGCTATAAAACCTTCAGCAATAAAGCAGGATGCAAGATAAAAAAAATCAGTATCCCTTCTTTACATAGATGATAAATAGGCTATAAAAGAAATCAGAGAAAGATCTCCCTTAGCAATAGCCACAAATAACATAAAATATCTTGGAGTGTCTCTAACTAATCAAGTGGAAGATTTGTATGACAAGGACTTTAAATCGTTGAAGAAGGAAAATGAAGAAGACATAGTAAAAATGGCAATCTAACCAAAAGCAATCTACAGAAAGAATGCAATGTTCATCAAAATCTCAGCAAAATTCTTCACAGACCTCAAAAGAACATAACTCTACTTCATATGGAAAAGCAAACAAAACAAAACAAAAACAGGATAGCCCAAACAATCCTGTACAACAGAGAAACTTCTGAAGGCATCACAATCCCTGACTTCAAACTCTACTACAGAGCTTCAGTACTGAAAACAGTCTGATATTGACATAAAAACAGACAAGAGGACCAATGGAACCAAATCAAAGATGCAGATGTTAATCCACACACCTACAAACTCCTGATTTTTGACAAAGAACCAAAAAAAAATATAAAGTGTAATAACGAAAACATATTTAACAAATGGTGCTGGCATAACTGGATATCAACAAATGGAAAAATAAAATAGAACCATATCTATCGCCATGCAGAAATCTCAAGCCCAAATGTATCAAAGATCTTAAAATAAAGCCGACCACATTGAACCTCATAGAAGAGAAATTGGGAACTTCACTTGAATGCATTGACACAGGACACCACTTCCTAAATACAACCTCAATAGCACAGGCATTGAGAGAAAGAATAAATGGAACCTCCTGAAACTTAGACACTTCTGTAAAGAAAAATCATTGTCATTAAGACAAAATGGCTGCCTACAGTATGGGAAAAGTTCTTCACCAATCCCACATGGAACAGAGGACTGATTTCTGAAATATACAAAAAACTCAAGAAATTGGTCATTAAAAGAACAAATAATCCAATAAAAAAATAGGGTACCAACCTAAACGGAGAAAATCTCAACAGAGGAATCTAAAATGGCTGAAAGACACTTAAGGAAATGCTCAACATCCTTAGCTATCAGAGAATTGCAAATCAAACAACTCTGAGATTCCATCTTACACCTGGAAGAATGGCCAAGATCAGAAACACTGGCTCTCGGGAGTGCTAACTGGTACAGTCTTTTGGATATCATTATGGCAATTTCTTAGAAAATTAGAGTACAATCTTTCTCAAGACCCAGTAATGCTTCTGTTGGGTATATACCCAAAGGATGCTCAATTGTACCACAAAGACATGGGCTCAACTATGTTCATAGCAACATTGTCATAGCCAGAACCTGGAAACAATCTAAATGCCCCACAACTAAAGAATGGATAATGACACTTGGGAGGCAGAGGCAGGCGGATCGCTGTGAGTTTGAGACCAGCCTGATTTACAAGAGCTAGTTCCAGGACAGGCTCCAAAACCACAGAGAAACCCTGTCTCAAAAAACCAAAAACCGAAACCAAAAAAAAAAAAAAAGAATGGATAAGGAAAATATGGTACATTTACACAATGGATGACAACAAAGTAGAAAAAAAATACTGACACCTTGAAATTTGCAAGCGAATGGATGGATCTAGAAAACATCACGTTGAGTGAGGTAATTCAGACCCAGAAAAACAAATATCACATGTACTCACTTATAAGTAGCTTTTAGACATAAAGCCAAGAAAACAAGCCCACAATTCACAACCCTAGAGTAGTTAGACAATAATGAGGATTCTAAGGGAGACATACATGGATCTAATCTACACGGAAAGTAGAAGAAAACAAGATCTCCTGAGTAAATTGGGAGTAAAGGAACCAAGAGAGAGGGTAGAAGGGGTGGAGAGAGGAAGGGAGAGGAGCAGAGAAAAAGTTATAGATCAATAAAATCAATAATTTTTTCTAAAAAGTTGAACCTTTGCCTATAATGTCTGTTTAAATTCCTGTGAGAGAGATGTAAAATAAAACAACTTAATGTACAAAGCATGAAACTAGGAATATGAGATTGGGAGGAATAGTCTTCCCTATGGAATAGCATCCCAATTGTCAGCCCTGAGTGTGTGTGTGTATATATATATATATATATATATATATATATATATATATATGGAACATTATATAGACTGAGCATGTTTTATTTAGAATTTATAGGTATATATATGTGTGTGTGTGTTTCTGATTATATATATATAACTATTGTACATGTCTATATATGTATATATATTAATCATTGTACACATATGCATATGCGCGTGCACACACACACACACACACACACCATTGATGATAAAAAGAGGTCATGAATTAGATATAGAGCCAGGAGAGATATAGTGGAGGGTTTAGATGGAAGAAAGTGTAGCAACAAAGAGGAAAATAATGAAATTATAATCTCAAAATTAAAAGAAGTTATTAAAAATTAAAAGGAACAATGTACTTGCTTTCACAATGCTAAGGAATGGTGGGTTACCACATGTCCAGTTAAGTTAGCATGTTTAGTAGTGTACTAAACTTCAGTATAGATTGTAAAAATCCATAAATGATTTAAATTGAATTCTTGTTGAAACTTGTCTATGAAGCATGATCATGCCTCTATGTCCTAGTCCAAATTAAGTGATTGTATATGTTTGACATTGAGTTAAATAGATTGTTTTATCACTGGAATATAGAAATACATATATCAACAATTTATTGTACTTTCCCTTGCATTTAGCTGGTTTTGCCTTTAAATTATGCATGAAATTACATGTATTATTAACAGGTTACCTTGTAAGGCTCTGATATTCACGGTGTAATGTCATATATATTACCTCAGTCATTTGTCTATAATTAAACACATTTCTCAGTTTTTTTGAGATACATAGTCCATGAGTATTATCTATAGTCACTGTTGCTTTTAACACGGAAAGTCTTATTCCTAGCTATAACTTAGGATCTTTTGACCAATATTTCCCAATTCTTTCTTCCCCCATGTTCTCCACAGTATCTAGTATCAAACATTTCACTCCCTATTTCAGTGAGCCCACTTATTTTTATTAAATTTGTGTATAATCAATATTTTTTTCTTTTTTCACTGGCTTTATTTAGGAAGTAATTCCTTTCTTTCCTTGTTGTGAAGGGAAAGGATTTCATCCATTCTATAGATGGATAGTATTTTATTGTGTATATGTACAGCATTGTCTTTATATATCCATCAGTTGTTGGAATGTTGTTATTTCCACTTATTAGTTGTTGTCAATGTTGTATGAAGGTATCTTCTTGATATACTTATTTCATGTCCTTTGACATGAATCTAGTAATACAGTTGCTGGACCACTTTATAGATCTCATTTAATCATTTTAGGAAACTCCACACTAGTTTCTATAATAGTTAGAATAATTTATATTCTCCTAAAGAATGTGTAAACACTTTATCTATTATTTTAAGCACATTTTATTTCCAGTATGTTTATAAAAACCATTCTTATCCAATTGAGGTAGCATCTCATTTTGTATTTGACTGCGATTATATGTTGGAAAGAGGCACAAAATACTTTTCTTTAAATTCCAAATCCTCAAATTCAAGTTTAACTGTATATTTTCGAAAAGGAATACATTTTGACTTATGTCCTTTGATAAATCTTGCCCCATTTTCACAATTATTTCTGTATTTTAGATTTCATTGTATGCTATATATACTAATTTCTTGTCAAAAACTTATTTTCAAAAATATTTTCTCTCATTTGTAGATTGATTTGTTCAGTTTTTCAATAGTTTGCTTTGCTGTAAGGAAGCTTTTTTGTTTGATTAAACCTAATTATTAAATTTTGCATCTGTTTAGTATAGTTTTGAGATCTTGTTCCATTGCATTTCAACATGTTTTGTTAATTCAATATATATATATTCTACCTCAAGATCCAGTTATACCAGTCTTAGGAATATATCAAAGGGTGCTCAATCATACCTCAAGGACACTTGTTCAACTATGTTATTCATAATAACCAGAAACTGAAAACAATGAAGATCTCCCTCAACCAAAGAATGGATAAGGAAATTTGGTACATTTGCACAATGACGTATTACTCAACTGTAAAAAACAATGGCCTTATGAAATTTGCAGGCAAATGGATAGAACCAGAAAGAGACACATGGTATGTACTCACTTAAAAGTGGATATTATTAGTAGAGTACAGGATAACTAACCTACAATCCACAGCCCCAGAGAGGCTAGATAATAAAGAGGCACCAAAGAAGGGAGCATAAATATTTTTGGGAAAGGAAAATAGGAGAGATCTCCTGGAAAAATAGGAGCATGGTGGGGTGTAGGGGGCTGTGGGAATGTGGGAACTTGAGGGAGTATGTTGGGTAGGCTGGGGGCTGGAGGCTGGCTGGAGGCAAGACAGCAGAGAGTAGCAAAAAAGACTTCTTGATTGGCAGTGGCATTTTGGGGTGAAGGAGAAACCTGGTGCCAGGGAAACTCCCAGGAATCCACAAGGATAACCCCAGTAAGACAACTAGCTATAGTGAAGACGCCTGAACTGGCCATCTACTGTAATCAGATTGTTGACTACACTAATTTTTTTTGTTTGTTTTTTTGAGACAGGTTTTCTCTGTGGTTTTGGAGCCTGTCGTGGAACTAGCTCTTGTAGACCAGGCTGCTCTCGAACTCACAGAGATCCGCCTGCCTCTGCTTCCCAAGTGCTGGGATTAAAGGCATGTGCCACCACCGCCTGACTTGACGACACTAATTGTTATGAGAGAGCCTTCATCCAGTAGCTGATGGATGCATATGCAGAGATCCATAGCCAAACAAACAGGGTCTAGCTCCTAGTGTTCTCCTTAAAACAAGGAACCGGGACTGTAAAAGTCAGGGGGGTCAAGGTCATGAGTGCTGAACTCAGAAAGACTGTTGGTGTGAGCTCATGGGAACACATAGACTCTGGACTAACAGTTAGGGAGCCTTCATGGGACTGTCCTAGGCCTTCTGCATGTGTGTTACACCTGTGTAGCTTGGTCTGTTTGTAAGGCTCCCTGTAATAAGATCAGGGTCTGTTTCTGATGCTTAGCAGGCTTTTGGGAACCTGTTCCCCTTGTTGGATTACCTCACCCAGGCTTGATGCAGGGGGAGGAAATCTAGCCTATCTCAACTCACTTTTCATGCTTTGTTCAAACCCATGGGAGGTCTGCCCCTTTCTTAAAGGAGATTGAGGAGTAGTGGATGGTGAAGCTGGAAGATTGGAGTCAAAGAGAGAAAAACAGGAAGAGAGGAGGGAGGAGAAATTGTGGTTGATATGTAAAATAAATGGAAAAGTGTTAATTAAATAAAATAAAATTTAAATTTTTATTAAAATAATTTTTTTTTATTATTTTTTCTCCCCTCTCTCATTTTCCCCCCCATATCTTTTTTTTTTTTTTTTAAAAAAAAAAAAAATAAAAAAAAAAAAAAAAATAAAAAAAAAAAAAAAAAAAAAAAAAAAAAAAAAAAAAAAAAAAAAAAAAAAAAAAAAAAAGAAAGGGAAAAAAAAAAAGTAAAAGAAAGTTTTTTTTATTTTGGGTTTTTTTTTTACCCCCAAAAAATTCCAAAAAAAAAAAAAAAGGGGGGGCGTTTTTTACAAGCTACCCAACCAGCAAGGAGTGCAGATCTCGGCACCAGAAGAACCTTCTCGGGGTGAGTGCCTCTCTGACCCGCGGCCGAAGCGGGCCAGGGATCTGTTTCCTGCAGGCCCTATACTCCTGCATACCGCCTCTCTCTTCATACCTAACCCAGCGGGTACCCAGAACCCTCCCTCACTTCTCTCTCCCTGCCATCTCTGGGCAAATAACATCACCCAGCTCAGCCCGTTTGGGCGCTGGGGCAGTATCCAGAGGGCAGCCGGGCGGGCGCGAATTCCTTTGTCCTCAGTGGCCTGCCTGCACCGTGCAGGCAGCTAGGGGCGTTGTTTACAAGCTACCCACCAACCAGCAAGGAGTGCAGATCTCGGCACCAGAAGAACCTTCTCGGGGTGAGTGCCTCTCTGACCCGCGGCCGAAGCGGCCAGGGATCTGTTTCCTGCAGGCCCTATACTCCTGCATACCGCCTCTCTCTTCATACCTAACCCAGCGGGTACCCAGAACCCTCCCTCACTTCTCTCTCCCTGCCATCTCTGGGCAAATAACATCACCCAGCTCAGCCCGTTTGGGCGCTGGGGCAGTATCCAGAGGGCAGCCGGGCGGGCGCGAATTCCTCTGGCCTCAGTAGCCTGCCTGCACGTGCAGGTAGGCACCTAGTTTACAAGCTTCCCAACCAGCAAGGAGAGCTGATCTTGGCTCCAGGAGATCCATCACTGGGGCACCTAGAGAGCCATCACGAGAGAGTCCCAACACAGGGAAGTAACATCAGTGGGCAAGGAGACCTGATCCTGTAAAAGAAGATCCTTAGGGGAGCATTTGGAGGAAGAGATGGGCAGGCGCCAATGCAGGAATTCACCCAACAATCTGAAAAACAGCGTGAAACCACCTGAACCCAGGGACCCCACATCAGGAGGACATGAACACCTTAATCAAGAAGAAGGAGAAAAAATGGAATCTTTGAAAGTGATTGACATCCTTAAACAGCATGTAAAAAACGCCCTCATGGAAATGGATGAGAAGTATAACAGAAAGTTTGAAGAATTTAATAAATCAGTGAATGATACCCTCATAGAGATAGATGAGAAGTATAACAGAAAGTTTGAAGAATTGAATAAATCAGTGAATGACACCCTAGGAAACCAAGGAAAAACAATCAAACAGATAATGGAATCAGTTCAAGACCTGAAAACTGAAATGGAGACAAGGAAGAAAACACAAACAGAGGGCCGTCTGGACATTGAGAATCTAGGTAAACGAATAGAAACTACAGAAACGAGTATAACCAACAGAATACAAGAGATTGAAGAAAGAATCTCAGACGCTGAAGATACCATAGAGAAAATAAACGCACTGATCAATGAAAACAGCAAATCCAACAAGCTCTCATCACAAAACATTCAGGAAATCTGGGACACAATAAAAAGACCAAACCTAAGAATAATTGGAGTCGAAGAAGGAGAAGAAGTGCAGCTCAACGGTCCAGAAAATATATTTAATAAAATTATAGAAGAAAACTTTCCCAATCTAAAGAAAGATATACCTATGAAGATCCAAGAAGCTTACAGAACACCAAATAGGCTGGATCAAAAAGAACATCCCCTCGCCATATAATAATCAAAACACAAAGCATACAGAATAAAGAAAGAATATTAAGAGCTGCAAAGGAAAAAGGCCAAGTTACTTATAAAGGCAAACCCATCAGACTTACACCTGACTTCTCTTTGGAAACCATGAAAGCCAGAAGGTCCTGGATAGATGTACTGCAGAAACTAAGAGACCATGGATGCAAGCCCAGACTACTATACCCAGCCAAACTTTCGTTCACTATAAATGGAGAAAACAAAATTTTTCAAGATAAAAACAAATTTAAACAGTATGTAGCCACAAATCCAGCCTTACAGAAAGTAATAGAAGGAAAATCACAAACCAAGGAGTCCAACAAGGCTCACAATAACTCAGATATCTAGAGTCCCTTCACCAACACATCTCAAAGAAGGGAAACACACAAACTCTACTACTAGAAAAATGACCGGAATGAACAACCACTGGTCATTAATATCACTTAATGTCAATGGACTCAACTCATCTATAAAAAGGCACAGGCTAAGAGATTGGATACGGAAACAGGATCCAACACTCTGCTGTCTACAAGAAACACACCTCAGACACAAAGACAGGCAACTACTCAGAGTAAAGGGCTGGGAAAAGGCTTATCAAGCAAATGGACCTAAGAAACAAGCAGGGGTGGCCATACTAATTTCTAACAAAGTTGATTTCAAACTTAAATCAATCAGAAGAGATGGAGAGGGACATTTTATACTCATAACAGGAACAATTCATCAGGAGGAAGTCTCAATCCTGAATATCTATGCCCCTAATGTAAAAGCACCCACGTACGTAAAAGAAACATTACTAAAACTCAAGGCTGCCATCAAACCGCACACACTAATAGTAGGAGACTTCAACACTCCTCTCTCACCAATGGACAGGTCAATCAGACTGAAACCTAACAGAGAAATAAGAGAATTAATGGAGGTAATGAATCAAATGGACTTAACAGACATCTATAGAACATTCCACCCAAAAAGAAAAGAATATACCTTCTTCTCTGCAGCTCATGGAACCTTCTCGAAAATTGACCACATACTCGGTAACAAAGCAAACTTCCACAGGTACAAAAAAATATGCATAACCTCCTGCGTCTTATCAGATCACCATGGATTAAAGTTAGAATTCAACAACAAAGCTACACCCAGAAAGCCTACAAACTCATGGAAACTGAACAGTCAACTACTGAACCACACATGGATCAAGGAAGAAATAAAGAAAGAGATTAAAGTCTTCCTTGAATTCAATGAAAATAAAGAAACAACCTACTCAAACTTATGGGACACTATGAAAGCAGTCCTGAGAGGAAAGTTCATAGCACTAAGTGCCCACTTAAAGAAAACAGAGAAAGCACACATTGGAGACTTAACAACCCACCTGAAAGCTCTAGAAAAAAAAGAAGCAGACTCTCCTAAGAGGAGTAGAAGACTGGAAATAATCAAACTGAGGGCAGAAATCAATAAAATAGAAACACAGAAAACTATCCAAAGAATCAATGAAACAAAAAGCTGGTTCCTGGAGAAAATCAACAAGATCGATAAACCCCTATCCAAACTAATCAAACGGCAGAGAGAGAATATACAAATTAATAAGATCAGAAATGAAAAGGGTGACATAACAACAGACACAGAGGAAATTCAGAGAATATTGAGATCGTACTACAAAAGCCTGTATGCCACAAAACTGGAAAATGTGGAAGAAATGGACACTTTTTTAGATAAATACCATATACCAAAGCTAAACCAAGACCAGGTGAAAGATCTAAATAGACCTGTTAGTCGTGAAGAATTAGAAACTGTTATCAAAAACCTCCCTACCAAAAAAAGCCCAGGTCCAGATGGTTTCAATGCGGAATTCTACCAGAACTTCCAAGAAGACCTAATACCTATACTCCTTAAGGTATTTCACAATATAGAAACAGAAGAGTCGTTGCCAAATTCCTTTTATGAAGCTACAGTTACTCTGATACCAAAACCACACAAAGACTCAACCAAGAAAGAGAATTACAGGCCAATCTCGCTCATGAACATCGACGCAAAAATCCTCAACAAAATACTGGCAAACCGAATCCAAGAACACATTAGAAAAATTATCCATTATGACCAAGTAGGCTTCATCCCAGGGATGCAGGGCTGGTTCAACATACGAAAATCTATCAATGTAATCCATCATATAAATAAACTGAAAGAAAAAAACCATATGATCATTTCATTAGATGCAGAAAAAGCATTTGACAAAATTCAACATCCCTTTATGATAAAAGTCTTGGAGAGATTAGGGATACAAGGGACATACCTAAATATAATAAAAGCTATTTACACCAAGCCGACAGCTAACATCAAATTAAATGGAGAGAAACTCAAAGCCATCCCACTGAAATCTGGAACAAGACAAGGCTGTCCACTCTCTCCATACCTCTTCAATATAGTGCTTGAAGTGTTAGCGATAGCAATAAGACAACACAAGGGGATCAAGGGGATTCGAATGGGCAAGGAAGAAGTTAAACTTTCGTTATTTGCAGATGATATGATAGTGTACATAAGCGACCCCAAAAACTCCACCAAAGAACTCCTACAGCTGATAAACACCTTTAGTAATGTGGCCGGATACAAGATCAACTCCAAAAAATCAGTTGCCCTCCTTTACACAAAGGATATGGAAACAGAGAGGGAAATCAGAGAAGCATCACCTTTCACGATAGCCACAAACAGCATAAAATATCTTGGGGTAACGCTAACCAAGGAAGTGAAAGATTTATTTGACAAGAACTTTAAGGCATTGAAGAAAGAAATTGAAGAGGATACCAGAAAATGGAAGGACCTCCCCTGCTCTTGGATTGGGAGGATCAACATAGTAAAAATGGCAATTCTACCAAAAGCAATCTATAGATTCAATGCAATTCCCATCAAAATCCCATCAAAGTTCTTCACAGATCTTGAGAGGACAATAATCAACTTTATATGGAAAAACAAAAAACCCAGGATAGCCAAAACAATCTTATACAATAAAGGAACTTCTGGAGGCATTACCATCCCTGACTTCAAACTCTATTACAGAGCTACAGTAATGAAAACAGTCTGGTACTGGCATAAAAACAGAGAACTCGATCAATGGAATCGTACAGAAGACCCGGATCTTAACCCACAAACCTATAAACACCTCATTTTTGATAAAGGAGCTAAAAACATACATTGGAAGAAAGAAAGCATCTTCAACAAATGGTGCTGGCACAATTGGATTTCAACCTGTAGAAAAATGAAAATAGACCCATATCTATCACCATGCACAAGACTCAAGTCCAAATGGATCAAAGACCTCAATATCAATCTTTACACACTGAACCTGATAGAAGAGAAAGTGGGAAGTACCCTACAACAGTTGGGCACAGGAGATCGCTTCCTATGTTTAACCCCAGAAGCACAGGCATTAAGGGAAACACTGAACAAATGGGACCTCCTGAAACTGAGAAGCTTCTGTAAAGCAAAGGATACTGTCACTAAGACAAAAAGGCAACCTACTGATTGGGAGAAGATCTTCACCAACCCAGCAACAGACAAGGGCCTGATCTCCAAAATATATAAAGAACTTAAGAAACTAAACTTTAAAATGCTAAATAACCCAATTAAAAATTGGGGCACTGAGCTGAACAGAGAATTCTCAACAGAAGAATTCCAAATGGCCAAAAGACACTTAAGGTCATGCTCAACTTCCTTAGCGATCAGGGAAATGCAAATCAAAACAACATTGAGATATCATCTTACGCCTGTCAGAATGGCTAAAATCAAAAACACCAATGATAGTCTTTGCTGGAGAGGTTGTGGAGGAAGGGGTACCCTCATCCATTGTTGGTGGGAATGCAATCTTGTGCAACCACTGTGGAAATCAGTGTGGCGGTTTCTCAGGAAAGTCGGGATCAACCTACCTCTGGACCCAGCAATACCACTCTTGGGAATATACCCAAGAGATACCCTATCACATGACAAAAGCATTTGTTCAACTATGTTCATAGCAGCATTGTTTGTTATAGCCAGAACCTGGAAACAACCTAGATGTCCCTCAGTGGAAGAATGGATGAAGAAAGTGTGGAATATTTACATACTAGAGTACTACTCAGCAGTAAAAAACAATGACTTCTCGAATTTTGCATGCAAATGGATGGAAATAGAAAACACTATCCTGAGTGAGGTATCCCAGACCCAAAAAGAGGAACATGGGATGTACTCACTCATAATTGGTTTCTAGCCACAAATTGTGGTCATTGAGTCTATATTCTGTGATACTAAAGAAGCTAAATAAGAAGGTGAACCCAATGAGGGCTGCTGAAAAGCCAAGGTCAATGGCACAGGGTTTTGATCCTACTTCATGTTCTGGCTTGGTGGGAGCCTAGCCAGTTCGGATGTTCACCTTCCTAGACCAGGATTGAGGGGGGAGGACTTGGTACTTCCCACAGGGCAGGGAACCCTGACTGCACTTCGGTCTGGATAAGGAGGGAGAGGAGGGGGGAGGCGGGGAGGAGTGGGAGGAGGGGGAGGGAAATGGGAGGCGGGGAGGAGGCAGAAATTTCTCTTTTTTCCAATATAAAAAAAAAATAAAAAAAAAAAAAGGATAGCTTACAAACTCTTGGTTGGATGTCCAATGGTTAAAGCTCTAGTGATAATATTCTTATAGGAGACCTTGAGCTGCTAGGTAAAATTCTTACAAAAAACAGTTTCCAATAGAGAGCTTAAAACAGCTGCCTAACAGGTACTCAAGCAGGTAAAATATAAATCAACAGATAAAGTATACAATAATCAACAAATACAGTATATTAATTATAATTCAGATATGGCAAGTGTGTATATTAAATGTAAAACTTATTCTACAACAGTTTTATAAAACATGAGGCTTATGGCTAAATCTTATCAGTTTTGCTTGTTAAGATATTAAGTTCTTAATTTAAACCAGTAGCCTGTCTGATATAAAAGGACAGGATAGAATCTGGATTATGGTTTAACAAAATTCTGACTAGGTTCAAGGTTTCTTATACTAAACAGTAGACTCATTGATAATTTTTAAGATTGATTCCTGGATATTTGCCTTTGCTAAATTCAAAGGCCAAAAACAATGGTCTTTTCCCAGATCATTGCTACAATTTATGCACCTGTATTTTGCTAAAGCTATAGCAAAAAATCCCTTAAAGGATTTTATGCTAAATTTTACAATTGGCTCTTCCAATGGAGGAACTGCATATATGGCTAATTATAATAAAAATTATGGAGCATAACAAGGCTCCTTCAAAGCAACTCATACAAGTTGACAGCAGATCCTGATGCAAACGGATCTGGCTTGTTGACACCAAGCTGACCTTTGCTAAGACAAGGTAAAAAGCCCTTGCAATGCAGCATGAAAAAACCCGACCTATATATATTTGGGGTCGAGGATGTGTTTGTGCTTTTTCCACAGAAAGAAAATGAATTCTGAACGTGATGTCGAGGCTGCGGACACAGAAGAGTTCCAGACTTCCAGAGGTGATTGAGGAGAGATCTTTGGGCCGGTCTTCCCTACCCCCAAGGAAAGGAGTGCCTGCTGACAAAACCAGCTACACCACTCTGCATGGTGTCACCCAGCCCCCAGAATCCAGGGAGACCCGGCTGACATAAGGGCCAGGATGTGCTCCATGTACCTGAAACCAGCTCGCCTCACCCTGACTACCCCACCTGTCCAGGAGCACAAATGCTAAACTGCTTCTGCAGCTTGAACTCTGGTCTGCTTTGGAGCTGAGTTGCAGACTAAACATCAGACTGCTTTAAACCTTGGGACACAGAACTCATTTTAATTAAAATATTAACCTCTCTTCACTTAGGAAGGGGGAAAATTGGGGGTTCCTGTGACTGTTGCCCAGAGGCTGGAACTGGCGATATATGATAACAACAATGTAGGTCATTGTACTCCCACTGAATTTGAGCTAATGTTACTTGTAACTGCTTATAGATAATGGGTAAAGTCTGACACATGTTGTAAAGTGTTTGGTTTTAATGCATAGGTTTAAAAATTTTGGATTTTGAGCCCTTTTACACTGCCCTAATATTTTTGGCAGGCAGCACACGTAACTTTATGTGGAGTAGGCACTTAGGAATGTGGTCATTCCATAGGCCAGACTAAAAGGTGAATACTGGGTTGGGAAAAAGCCCTTTCTTCTTATCTGGAGATGGAGTTACTGGTGCCAAAACTATATCATTATATCTTTTGTTTGAGGAGCTCTTCAGAGTCTTTTCATTAATGACAGACGCAGGGACCCAATGACGGGAGTTAATGTGGATCCTCACCTGAAGAGCACACCATACAGAGGTTGTAGAAACCGGCTCAACATGGCATGGTTCAGGTATGAGGGTGCTCTCCACATGGCCTAAGACAGGGTACCCTGTGATCTGCTTACTTTAATCCTGCTAGATGCCTTTTACTTAAGGAGCTCCAAGGACGGGCGACTTATGGCAGGATAATCCCCCAACCTAAGGCAGGGCCCTGGGAACCCTAGGAAGGGTAAGGGGAAAAAAAAAAAAGGCCTGGTCCCCACTTGACCTAGTAGTCATCGGGCACCCCTCTGTTCCCAGGAGAGAGGGATCACTTCACCACCCGAGAGGAGGGTCTCTCTCTTTTTTTTTTTTTTTTTTTTTTTTTTTTCTTTGCTTTTTTTTTTTTTGTTTTTTCTTCTTTTTTGTTGTTTGCTGTTTTTTTTTTGGGGGGGGGGGGGTTTTTTTGGGGTGTTTTCCCCTAGAGCCATCCCCCCCCGGGGGGGGGGGGGGGGCCCCCCCCCCTTGTTTTTTTTGGGGTTGTTTTTTTTGCCCCCCACCCAGTTGAAGCTGTTAATGGAGAAAAATAAAATAAAAAAAAAAAAAAAAAATACAAAATCAGAAATGGTAATATGGTGTGAGAAGTTCTGTATAATATGTTGTTTTTATTGGTTAATGAATAAAGTTGTTTTGGCCAGTGGCTTAGCAGAATATGGCAAGGTGGGAGGTCCAAGCAGATAGAGGACAAGCGAGTGAGTAGTGGAGTTAGGAGATGCCATGTAGCCCCCTCCAGGGACAGACACCTCTGCTGGAGCCCATGGAAATTTGCCAGAAGGCCCCGACCTTGTGTTCATGCACAGATTAATGGAAATGGGTTAGTTTAGGATATAAGTGCTAGCTAGCGATATGCTTAAGTTATTGACCAAACAGTATTGCAAACAATATAGTTTCCGTGTGATTATTTTGTGGTCTGAGTAACAAGGAATGAACAAGCAGCCTCCCACTATGGTGATATGTAAGTGAAAGATCCAGTAATGTTAAAAATAATTTCTTGACAAAGTATTTATGAGATTTAAACTCAAAAATTGCCACTGAGTTCATTTTTTAGTTCTATACTGAAGAGCATGTGTTCTACCCTTAGGTATGGTTTGTATGCCCTGTGAAATTCCATTAGAGAAAACTATTCTTTCCTTTGGGAGCAGTTTTTAATTGGAGACAGCTTCTGAGTTAGCAATGACAGCTTGTTTCTGCTTCATCTTCTTAGCCCTGAGCCCTCCTCTGACTTGAACCTGTGCAGGCCCTGAGCATGTTGCCACAATCTCTGTAAGTCCATGTGTGTAATTCTATCTATTGAGTCCAGAAAACATTGTTTCCTTGGTTTGCTCCATCCCTTCTGACTCTTAACAATTTTTCTTTCTCCTGAGCCCTGAGAAGAGAAAATTTGATGGGCACATACCATGTACAGCTGAGTGTTCCAAGTTCTCTCATTCTCTGCATAATGTCTGTCTGTGGGTCTATGGATTTGTGTCCACATCTAGTTCAGAAAGAAGTTTCTCTGATAAAGGCTGAGCCAGACACTAAACTCTGAGTATCTCAAATGTCATTAGGAGTCATTTTATTGTATTCTTTTAGCAGAACAGTAGCAGTATTTGATTTTCCCCTAGATGCATGATCTATCTAATTTCAGGTTCTTGGCCACCCAAACAGTGTTCAGCATGGGTTCCATTTCATGGATTTGGCCTTAAATCAAATAAAATCTTAGTTACTCCCACAAACTTTCTTGCTACTATTTTACCAGTGTGTCTTAAAGCCATTTCTTTTCCAAACTTTAACTCTTTATTTTCTTATGGAAGTTAACAAAATTCCACGTCTTCACTGTGTGTGCAACAACTTTTTTCTAAACATGAAGTGAATCATGTGCCTAAAATTTAAAATTCACTGACAGGATTCCAAATAAACAATACTAATGAGGTTACAGCTAATTATCATTAGTTAAAAGTCACTAAATAATCTTAGCTTATTTATTATAAACTTACTTATTATCTTTTGAAAATTCATCTACTTTATAAATTGATACACATCTTATAGAATGATGAAGACAATAATGAATAGCTTTTAAAGAGTTAGGGAATATTATTTTACTCTATAATGTATCTCTAATTGTGTGTCTGTTTATTTTTATCTCCCTATTTCTTTCTTAACTCTGTGTGGGGGGGGCATTGTCCAAGTATATATGACTGAGCTCATGAGTGTGTATATACATGCTCTTAGATTATATTATGTGAAGACCAAAGGCTGATGTCAAGAATTGTGCTTAAATATTTGTTACTTCATTTCCTGAGTCAACAGTTCTCGCTGATCACGCAGCTCACCATTTTCTTTAGTTTAGTCTGATATGGACATGCCCTGTCTCTGACTCCTGAGCACTGGGGTTGGACCACAGTGTCCACTCAGCTATTATGTGTAAATGGTAAACACACACCTAAATTCCAGTCCTCATGCTTGTACCATGAGTGTGGGGGCAGAGAAATGCAGGCGCATTTCTCACGTTATCTTATCTGCCAGTCAGAGAGTTTGGGAATAAAAAGGTTTAATTATACCTTCTAGCTCAGGGGGTGGCTGCCTGATCCCTTTGAAGTTAAGATAGCTTAGAGCCATTTCTTGAAATAGGAGTGGCAGGGCTGTGCCCCCAGCACCCCGGCCGCCCACACAGCTAGCTTTACCTGAAATAATTACATGGACACTGTATTCTTTTAAGCACTGCTTGGCCCATTAGCTTCAACCTCTTAACTCATGTCTAATCATCTATGTAGCACCATGAGGTGCGCTTACCAGGAAAATTCTAGCCTATATCCATCCTGGGTCTGAGCTTTATGCCTCTGCCTCGGAGAGCAAGGCTATCGAGAGGGGAGAGTGGCATCTCTGTCTGAGGCGTCTGGCTCTGAGCGGAGCTGCATGCTTTCTGAGCTCACTTCCTCTTCCGCCCAGCATTTTCTTCTGTTTACTCCACCCACCTATGTTCTAACCAATCGGGCCAAGCAGTTTATTTATTGCTTAACCAATGAAATCAACAGATTGATATATGACACTCCCACATCAGCCCTTTCGACAAGTGGTCAAGATATGCCCATGTACATGTGCTTCTTCCATTGTATTCTATGAGGTCACCTGGGGAGGAGCTGTTTTCTAGTTACATTGACAAAGTATACATGACTTGAGTCATCTCAATACCTAGACAACAAAATGGTGCTGGTGGGAAGTCTCATGCTATCATGTTAATGAAGCTTTTGTTACCTTCTCCCCAAGTTCACATTTGTTATAAAAGCTGTGGAAAAATAAACATGGGTGATTTCAGGATCTGAATAATCTGTGAAACTCCCTCCCATAATGCTGTTTTGTGCTTTTTTTTCTTTATTTTCCTATGCCCCTACCCTGGTAAAAGCGTCTTTGTTGAGGCGGGTCCTCAATACATGAGCACTTTAACAATAGAACCATCTTCACAGGCCCATCACTGAATTTTTAAGCACAGTTTTTCTTTTTTTGAACACAGCAGTATTTCAAAAATACATAATTTATTTTTGTTTACATTTTAGAATATAAGCAATATAGAAGTTGTGCTATAATTTGAGCAATTGTTGCAAAGATCAGAATAAATGATCAGACAGGTTGTTATTGTTGATTTTATTATGCTTATGTTATGCATCTGATTTTCTCCTTGCTTATTTCAATAATTTTATGTAAATCAGTATACTTTATTCATCCTGAAATCCTCATTTTCATGTCCAAGTGTATATTTTGAAACAATTATAGCTTTTTGAAGCTTTGGAAGGAAGCTGAGATTCATGCATGATTTTAAGAACTACCTAAATACAGATAATTCTTAAATTTGCATCTCTAATGTAAACCTCACTTCCTCTATTTTGTTGCACATTTTCAAAGCTTGGAAATTTTTCTTTGGTGTTTAACTGGTCCTTCGAATTTAATATACTGTCTCCAACCTCCTATGAATAGCTATCCCTTTTAATTATGAGAATTGGGTGCACATGTCTCACAGCTTCTCAAATTTTATCTTTTGCTTTTCATATCAGCATAACTACCTATTCCCCTCCCATGGATGATGTTTTATATTTTGCCATTCCAATCTACATATTTTTGTGCTAAGAATCAAACCAAGGATTTTTATCACTGAGCTATACTCTCAGCTCCATCCTCTAACTTTTTGTAATCACTCTGATAATTATCATCCATTTCTTATGTTATGAAATTAAGAACGTGTATAGCATTTCTCCATTCCAGTTCATAAAACTTTATTGTGAAAAGTATCTTTGATAAATGAATGTTTAATTATGTTTTTACTATTTTCAAGAATTTGAAAATTAATTAAAAACATAAACTCTTGCGTGTATCACGTACTATGTTCCAGTTAAATTTTAACTGTTTATGTTCTTTGAATTTCATGAAGAATAAGATAGGATAGTACTATTAATTTTGATTTGCAAATAAAGAATAAAAAAGGACAATTTCTTATTTTCTCAAATATCTCCATGAATTAATTTTTAAGCAGTTTGTTTTTTTCTTATAATTGCATACTTCATTATCTTCATAGTATCACAATGTAACTTATTTCTTTTAAAGTAAACATAGGTCTGATTAAAATGTTATTCAAATAGCAGGGTCAATTAGGAAAAAAATAACAAAATCAGTAAATGTAAAAGATAAACTAATTAAAATGCATATACAGCTGAATTTGAAGAATAGTTATTTTCAAGTTTTTTGTTTGTTTATAAGCCAGATGGAACAATTTGTTTTCTCTTTTGGCCAAGATAAATGTATCCCTTATCTAAAGGAAGAAAAAGACTGGAATACCACTCGAATTTACTGATACAGAGCTTTACTTGGCAGATGTTGATGTGGCCTTAACCTCTCCAGGTTTAGCAGCTGGACTCAAAGACTGTGATGATTGCTTTGCCATTCTCCAATTTATGACAAATCCAAACTGCTTCCTGCTCGTAAGAGAAACCAGTCATCTGTGACTTGATTGGTCATATCAATTTTATGTTGCAATGTTCTCATTTGCAAAGACCTGTGCCCACCAGCTCCCCCAGAGAAAGCTGTCAAATTCAAACTCCTATACCAAACTCTCCAGAAACAGCAAGCCCAACATAAATAAACCCTTACTTCTGTATCTGCCTTGTGTTTCCTGAAATTTCTAAAGTTAGATTAATCAGTGAGAAGTAATAAAGAAGATTAGAAGTTAAAGGTTTCTAAACTTCTGAATAGATGTCATAAATCATAGTAGCTACTATAGATAAAATTCAGACAGGCATTAGTAAGAGCTAGGTTTTCCTTTATGTTCTCCAATTTCCTGTCTATACCACTAAATGTTATATGATTTCCTTGACTTCCATAAACTTCTGCTTAGAAAGATATTGGTCTTAATTTATAAACACATGTGTAGATTAATTGTCTTATTCATAAACTGCAGTGCAGAATGTCTAACATTTAATAAGTGGAAGATACTGTGACTGAAAATACATTTGAAGATATGCGGAATCTTCCCATTTGGGACAAAAAATACTCTTTTTACACTTATACATTATCAAGAAAATTCTGGATAAAGTGACAATTCAATTTTTTTGATTTCCTCAAAAGTTATAGTTACAGGAAAATCAGTACAACCACAGTTTAAGAAGACACATGTGTCCAAAAGAATGGCCTCCAAAGAGCCAGTTCAATCACTGAGAATAAATCCTGGTCCCACTGCCAGTGTCCCTATAAGACTACCCATACCATACAACTGTCACCGACATTCAGAGGTTCTAGTTTGGTCCTATGCCGCCGCCACCCCCACCCCCACTATCAGTCAGGAGTCAGTGAGCATCCAATAGCTCAGGTCAGCTCTTTCTGTGGGTATCCCCAACTTAGTTTTGACCCTTTTCTAAAACTATTGCTCGTCAGTCTAAATATAGGGGTAGGTTCTTGATCCTGCCTCAAAGTGACATGTCAGACATTGTTTACTCTCATGAGAAGCCTTACTGTCTCTGAGGAGTGAATGAGGAATAGGATGGGGAGAAGGTGGGGGGACGAGGAGCAAGGGAAGGAGTCAGAACTGGAATAGGTATGTAAAATGAGAAAAGATCATTAAAAAAAACAAATTAAAAAATATAAAGAGAAAGAAGACTTAAGTGTCCACAGGGATAAAAGACTAGAACACAAGTACATTCTTGATTGAGGCAGGCAATCTAGTTTGAATAAGATTTTAAGTATATTTGCTAACAGATATGATGCAAGTCTGAGCTATAAGGATGCAAAATCACTTTAGGAAGAAATAAAGGGTAAATATTAAGACTTATTTTACACAAATGGAATTGTGTTAGAATGCGAAGATTAGCAAAAAATATCTTCTGCTGAACATGAGGCCTCTCTGGAATAGTTGACATATCCATTGTCACTCTATTGAAGATTTTCCCTCTCTCAGCAGGTCTAGGTGAGAGTTCAGTTTCAAACCTTCACCCTCTTGACTAGATATTCATTCATTCATTCTCTTAATGTATAGGTGTGTATGAGTATAGCAAAATAACGTATAATGAGGTAAAAACAAAACTATCACTTTGAAGTTAAACAAGATAAACCAGCAGAAGGAGAAAAGCCTTGGGAGAGGGTAAAACTATGATAAAAATATATTTAAATTTTAAAATGTTTTTAAATAATAAGTAATAAAATAGAATAAAAATATTAACCTGAATTTTTTCTCATTTTAAAGGCATAGCAAGAGGAATAATAGTCAGTGGCAAAAAGAGGGTAAATTTCAAATGTTTGGAGATAGTAGCAAAATTAAAAAGAAACAAACCAATAAACATTGTCCTGGAGATTTTTCTATTTCATAAGTAAGTTCATGAGAATCTGAGAATTTAAAAAAAAAGGTTAGTATGATTCTAATTTGGCTAATTTATCCTAACTTCAAGCTCTGGCACTCATAATTCTCTTTGGTCTTATGATTTTGACTGATTTTTATATTGTGCTTCTATATGAGATTCTACAGTCATTGTTTTATTTATGATTTTTTGGATTGAATTTAATGTCTTCTATGTTTATACATATTGTCACACATGATAGGATTTGCTTCATATAATTAATGTGGGTATTCCAGTCCATCAATATAATGATACGTATATATTTTATTTTTAAGTTAATTTTGATCTTTTACAATTTCATACATGTATATAATATATTCTCCTTTCTCTCTTTCACAACACTTATCTCCCTCTCTTGGTTATCAAACTCCCTCCAACTGGTTTCTTTCCTAGAGTCATGATTTTGGGATTACGCATTCATAGAGATTACTTAAGATTTATTCCAGCTTTTGAACATTATAAATATTCTAAAGACATTGGGAGTAGAGGTATTGTTGAGAGGCTGAGTGTATTTTGTTTGAATATGTAACAACCACTGGATCATATAGTAGTTTTATTTTGAAATTTTAATTTGTTTTTGAGAAAACTGTAATGTATTCCTTAGTAGTTGTGCTAATTCATGTCCCCTATAACTGCATAAATCCATAGATAACCATTAATCTATTTTTATCCATACATATTAGTGTATTTTGAATATTTTATGACTTTTTAAAAACTTAATGTTTTGAAGCTTCATATATATTATATTGCTAAATATTAAAGAGATGAGGGAATTTCAGTTTAAACTATTATATACATTGTTCTTTCAAGAACATACATATTTCCAACCATATTCTCTATACAGGTTTCCTTCTAAGAATCTTAGATGCTCAGGGTCTACCTTCAACTCAGTTTGCTTTTTGCTGTAGGAAGTCTTACAGCTTGTGGTTATCCATCTACTGGGGCGTGGCTTCTTAGACCATATATGCTGATGCAAAGCCTGTGTCAGCCTATTTTTTTCCTCCTTTTTGCTGGCTGCTCATTCGGATTACTGGATTGCTGAATTTGATCTATGTCCACCATTCAAGCAGAGAATTTGTGAGTTTATCCCTAAATAAATATCAATTTCTCAATTCTGAGCTAGTGTGGGATTTCTTTTAAGTGTCCATTCATCACTTGTCAACTTTTGCTTCAAAATAGTTACATATTTTATTTTATGTTTTATCTACGAAAATAGTAAAGTCATTTGCTTCCCATTAAAAGTACTTTGTAGACATTGGTTATACCCATTTCATCTATGCTGTTTTTAGTCTTTGAGTTTTCTTTGCTGTTTTCTTTTGTCTGGATGAGATATCTATTGTTTTATTTTATTTATATGTTTTTTGAGGTTATATGTACTGAACCAGTATAGTTAGGTTGTGAACTGTAAATGCCTGTAAAGTTCAAGACCAATAGGCTTTGAATGGCAGAATTCCATATATCTTGTATGGTGTCAGTTTTCTTTTCTATTCAGAACATTAACCTGAATCACACCCACATTATGGATACAACTCACTTTAGTCCATGTCCCATATCATTCATGTTGCTACCATCTAACAGCTCCACACATACAATGATGCACAATGATTTGGGGATACCTGGTTACTGAAATCCATTCATCTGTCTATCTATCTATCTATCTATCTATCTATCTATCTATCTATCTATCTTCTATCATCTATCTATGTGGAATATTTAATTTGGAAAAAGATGTTACATTTGTTTATGCTGAATTTGTTTTACAAGGTGTACATTTGTTACATTTTTTTATGATGCCTTTATTTAAGATGAAAATATGTGCTGTTTTGCTCCCCAAAGGCATCTGATTGGTATAATAAAATACTGAATGGCCAATAGTTAGACAGTAGAGGGGTAGATGGGGCATGTATGTGGAGATAGTAAGAGAAGGAACTTATGATCCAGAAGAGAAAAGAACTAGGGAGAAAGGGAGACATCCTGGTTCAGCAAGTTAAGCAGCCACCAGTTAGTCAGAAAAAGAGTAGGACATACAGAATAAAGTGAAGGTAAAAATTAAACCCTTTGCCAAAATATAGATGAAGAGAAACAGGTTAAATTAATTTATAAGAGACAGCAAGAAATTAGCCTATGCTAAACTATAGCTTATAATAAATCTTCATGTCATAATTTGGGAGCTAGTTGTTGACCCAATAGAAAGTCAGCTACATCTATTTATCTGCCTGTCTGTCTATCTGTCTGTCTATCTAATCTATATGCATATCTATGTCTACTTAGAGATATAAAATCACAAAATCCTTCTCTAAGGACTGTTCCAAAAAACTGACTTTCAAACAAGCAAAATGCCCCCTGATATGATATTGCATCTTAGTTCTTAACTTTTGTTTTCTTCTTTTTAAAAAAGAGAAGCCCTTCTATTTTGAGAACTTGTAAAGTTGATAAAGTATTCTCCCAAAGTTTTATTATTCTTTCATCATTTTACGTGTATGAATGTTACACATTTTAATATTTGTCAGAATTTTAAATTTATATTTATTTTATTTTATGTGTGTTTTTTTCTGTATGTATGCATGTATGAGTACCATGTACCTTCTTAGTCAAAAATGGCACTTAAAACCCTGGGAGTCAAATTACAGATGATTTTGAGCTGTCATGTGGCTGTTGGAAATTAAATTCTGGTGCTCTAAAAGAACAATAAGAGCTCTTAACTGCTGACCTAATTCACCAGCCCTCATTCCTTTTATGTAAATAGTCTTTCTTCCACTATGGCAACGTTGCTTGTAAATGAAGTCTCTTCCTGACTTGGTCCACAGGTTTTCATAGGATATTTAGCAAAGAAAGAAAGTGTAGATTCCAAGACAGTTGAATGGTTATAAGAGTTTTATTTCCGTAATCTTTGAATATACTCCGGAATTTGGTTGTCCCCGTATTAGATAAACACAACTGCATGAAAGTGAAATCCCTGAAGTTCTAATGAGTCTTTGATCTTAGTTACAAATAACCTCTGACTAGACTTAATGTACACTATAGTTCTTTTTGAAATTCTGCTGATGGGAAAGGAATATAAAGTAGAGTTAGCCAATTTTAAGGCCTCTTCTGAGACTTATTCTTTGACAGTTGACAGAAATACTCAGAAATTAGCATTTTGGTAAAACCTTATTTGTTTAAGATGCATCTTAGCCAAAGAGACTGTCTGTACGAAAGGATTAACCTATTGACAATGGCTTTCAAAATTCAAACCCATTGAATAACAAGTACTGAATGTGTTTACCTTCCTAATGTACCACAATTCACTATGAATCTAGCTTTCTTGAAAAGGTCACAATGCATGAAGGGATGAATTTCAATAAGAACACATAAAGAAATGTGAAGTTTAGTAAAACTGGTTTTGTTTAGTATAAATACAAAGCTAATTATACAAATCAGGGTCATGTAAATTGGTAAATACCCCTAAAATAATAACATGGTTTTTTAGGTGATTTTACATTTTAATGGGTCATTTGTTCACAATAAAGGTTATAATCTTTTCTATTAAATAAATTCTACAAACCTCAGTAATTTTGGGTCTATTCTTAGAACACAAGCTTGAGCATGTCACTCTGAAAAATTACCAATAGACCCTTTATATATTAAAAATTTCAAGGTACATTTTGATATTTACTATAGAGAAATGGTACTTTTAAACATATAACCCAAGATGGAAAAAAAAACCAGCAAGATTGATGAATTTGCACAATTTCATTTTAACTTTTTCCTGGGCATCCCCTTTCCTGACCAAAGCTGAAACACAGATTTTTGGATACAGATATAAGCTGCATGTTCTGTTGTTATAGTATCTTCAAATAGATTATTCATTAGAAATCTTTACTTAGACTCATAGTGGACTGCTTAAGACTTAAAAATTGGGTATTATAAAACTCCAACAAATAGATTCTTTCACAGAAATACTAATTCCTCTCAGAAAATAAACATATATCAACAACTGTAAATATGTCTCTTTTTGGTGATAATAAAAGTGGCTTTGTTGAACTTTCCACCTCATTAGTGAGTAATTTAGAAGTTTATTCCTGTACAATAAGATTCAAATCTTGTTTTTGGATAATCATTCATCAGTAGTTGCATAGAAAATATTTCAACTTCATATTCTCTCTCTCTCTCTCTCTCTCTCTCTCTCTCTCTCTCTCTCTCTCTCTCTCTCTCTCTCTATCTCTCTCTCTTATATCCCCCCTCCCTCTCCGTCTCTCCTTCTTGGGACAAGATTTCTCTATGAAACTTTCTGGCTGTCCTGAATCTAACTCTGTAACTAGCTCTGCAGGCCAGGCTATTCTCGAACTCACAGAGATCTTCCTGCTTCTACCTCCTAAGTGTTAGGGGTATTGCCTAACCGAGCCTCTCCACCTGCACAAAAAACTCCAATCAAATCAGATTAGATAGAATCCAAAATGCCCACGTTTAATGGATGACATCTCTCAGATTGCTGGGAGCAGGGTGGGGGGAGACAGAGGGAGAGCACCAGCAAAACTCAAAAACATGTGTTCCTTAATACCCTGTGGGAATGGTCCTGACCCTCCCCCCCCTGGAATGGTTCAGCACTTGGCAAGCTGGGATTTGGAGTCCAAACACTTGGCAGGCTGGTGATTGGTGTCCAAGCACTAGGCAGGCTCGGAACTGGAGTCTGGACCAGGGCAATTCCCAGGCCAGGCCTGGGGTGACACTTCCAATTCAATAATACATTCCAGACTCATTGAATATATGGGTGTTAGAGAGCTGGGGTCTCACTTTTAACCAAACACTTTGTGCTAGAATTAAAGGTATGTGTCATAACCACAGGGTCATTCTCCCTCTCTTGATAGTTACTTTGAAGTTGTTTTACATACCTTATTGATTCAACCATTCTTACTCATTATATTGTTAGAGGAACCTTCATGCTTGACATAGAGCTCACTATTGAGTATGGAGGAAAACAAATAAAATGAAAGATAATAAAATTATATCCCATTTTTAATAATTGAGCTATGTTGCACTTGACAATTGAAGACAGTCTCATTGAACTTCATTCAGTAAAGCACACACTTGGAATAATTTTCCAGCTAAAGGAGAATATTGTATTAGTTATTTTTCTGGGTCTGTGATAAAATACCATACCTGAATACAACTTAAGTAAGAAACAGTTTATTTTAGTTTATGGTTCCTAAAGGACAAGACTCCATCATGTCTGGGTAGTAAGGTGACACGTGGTAGGCATAGCATCAATAATAGGAAGCTGAGAGTTCACCTATTTAAACACAAACACCATGCAAAGGGAAGATACGCTCAAAGTATAGTGAGGCAGTATAATTGCAGACTACCACTGTGACTTCCTTCAGCTAGGATGCAACTCCTAAACCACCACAAACAGTGCTACTGAGAAACTAGAGTTCAAAACTCTAGCTTACACTCTATGATGGACACTTCTCTTTCAAATCCTAAACATCATATATGCCTATATGGAGCTCTCCCTTGTGAACTTTGATACAGGATTTAGAACCACGTGTAAAATATAAGGAATTATCTTTATTACTATCAACATTATTTTTATCAAAATTAATTCACTCTAGGAGATACCCCGCTTCTTTTTTTATCTGTCTGTTTGTTTTTGTCGTGTTTTCTTTTATATTTCACCAAAAAATACGTTAACTGACTCAACATCTGATGGTGAAGGGAAAAAGGAAATATTCAATAGGATATTTATACTTTTCAATTGTATTTCTAAGGATGACTTAGTAACAATGTTATATATATTCCTTGAATTTCATCATTCAAATGTCATTACTCTGAACTTTAAAATTATAAAATATTTATAACTATATTAGAATATTTACATATTTATACAATTTAATGTCTACTTCAAAGAACTGCTTTTATGATTATCAATTCAATATTCATACTTAAAATAACTATAACAACTCAGAATTGCAAATTGTGCTTCAAAAACAAATCTTAAATGATGTATATAGTCCTACAATTACAGAAACAAATGCACTCACATGCAAAATTCTGTACTTGAAACATTTCTTGGAACTCTGAAAGGTAGAGAAATGACTAATAGAATTTCCCCAACAGATGTTCTAATGAATGAAACACCAGCCCAGTATTCTATCTGCATTTTAACCCAGTATATCTAAGGGAAATAGTAAATATGAAATGATGTGCTGTCCAATTTTGTCCTTCTGTGGCTCATATTTGCAAGACTATGTAGCATCTCTTGCCACATTGTTGAAGTCACTGGCAGTTTTGCTGACAAATCATTATACACCAGCAATGTATATTTCTCTCTGATGAGAGAGATACACTATGTGTCTCAGTTTTGCGGGGAAAACTATTAATCTTAGCAAGGAAGTAATGTATTTTCATTAGACTGAAACTAGCAGTTGAATTTCTGTTCACCTGTTCTAATTGTATAAAAGCTATTTTTAAATTTTTATGTGTGTCTAGAGATCGATCCCTATCTTAAAGACATTGTGAGTAAAATATGGTGAACTTTTCTATTTTTAATTGTCTAACATTCTTCTTCATTTTGATATTTTGTTATGAAAGCCTTATAAACTGGTTGCATTGACCAGATATGTAATAGGTATAAATAGGTGTAAATATAAGATTTAAATATGGAAGTTATGTAAAAGAGAACACTAAAATGCTCATTATATATATTTTAAACAAAAATCTTATTTATTATTTGAATTTTTAAGGACTAGAGTATAATTATAAATGTAGATATAATCATGAAACATTTGAATCTCTGGGCATTACTGGAGAAAAGTGATCATCTATGTCATAATGAAATCATATAAAATGGTCAGGTTTCAAGTTCATATAACAACTGTACATAGATTTCTAGTCTAATATGTATTCTGAAGTGAGTATAAATTCCAAAACTCACTTTATTGACTCTGGAGCTCAAAGGAAAGGATTACATGAAAGAAATGGAATCTTGTTTTTATCATTATTTTCTTATACTTATGTGACTTCCCAGGAATCTTATCACAACTAGCTTAGGTCCTTACCCAAAATGTGATAGAAAGAAACTGCAAGGAAGTTACCGTGTTGAAGCTCAGCTAAATGGTTCCTCCCTGGAGTTTAACTTTTACTGTACCAGAAGGTGTCATTTAAGCTTCCAAAAAAGAAAAGCAACCAATAGTCATACTCAGATGTGATGCCTGTGAAACCACAACGACCAGCATAGCATGATAAGCTTAAAGTTGCAGTAGTGGCGTGCATACTCTGTCTGTAACCAACAGACCTCTAATTAGGCATATGGCACTGTGAATAAGAAGGAAAGCATGCCTGATACTGTAAAACCTGTCTAGCTGGGACTAGGGAAGTCAGGGATCTTAGAGGAGAATCCACTACAGGCACTTTACAAAAAATAAAAAAAGGTAATGAATTTAAAAGAGAACAAGGAGGAATATATGGGAAGCTTTCAAGGAAAAAAAAAAGAAGTGAAGAATGATATGATTATAGTATAATCACAAAACGTCAAGAAAAAAATGCTTTTAAAGAAAACTACAAAAAGGTGAGACCTTGGAAAAAGAATGGAGACAACAAGAAAGTCCAAAATCAATTAAGTTGCGATGGAGAGACCTGGGATCAAAACCTACCTCTCTGCCACTTTCTTGCTGTATAACTTATGCAAGTCATATAACCGTTCTGGGATCCTTGCTTGAATTTGTGGGCTCCTTTTTCACTTAGTGGAATCAATAACAATTTCTTTTGACTATGGTTTTATTTACAAACTACTAAAATAAATGATTCATGTAAAAAAAAGACACCATGTAACATGGCTTTATTTTCAAATGTTTGCAGGTAAAATTTTACTGCATACAATTGAAAATACTATTTCTGAGTACATTTTCTTACAGAGCTATATGAATGTAACTTCATTACTCATCCCCCTTTTCTACGTTACCCAAAACATACCTTTCCCTTTCTTCCCTTCTATAGGCATTAGGAGCATAGTTTCTCTAACACTTTGAACTTCCTTATTCTTTCTCTAAAGCACTCCTCTAAGCCATGATGATTTTTTAATTTCTCTTCATTCTCATCCTCTGAATACCAGCTGAGCTCTTCGACTTGCCTGTCACATCTTTTCTTTCCTTTCTCAATTTACTTTTTTCATTTTAAAAGAATGTTTTACCAATTTTTTGAAATTTTCTGGTGATTTATTTTAATCAGAATCACCTTCTGATACCTCTTTGATCCACTGACAATCCCCATCTATCCTACTTCATGTTCTCTTTCTCTTTTCATTTTAAATACACTGAGGACAGTTTTGTTTTAGCCAATTACTTCTTGGTATAGAACCTGTCCTAAAGAGTTGTTTATACACTACATGTCACAACAATAGAGAAAACTGACTCTCCATGAAGCTATCAAATGTTGATAGCTGCTCAGCTAGGAGTACACCATTATATCTTGCTTTTATCCTCCATTCTTGGATTTTGTGTGTCTTCAGTTTGCTTAGTTCTTGTACATACTGTCAATCATACTAAGAGTTTCCATGTACAACTGCCTTGTTATATCTGAAAAACATTTTCTTTGACATTATTACCACTTCTGATTCTTATAATCCTTATTCTTACTGTTCCACAATGATTCCTAATCTGTGAGAGGAAGTGTGTGATACAGAGTTCCCATTTAGGACTGAGTACTCTGAAGTTTTTTATTCTCTGTTAATTGGTCAGGTGAGTACTCTGTGTTACCTGTAATTTTCTGCAAGCTTCTCTGATGAAGGTTGAGAAGTCAAAAGATCTATGGGCATAACAATAACTTGTTAGGAGTCCTATTCATAAGATATCCATTTAGCAGAATAGTAGTATCAGGCTTTCTTCTAGAGCCTCTGACTTATCTAACCACAGATTCTTCGCCTCAATAACAGTGTCAAGTACAGGTTACATTTCCTGAGTTGGGGCAAAAAGAAATTAGTTGTCTACTCCCAAAACATTCAAGTCACTATTATACAAGTAAAATTATCTTACCAGGCAAATCATTATTTTTGCTTATGAAGTTAGTGGCTGGGTGAGAATGATGATTGCTTTTCTCCTCAAAAAGTAAACATAGAGCCTTCTGGAAATATAGAAACATACCAATATGGATGAAGTTTCCATGTTAGTACCAGCTAAAGGTCTCCATGTTCTATGATTCAAGTACATGGTGTCTTCAATATGGTTTCTCTATCACATTCTGGATGGTAACCAAGTGGAATGATGTTAGTAATTTTATGAGTCTATGGGACTTGTTGGCAAACACCTCAAAGAGAGGTAACCCATTCCTATAACTGGAGCTTTTATTAGGTAATATTTGATGTCTACTTGGAATATTGTCCTCCATTGCTAAAGGATATCTCCATCTAACTTCTTTTTATATATGTGCATGCATATGTATATATTTTAAGAATCATTTACAATTGTAGATTTCCATATAATTTTTAAATACCTTTAATACTAGCTACCCCTGCTCATATGCTTCCTCTACTTTATATTCCTTACCCCCTTTAACCATTCTTATTCCATTTTCTGCCTTCATACTTTTAAAACTATATTCTGTCTCCCCTTTCTTGATCAATCTCTTCTTCCTCCTTATCTCTATGCTGACTTTATAACATTTTGAGGTATTATAAATGAAACACACATATCTAAAATTTAAAAGCTATCATGTTTAAATGAGAGAATAGTTCAGTAGTTAAGAGCGCTGCCTGCTATTCCAAAGGTCCTGAGTTCAATTCCCAGCAACCACAGGGTGGTTCACAACCACCCGTAATGAGAACTGGTGCCCTCTTCTGGACTGCAGGCATGCATGCATACAGACCACTGTATACTTAATAAATTAATAAAATCTTTGAAAAATAAATAAATAGATAAGAAAAGACATGTGACATTTCTGTCTGAGTCTGGGCTACCCAAATCAGAATAATTGTTTACAGTTTCATCCATTCATTTGGAAATCTTATTAAATGGATAATATTCTATTGTGTAAATAGCATTTTTCTCTTATCCATTAATGTGTTTATTGTCACTCATACCATTTACATTTCATGACTATTGTGAATGAAGCAGAACTGAAATAAATGACTATGAATTCTATAGTAGAATATGGAGTGCTTTGTGTATATGCCCAAGAGTGATATAGCTGGATGGTGTAGGAGATCTATTTCTAACTTTTTGAGGAAACCCCACACTAATTTCTATATTAGCTGCACCAGTTTTTACTACTATCAGCCATGAATAACTGTTCCCATTCCCTGTATTCTTTCCAGCATGTGCTGTCATTTGTTTTATTGATCTTTCCCACTCTGACTGGGATAAGAAGAAATATCTAAGTAGTTTTAATTTGTATTTCCCTGCTGGCTAAGGATATTGATCATTTCTTTAAGTGTTTCTCAACCACTTGTGTTTCATTTGAGAGGCAACTATGATTAATTCCATGCTCCGTTTTCAGTTGGGTTCTTTGTTTTCTTGATGTTATATATTAGATACATTAACTTCCAGTCAGATATATAGGTTGTGAAGATTTCTGCCCATTTTATAGACTGCCTCATCACTTGAAATATGGTGTTCTTTGTTGTAAAGAAACTTAGTAGTTTCATGTGACCAATTTTTTAATTGTTTGTGCTATCAGTGTCCTATTCACAATACCCTTTCCTGTGCCAGTGAGTTGAAAACTATTTTATATTTATCCTTATATTAGGTTCACTGTATCATTTCTTAGGTTGAGGTCCTTGATTCATTTGTAATTAGGTTATGGGCACAGTGAGAGATAAAGATCAAGTTTCACTCTTCTACTTGTTGTCATCAAGTTGGACCAATACAATTTGAAGAAGCTTTCTTTTTTCCATTGTGCATGCTTGGCATCTTTGTATAAAGCAAGGACATTGTAGATGTCGAGGTCCTCAGTTCTAATCCACTTATTAACATGTCTGTTTTTATGCCAGTATTATTTTGTATTATTATATTCTTGTAGTTTTTCTTTTAAATCATATTAAAATTTTATTTGAGCTTAAAAACAACTAAATGACTATTTGTTTTGGATATATGCTTCATATTTTTAAAATAATTAAAATTGCATATACAAAGAAAGGCCTCTCTAAAGGGAAATACTATTTGTAACCTAACTATTCCCTTATATTCATTATTACAAATTATAAAGAATTACTGCATCTTATATAAGTTCTATATAAGTTTGTGGTGCAATTGTATGAATATTTGCCAAATTCTGCATGTATCTCCTTAACTAATGCATTCTAGGATTGGAAAAACGATGACAGGATAACTTGGGGACTTATTGAATCCACTGTATGTTGGACCTTATCTAAAAGTTCATTGAACCTCTATACTCCATAAATCCCCTACTTTAATTTGAAGGCCACAATGATGTATGAATTGCAGGCCCTACAAGTTTAAAAGATTTTTTTCTATAAGGTACAGTTACTCTAGTAAAGGATGTCTTGTTGGGCATGTTATTTTGAAACATCAATAATAACATTTATTTATTGTAGCAAAGCCCTTCTTCAAAGAGATTTTGCAGACAATGATTTTCGGTTTTAGAGGTGGCTATGGATCTAGAGGCAAAGACAGGTGGGCACTGAGGAATATCAGCATAATTTGCTTGACATTTTGTTCAGCACCACTCACTGCTGATTTCACAGACAATTCAGATTTAACTCCCTGGATCTGGAAACTTGCTTAAGTTTGGAAATAGTTTAAGTTCCATGATGTTCTATTACTATGATTCTAGGTAGACTTTCATTCATTGTTCTACAATTTTCTGCTTATTCAGACAAAGAACATGGTAGACTTCCTACCAATTTCACTTCTTAGATCATGAATCGTCAATGTAAAGGTCTGCATATTTCGTATTATGAGTATTGTTGCCACTTGACCCCTGCTATGGCTGAAAACAGTTCAACCCATTATATTAAAATCATCCATATTGAGCAGCCATATCGCTCACTGTTGGGTCTGGAAAACAGAGAAGGGCAGTGTCAGAGCTGTTCAAGTACACTGGTTGTCGTCACACTGAACCATTTCTTATATTTTTGACAAACATATGATCTTTAGGACACTCCTATTTTGGAAGATGAAGTTTTAAATGGCAAAATCTCTCTATAATTCTAATCTTCATACATCTTTTAATATGCTCATCAATAATAAGCTAATGAATGCCAGGTTTCCCAAGCTCATTTACAGTAAGCCACCTTTTTTTTCCTATACTTTAGCCAAAAAAAACCCAAGTAAACTAAATTCTTTTCATCCTTTTCAACTGTTCAATCTACAACGTTAAATCCAAAATCCCTGCTCAATGAACTGCACTGATAATCTTAGCCAGATGTAATTTTATGTTATTTGCAATGTTATCCCACATCCATTAAATACATCCCAACATGTTCTCATATGATTTGTAATTGGAAAAAAATAGAAAAATCATAAAATTAGTCAAGGGTACAGTTTACTTCTTCATGGACATGTTCTGCTTCTCTAGGGATTTACTCTCATGTCTGCTTTGAGGACGAGAGGAAATGCTGAGTCAGTCAAGAAGGACATCAGAATTACCACGCTTGACATCCCTATCAGGGAAGGTTGTTGTTGGTTCCATGGGGAAAGCGGGATTAATTTCTTCATGCAAGTGTGGAGTATGCATACTGCAAGGGTTTATGTGGAAATGTGTCCATGGCAAGAGTGGAGAGCCCATTTCCTCAGCCAAAATCAATCCATCAATATCTGAAAGTTCAGTATTTGTACCTCAACAAGATTTTCCCTCTTACCTCTATTGCTACCTGCAGAGTTTCCTGGTTTTCCAATCAATAAGTTAACTTCAAACACCTACACCTTTCAGCCAATTCTTTTATAATAAAAATGTGTTTGTGACCTCAGAACTTTAAATTTGTTATAGATATAATCTGAACATCCATTTATTTCAAATTACCCTTTTCTACTCAAGATGATCTGGATAATATTCTAGACTTTGTAACCAGTCATTATGATAGAATATAAGGGATTGATAGGTAGTAAATGAATTCACCCTTTTGACTGGAATAGGAAGAACATTTTATGTAGAGATACAGCCTGCTGTCTGGACAACAACTGCTGTGGAATAATCCTTTTTGTACACTGTAAAGATTTGTCACTTGAATTGGTATAATACAATACTGATTGACCATTAACTAGGTAGGACATATAGGCGGTGCAACCAAACTAAGAACAATGGAAAGAAGGGCAGAGTCAGGAGTCACAATTAAGATACAGAAGGAGCAGAGATGAACAGCCATGCTATTAAATGTGTTGTATGTAGCAGAACACAAATAAGGAATATGGGTTAACATAAAATGTAAGAGCTAGTTAGTAAAATGCCTGTGCTATTGGCTGAGTACTTATAATTTATATTAACCCTCCAAGTCAATATTTGGGAAATGGATGGTGGATATTTGGTACCAGCAAGACAGGACTAGAAAATTTCATCTCTGTTTAAAAATAACTAAAGTATTATTGCAGCTTAGAAGATTGGCCTTCTGGCAACAGTTTCTCCATTAAAGAGAATTTTTTTATGGTCTAGGTCGATTTCTTTCCTTTTTTTTAAATTTCCTTTTCTTTTTGGTAGTCACTATTTCTAGGAAAGAGAATTTTTTTTTTTACGAGGGGAGAGACCTATACATACCTATGGCTATAATGACTAATAGTGAGATTGTATTTAGGCGTTATGTTTGCTTAATAAAGCAGCAGTTAACAGTTAAAAGTTCTCCAAGGTTCATGACTTCACTAGTGTAAGTATTTGGGTAGATTTCCAGTAATATGTAATTCCCACGTGAGTTTCTTCATATGAAACTCCATGGCTTATGATTAAAAACCTGTTTAGAATAACAATCCACTTTGGATGATGCATTGTTATAGGAGACTAAAATGCGCTACAAGGCATGCAATTTTCAGTTGTACAATGTCTGCCATACAAGTTGGAGTAAGGCAAAAATGTGGACCAAATTTGGATCACAAGACAAATGGCTGGCTGCAGCTTCAAGATGTTAAAGCAGCGTTTGGGATACTTAGACCATGCTTATGAAAATTATTGAGGTTCAAATTCATTTGCTAGTCTCTTACTAAAAGTTTCCTTTTTATATTTATCATTTAGTTTATATTTATTTATTACAATTATATTTATTTAAGTTATCACACCTTGGATCATTTCAGCTTTTTGATATGATCATATTCTATGCAACTGACAGTGATGGTGGAGGTTAATGTAGAAAAAGATTGACATAATTTTGATTTGACATAATAAATAATAGCTTCAATTCCTCAAAATGCATGTGATTAAAAACAGATATTTTAGAGAAAGTTTGGACTTGTCAATGGCACTCCTGGTAGTGCTCATAATGTAGCGCTCATATTCTGGGGCGTTTTCCAAAAATAATTTTCCTGTGTATCTTAATTTAAAAGGCAGCATTAAAAAAAGTTCCAAAGTAGCTCGATGATATAAAAATGGCTCTAAATGTTCCTTAATATAATGAATACTTTTTTTTTAAAGAGAGATAATACTGAATAAAGGCATGAGTTACTGAAAAAGCAACCAAGATTAAACATGAAATTCAAATCACTGAGAACTGGTAAGTTCGTGAATTACAAGAATATAATTTAGAAAACAGAGAGGGAAGCTTTTTGGAAGGGTCTAATACAATGTGAATGATGCATAGTCTGTGATTGGTCTTTTAAGTTATTCTTAAAAAATTTCAGTAAATGGAGTACATTTTAAAAATGAACGGCAAGACTAGCAATGAAATTGACTACATGATTACAAATGATATAGCATTATATCTCTTTCCAAAGAATAGCAACTGATTGTAACTATGTATCTTACAGTTATGAATAGTAATATAATTTTTAATATTATGATGCTGTCCATTTTAATCAAATATGATTAAAATGTTATTTGAACTCCAAAAAGCAACAAATATCACCATTTCACTTCATCATTGCCATAAAAGTAAATAACTTGCCTTTTAATTTAGTCATTTATTACATTTTCTTCACTATTGCAGACAAAACTAAAGCCTTCTATTTTTTTATTGAAAAACTTAAGAGAAAACAGGAGTGGGCAGAGAGAAGTTCAAAAAGTAACCTCAGAACAAAAGCCTCAGTTGACCTCACAATGGAATTTGGAACTGGAATAGCATTTTAGTATTGTTCTGACTCTTGAGGGTGGGACAGGCCACTTGCATATCTCTATGGACATATTATAAAAGGAAGGGGCATGTCTTGTAAATAGATTCTTTTCAGAAGGTAATGACACTAAGAACATAATAATGAGTATGTCAGTCAACTTTGATACTTGCAGCTGTGACAGGGAGGGCAGCTGGAAGAAGGAATACAGAAGCATAGGATAATGGTCACTACACAGATGAGGAAAATACAGTAGTATCATTCTAGGATTCTTAGTCCTTATTCCACACAACCTAAAATTTATATGATAAAGTAGAGAGGCAACATGATTTACTCAAACTAAAATATCTATAAATACTACTGAAAAAGGACTTCCATTGGCAGTTCTATCGTATAAAACAGTATTATGAAAAGAGTTGAAAATAAGCAAAGGAAAATATAAAGCAGAATCAAAAGCAGAGTTGGAACATTCAACTTATTGAAAAGGACAGAAAACCCTTTCAAAATTAAGAAACTTTATGTTTTGCAAGCAATACTAATGGAAATAAAACTTAATTTTATCATTTTCAGAAATATGTTTATCTTTAAATATATTAGACAATAAACTGTGAGGTTCTGAAAAAATAATGCATACAACCAACTACCTTTAATTCAAGTAAATGGCATTTACCTTAAATTTCCTTAAAAACCTAGGACCTTGAACACAGTAGGCAGGCATGCTTGCCAGTGTGCAATTATTCCAATTTCTCATACTATTGTGATGAATTCTACATTTTATTTGTATGATGTAGGATTTTTCTTATGTCTCCCAACAAATTTTGCCTTAATAGGTACTATAATAGATATGAATACAGCTACCTTAATTTGATTCCAAATTCCATTTTTTCTTAACATTGTTTTCTAGTCTATCAATTTCACTCTGTGTCATTGTCAGTGAAGGATAGAATGAAGATAGTGAGATCTTGTTTTTCCATTCTAGAGGGTTAAGACCATTTATTTTAAGTTATTAGTTAAGATGAATTGTATTATTTGTTTTGTTTTTTTCATGATTTTTTGATTTTGTCCTTTTTCCTTTTCATCTAAGGTATCTAATAGCTTATAAAGTTGAACATGTTTCATTATTCCATAGCTTTTATTTTTTTCTGTTCATTAACTCACCACATGACTAGAAATTGTGAAATCCTACCTTGCTTGAATACATATGCATATATTTAATGATAATAGCATTATCAGTTTGACTGATTATGTCAGATACTTCAAAAAGAAGGTGTAGACAATTGTTTTGAACAGTGTTCAGTTTAATAGGGTTAATTGTATTTTCTATCAAATCAATGTAAAATGTATTAATATCATAAATAGCATTACACAAGAAGATTTGTGGCTATGACATTGTCACATTTCTTCTTCACTTCATAGAAAATTTCCTACCACTATTTTCATGTCATAAAATTAGTAGGAATGTATTTTACATTTTTGAAGCATACTGGTTATTTTCTTTTACCTATCTCTCTAACTCCAATAAATTGTTACTTTTGTGATGCCTTTTCTATATATGATATAGGTTGGAAATACCAGTAAGATTTATTTAATGTTCTTATCATTTTGCACCTTTATAGTCAAAGTTCTTTCAAAAAATCATTACTAAAATCTAATGATTTTACAATTACAATAACATGTAAGACCTTTTCCCTCATCAGGTGATTACTCATAAATCTTCTTGGATTACTTAATGTTTTGATGACTTATTTCACTTTTTCTCCTAATGTTTCCCTCTTTAATCCCTCATGAACAGTGCTGTGACATCAATCTTTTTAAAATTATTAAACTGCATGATTCAGTATCTCTAAAATTTCAGAGAGGAATTTCTAATTATAACTTGACATAGCATCATTCCATTGTTCAATAAGAATTCAAAAGAATCAGAAGAATTAAGATAATTAATGAATGGTCAAACTATAATATTTTGGTGAATTTCTGACAGATATTTAGTACAATTTAATAACGACAATAACTTCTTCAATTAAAATGAACAATGCTTGTATTATCCATCTGTTTTTCTGAAAGTAAAGTGATTCTTTATATTTAGTGAAACTTTTTACCTGTCTTTTATTCTATGATCACTTGTATAGAAATACAGAATTCTTCTGACAGCAGAATTCACATTATGAGCTGTAACATGAGGGCCTGCTTGTGGGGGTTTCTGTCCTGCCTAGTTCCCTCAGCCAGCAAGTCCCAGAGAAAATCACACAGAAGTCTCCATAAGTTATAAATTTATTGGCCCATTAGCTCAGGATTCATATTAGCTTTTATAACTTATATTAACCCATTATTTTTACCTATGTTAGCCTCATGGATCAGTCCCTTTTACAGCATGGCGGGTCACATCCTGCTTTTTTCCTTGATCTGAGCAGGACTAGGGAGAGAGCTTCCTTCTTCCCAGAATACTCCTGTTCTCATTGCCCCACCTCTACTTCCTGTCTGGTTGTCCCACCTATAATCATGCCTGGTTAATAGCCAATCAGCATTTATTTAAAACAAAATTGACAATGAGCCACTGTGCATAGATATTAGTAGGACTTCTGATGTATAGACATTACAATAAAAAGTTTCACACATGAGAGTAGTTTTTCAGGAAGGTAATTCAACCATTTGATAACTAACAACTATTTCTATTTAATTAATGTGTACTCTTTTTATTTAAAAAAGGTTTTGTCTATTTGTGGGATATTTAAGTTAATAAATATAAATTTGGAATGACAATGTAGAGATATATTTTCATTCTACTCTAGCATCTCTATGGCCAAATTGTGTGAATGCAGTTAGATGAATACAGAATACTGTTCCTTCCCTATATTGTGATTTTTCTAATTCAAGTCTGATTCAGTATCCAATCATACTGAATGCCCTGAAAAACTGATTTTTTTTCAGATAGTTTCTTAAAGAGCTAACTACTAATTATATTTGCAATACATGGCAGCCAGAGAAGTAGTACTGTATTTGCTTTTATTTCCTTTCTCCACAAAACAGGTTTAAAAGAAAAATGCCATTTTTATTGTGAAGGAAATAAAGTTGTGACTTCAATTCTTGTATGTAAACTTCTAGGAAAGTTGTTAACATAATTATGAACCATATCATTCCTTCAAGATAAAGTAAAGGCCCGGCGGTGGTGGCGCATGCCTTTAATCCCAGCACTCGGGAGGCAGAGGCTGGCGGATCTCTGTGAGTTCAAGACCAGCCTGGTCTACAAGAGCTAGTTCCAGGACAGGCTCCAAAACCACAGAGAAACCCTGTCTCGAAAAAAAAAAAGATAAAGTAAAATGCTTAAAAGAAAGCAAAAGAGTAATTATTCTACCTGGTAGGTACACAATGAACTGTTAAATTTAGCAGTTGGCCAAAGGGAGCAAACAGAGAAAGTCCTGGAAAACATACTCTGTTTTTCATTCAAATGAGATGAAAAACACAATTAAAAAATAGCAAACATGTTCTAAACTCTTCTGTTATTTGTATCATTTATTTTGACATGATCCTTACAAATATCATGGAAGTGGCAAAAGAGAAGCAATAAACATGCATCTTTCAAAATTAAGGTGCATGCTTCATTGTCTTCCTTTACTTGGGTTGGTAAATGAAAATGAATGCTTTTGTGACATATGTGGTGAAGCAGGGACAATAAAGTTAAAGTTTTCTGGTTATGAAGCTAAAATGAGAACATCCAGATAATTATTAAGTTATGGAAATGTTAGAGGTGGAAAACTGGGAATAATAATGCTACAAAATTTTCATCAAATTGGACTTCTCTTTAATATATATATATATATATATATATATATATATATATATATATATATATATATATACATATATTATATATATACTAGTATACTAGATCTCTTGGTACATAATACTGTCTTCTACTGAACATTAGTAGATAACAAAAGTAATTATTCAAATACTCAAAGACATTAAATATTTGTGATGAACTAGACACTGGACAAAAATCCAAAATCCACATTAGAGTGATAAGATAATTTGATTGTCAAAACTATAGACAAAATAAATGGTGAAAGGCATCAGAGACAGTAAGCTTTCAGGTACATGTTATGGGTTGAATTCTATCCATCAAATGCTTAAAGTTAGTATTTGTAACTCTCATCTCATTAGAATGTGTATATAGGATCTTTACGGAAGACTCTAGATAGAATGCAGTCAATAAACTAGGCCCTGATCCTAATTTTATCTTAAGCAGAAGAAGCACATAATCAGACAAAAATTCAAGAGGGAAATATTATGTGGTGCCTGTAATAAATATAAATATGAGTCAAATAAGAGACTCACAGTAGTCTGACTTTTTCAACAATTGGAACTCTGATACCTAATAGAATTGTGAAAAAATACATTTCTATTTTTGAAGGTAGTTACTTTGGTATACATTAGCATGGAGCTGTAGCAAATATTTACATCCATTAAATGATTTTTTTTTCATTTTTTGAGAAAGGTTTCTCTGTGTAGCTTTGGTTCCTGTCCTGAAACTATCTCTTATAGACTAGGATGGCCACAAACTCCAAGATCCACCTGCCTGCTGAGTGCTGGGATTAAAGACTTGCATCACCACTGCTCAGCCCCATCAAGTGATTTTAACAACTATGAATTTTTTTTATAGTGAACAATGAAAGTCAAAAGAGTAGAACAATTTTCAAGATGTAGAAAGCGTGTCATTCAGAGTGTCATCCTTCATCAATATTGGTAAAATAAAGACATGCTACTATGAATAAAATAAGAAATGTATAACATGAGTAATTCTCTAGTCCTTGCCTACTCTTCAACTTTCTCTAATGCTGTTATCTTATACAGCCATGACATATATTCATTAAACTAAGACATTATCATGAATATAATGTGTTAACCAAAGAACAAATGAGTACATCCCTATAGAAGAAAAGCCAGTGATATATGTTCAGACCAAAATAAAATGATCACAAACAAGACTTTGAGACTTTAGCAACTAAAGAAAAGTAAAACAACAAATATAATATTAAAAAGAATAAAATGGTTTTCTCCTTTAAGATATATTCAGCATTAGTAAAGTCTCACAAATATGACTTTAATTAAACATGTGCTGAACAAGACCAACAATAAATATGCCAAAGCAGACTAAAGAAAAGACCTTGAAACCTGGACTCTACACAAAGAACTCCAGAAAACTAAAGAATGCTGAGAGTAGAAGAAATAGTCTTCCTCAGAGAATCTTTCATCCAATACTCAATGGTCAATCTTGAAAACATATATTGATGTAGCATTATACAGACTGAGCAGATTATATTTAGGAATATGTAATTTTGTACATATACTTATATGAATATAACAACAAGTAATGAAGGAGTGGCCATAGATATTAAAGATAATAAGGATAAATAAAAGTAAAGATTTGGAAGGATAAGAGAGTAGGTTGAAATGAGTAGGTACACTATAATCTCCAAAATAAAAGAACTAATTATGCCTGGTGTTGGTGGCATATGCCTTTAATCCCAGTACTCAATCAGGAAACAGATGAAGGAAGATCTTTGAGTTTGAGGCCACCTCTTTTTTATAGAGTAAGTTCAAGGATGGCCAGGAATACACAGAGATAATATAATTCTGAAAATGTAAACAAAATTGAAAATTATGTCTGACATTCAAAGAAATATATTGTAATTCAATTTCAAGATTTGGATATACTTAAAAATTAAGAAAAAAATCAAAGTATGATATATTGGGACTGAAATAACCTGTAGGATGACAGCGTTTCTATTTTCTAGTTGGAAAGTTAAGTCATCAATTTCTTATGAATTATCAATACATGTAAGTAAGTTTTATATATTACAACCTTTATAGCAAATAATAATAATAAAAATAAAGCTACATAGTCAAACTTACAATAGGCAATTTAAAATGATATGCAATGATTTTAAATGTTCAAGGTGTTAAATTTATAGTAATTTCTCTAGATGTGTTTATGTACCATGTTCAAATCACCACCAATTAGCAAAAAATGAAGTCAATGACATTAAGTTATGCATTAGTTACTTTTCTCAAGACAGCTGTTCAAAGCAACCTAAGAAAAAATTAAGTTTGGCACATATCCTTCAGTGTCTAGTCTATTGTGTATTAGAAGTCAGGGCATCAGAAGCTTCATACAATCTGTTCACATTGCATCTATAGTCAGGAAGCAGGGGGAAATGAATGCGGATGTTTGGCATACTTCCTTTCCTTTAGTAAGTCACTGATCTTACCCCATGTAATGATAACTCCCAAATTCAGGTTACATCTTCTCTTTTGAAACTAACCTTTCTGGAAACATTCATAGGACAAACATGTAGTTCCAGAATGATTCAGTCAAATTGAAAAGGAATAACCACCAAAGTGAGTACTGGTGTAAGAGGTTGTTCTGTATCTGTTTTGCTTTCATTAAATGAATAAAGAAGCTGCCTTGGCCTTTTGATAGTGTAGCCCTTAGGTGGGTGGAGTATATGGGACAAAATTCTGGGAGGAAGAAAGCAGAGTCAGAGAGAGCTGACATAAAGCTTCCAGGTCAGACATGATGAATCATTGCCACGGCCTCATGGTGACATACAGATTATTAGAAATGGGTTGAATCAAGATGTGAGGGTTAGCCAATAAGAGGCTAGAGCTAATGGGTCAGGAAGCAATTTAATTAATACATATCTCCATGTGATTATTTCGGGAATAAGCTAGCAGGTAGCCAGGACAACAAGCAGCCTGCCAGCCTGGGTGTAAGCCAGTCGGGCAGTGAGACACAGCAAACTACTCCTCATACAACAAGTACCATATAAATGATTATATATGAGAATATCAGGAAAAATAATCATAAATCTTATATAACATTTCTTAAAGTATGTTCTGTGAAACAAAATTTTTGGAGAAACAAAATCAGTATTGCACTATAACAAAAGAATTATTGGAAAAATACATATGTCTAAGCATAAATGTATATAGCATATAATCAAAATTGCTGGAAGAATTAGTAACATTAAAGGTAGAAATTATCCATTTTTTTGTAAAAGAGGCCATTGATTTTTCTTAGGTAATCAATAAACAGACCAAATAAAAGCAACTACATAGTATGTTGAACAACATCATTCTTTAATTTACTCATATTCACATATAACAAATATTATATGGAACAGATTCAGATTATTTATAAATTTCTATGGAAATTTTTCAAAGATAGATCATTTCTGTGGTCTATAAAGACCAAATAGAGGCTTTCATTCTTCCATTGTATAATTTTATCTTCTTTGTAGAAAATCAGGTGTTCATAGGTTTGTGGATTAATATCTGGGTCTTCAATTTGATTCTATTTGTCAACATCTCTGTTTTTGTGCCAATACCAAGCTGTTTTCATTAATGTAGCTCAGTTAGAAGTCAAGGATGGCAATGCCTCCAGAAGTACTTTTATTGTATAGAATTGTTTTGGCTATCCTGGGATTTTTGTTTTTCCACATAAAGTTGATTATTTTTCTCTCAAGGTCTGTGAAGAATTTTGTTGGGATTTTGATGGGGATTGCATTGAATCTATAGATTGCTTTTGGTAGAACTGCCAGTTTTACTAAGTTGATCCTCCCAATCCATGAGCATGGGATATCCTTCCATTTTCTGGTATGCTATTCAAGAAAGAAAGCATCTTTAACAAATGGTGCTGGCATAACTGGATGTCAACCTGTAGAAGAAAGAAAATAGATCCACATCTATCACCATGCACAAAACTCAAGTCCAAATGGATTAAAGACCTCAATATTAATCTGAACACACTGAATCTGATAGAAGAGAAAGTGGGAAGTAGTCTACAACACATGGGCACAGGAGACCACTTCTTACATAGAACCGCAGTAGCACAGACAATAAGAGCAACAATGAATAAATGGGACCTCCTGAAACTGAGAAGCTTCTGTAAAGCAAAGGACACTATCATTAAGACAAAAAGGCATCCTACTGAGTGGGAGAAGATCTTAACCAACACCAAGTCAGACAAAGGTCTGATGTCCAAAATATATAAAGAACTCAAGAAACTAGACATTAAAACTCTAATTAACCCAATTAAAAATGGGGTACTGAAATAAACAGAGAATTCTCAACAGAAAAAGTTCAAATAGCCAAAAACACTTAAGGTCATGCTCAACCTCCTTAGCAATCAGAGAAATACAAATCAAAACAACTCTGAGATACCATCTTACACCTGTTAGAATAGCTAAAATCAAAAACACCAATGATAGCCTATGCTGGAAAGAATGTGGAGTAAGGGGAACACTCATCCATTGTTGGTGGGACTGCAAACTTGTACATCCACTTTGGAAATCAGTGTGGTGGTTTCTCAGGAAACTGGGAGTCAACCTACCGCAGAACACCACAATTCCACTCTTGGGAATATACTCCAGAGATGCCCAATCATACTATAAAAGCATTTGTTCAACTATGTTCATAGCATCACTATTTGTAATAGCCAGAATCTGGAAACAACCTAGGTGCCCCTCAATAGAAGAATGGATAAAGAAGGTGTGGCACATATACACTTTAGAGTTCTACTCAGCAGTAAAAAAAAAAATGACATCTTGAATTTTACATGCAAATGGATAAAAATAGAAAACATTATCCTGAGTGAGGTAACCCAGACCCAAAAAGATGAATATGGTAAGTACTCACTCGTAAGAGGATTCTAATCATAAATAAAGGACATTGAGCCTACAATTCATGATCCTAGAGAAGCGAAATAAGAAGATGAACCCAAAGAAAAACATATAGTTATCTTCCTGGATATTGGAAGTAGACAAGATTGCCGGACAAGGGTTGGGAACATGGGGGTAGGGGTGGGGTGGAGATAAGGGGAAATGGGGAGAGAGAAGGGAGAAGTGGAGGATGGGGAGAGCTTGAGGGAATGGGATGATTGGGATGGAGGAGGGATGGATGTGGGAGCAGGGAAGTAGATATCTTAATTAAGGGAGCCATTTTAGGGTTGGCAAGAGACTTGACGCTGGAGGGGTTCCCAGGTATCCAAGGGGACTTCCTCAGCTAGGTCCTTGGGCAGCAGAGGAGAGGGTGCCTAAACTAGCCTTCTTACATAGCCACGCTGGTGAATATCTTGCATATCACCGTAGAACCTTCATCTGGAAATGGATGGAGATAGTGACAGAGACCCACATTGGAGCAATGGACTAAGCTCCCAAGCTCTAAATGAGGAGCAGAAGGAGCGAGAACATGAGGAAGGAAGTCAGGGCCATGAGGGGTGTGTCCACCCACTGAGATGGTGGGACTGATCTAATGGAAGATCACCAAGGCCAGTTGGACTGGAACTGATGGAGCATGTGATCAAACTGAAGTAATTTTATGTGACTGATGGTGGAGGCTGACAGAGAAGCCAAGGACAATGGCGGTGGTTTTTGATTCTATTGCATGGACGGGCTTTATGGGAGCCTAGTCTGTTTGGATGCTCACCTTCCTGGACCTAAAGGGAGCAAGGAGGACCTTGAACTTCCCATAGGGTAGGGAACCCTGACTGCTCCTTGGACTAGAGAGAGGAGGAGAGGAAAGTGGTGGGAGGGGAAGAGGTGGAAATTTTCAATAAAAATAAATAAATAAACAGGCTAGGCTCCCACAAAGCCAGCTCATGCAGTAGGATCAAAACCCAGTGCTATTGTCCTTGGCTTCTAATCAGCCCTCTTTGCCCACCATGTTCAGAGAGTCCGGTTTCATCCCATGCTTTTTCAGTTTCAGTCCAGCTGGCCTTGGTGAGCTCCCAATAGATCAGCCCCACTGTCTCAGTGGGTGGGTGCACCCCTCGTGGTCCTGATTTCCTTGCTCATATTCTCCCTCTTTCTGCTCCTCATGCTCACCTTACTAGACCTGGATGGGAGGGGACCTTGGACTTCCCACAGGGCAGGAAACCCTGACTGCTCTTCGGACTGGAGAGGGAGGGGGAAAGGAGTGGTTGTAGGGCGAGAGGAGAGGAGGGAGGGGGAGAGAATTGGGGGGAGGAGGAGGAAAATGGGAGGCAGGGAGGAGGCAGAATTTTTTCAATAATAAAATAAATAAATAAATAAGACCAAATAGACCAAAACAGATGCAATATCAACTATGTCATATAAAGTTTGGTTTCCTTAATAATGGAATCAACTAGAAATCACTAACAAAAGATCAACAAAAATTAAAAAAACCTGAACTTTCATAATATAATGATAAATGATTCCTAGATCAATAAAACTGTCTAACATGCATCATAATCTCTAGTAGATGGCCCACTACTTACTTCTCCTAAATAAATAACAAATAATAATAAATGCTATATAATAAATGGTATCCAATAAATCATCATTAATTACAGTGTCCCAATAAATAATAAGTAATATATAAATAATAAATTGGCATAATATTAAACTGGATCCTAATTATTTAACTATACCTAGAGATTAATGCATCTTTTAACACACATTGGAAAAATTTCTTTTTGCAGTTGATGGAAATTAATAAACAGATACACTAATGGCCAAGTATAGAGTATAGAAGTCTGTTAAATGTTCAACCTTAAGTGGGATATCTATATCATACCCTTTATCCATATGTTCTATGATCATTTCAGAAAATTTGGCTGAAAGAATAGAAGTGCCAGAGTCAGTATATGAATATAAGTCAACAGTATCCTTCAGAAACAGCAAAGCTTCTACACATATTGTGTCATAAAAATTTTAACAGCATGTATGAGTCCTGTGCAAGTTCAAGCCAGACCAAATTTCATCATGTAGAGGGGAAGTAGACAAGATGGCCTACCCCTGATGAGGAGCTACTGGCAACTCTTAGCTGTTGCAAAAAAAGCAAGATAGTTCCTTGCCCCTGGGAAGCCGACCACAATCTGGTAGAAAACCACACATCCAAGAATATTTGGGGTAGCAGACACACACACACACACACACACACACACACATGGAGAGAGAGAAAGAGGGAGGGAGAGAACACACACACATTTGGACACATTTGGGTGGTGTCTTAGGGTATTCTACTGCTGTGAATAGAAACCATGAGCTTGACAACTCTTACAAAGAAAACATTTAAGTGGGGTAGTTCACAAACAGTTTCAGAGATTTGGTTCATTATCACGATGAGGAGCATGATGCCATACACGCAGACATAGTGCAAGAGTAGCATCCTGCTCACAAGAGTCCTACATCTTGTAGTCAACAAGAAGTCAACTGAGAGTCACACTGAGGGAAGTTTGAGCAAAAGAGGCCCCAAATCCCACCTCATAGTAACACACTTCCTCCAACAAGCTCACAACTTTTAATACTTCCACTCCCTTTTGGGGCCATTTTCTTTCAAGCCACCACATTCCACTCAATGGCTTCCAAAGTCTTATAGCCATATTATAATAAAAAAAAGCATCCAGTCCAACTTCAAAAGTCCCTAATTATATAAAACAATCTCAAACTTTTTCCAAAGTCCAACGTCTCTTCTGAGATAGATGATAATCACTTAACTGTAATATTTCCATATAAATCAATATCAAACAGCAGATCACATACTTCCAACATATTATATAGCAGAGGATGTTCATTACCATTCCACCGTTGATGTGGGAGTGATTTCTTTCTAATCTGTTGCTTTCATTGGTTAATTAATAAAGAAATTGCCTTTGCCCATTTGATAGGCCAACCCTTAGGTGGGTGGAGTAAACAGAACAGAATGCTGGGAGAAAGAAGCAGGGTCAATGAGTCACCATGATTCTCCCACTCCAGACAGACGCAGGTTAAGATCTTTCCTAGTGAGCCATCTCGTGGTGCTACACAGAATATTAAAAATGGGTTAGATCAATATGTAAGAGCTAGCCAATAAGAGGCTGGAACTAATGGCCCAGGCAGTGTTTAAAAGAATACAGTTTCCATGTAATTATTTCGGGGCATAAGCTAGCTGTTCAGCCAGTCGGGTGCCAGGAACGTAGCCTGCCACTCCTGTTTCAGCACAGCATGACAGGAAGCAAGTATAATGAGAAAATGCTGAACAAAAGTAAGATTAAAATCCAGCTGTGAAAACTCCAAACTCTGTACCTTCATACTTGATGGCAAACCACTCTTCAGATCTCCAAAGCTGTTCTGCTTTGTTGACTGCAACACATTTATTTCTCTTTGTCTAGTTCCACTCCATCAGTAGCTTTCCACAACAGGTATCCCATGACACTGGCACTTCTACCTTCTTGAGTTCTCCAAGACAATCTAAGCTTTATCTTCATATCTTCACCCAATGGACATGCTAATAGGCCTCCATTCAGGGTTACCCTGATAGATACCTGGCCTCAGTGGCTTTATTCGTTAACTCCTTTCTTCTACCCTTAACTCTAAAGTCACAACCACATGGCCAAAGCTGCCAACTTCTGCTTCTTGCTGGATCTGGGAGGTGCCCCCCTCATTCAGTTATATCTGCAACAGCATTCTGTCTTTCACTGTATAAGCTTGGGTGTCATAAAACATAATCTGTGGACCAGACTGGTCTAAAACTTAGAGATTCTCAAACTTCTGCCTTCCCAATACTGAGATGAACGGTATATCCTACTACTATAAGCTTTTTTAGTTTTTTGCAGAGTTATAAATTTAGTTAGGTGGGACCTTTTCCTGAGTTCGTAACTCCTTTCATTTCATTTATCAAACTATTTATCCCCCCAAGAACAAAGGATTTAGCTTCATTCTACTTCCTGGTGCTTTTTTTTCGCCTCAAAATTTACATTTTGCAATTTATCCTGCTCAGCTCATTCCTTTTCAATATAAGTATTCATTACTTACCACTAATATCCACATGGCAGAGTCTTTATTAGGCTATTTTGAGATTTCTTCTGTCAAAGGAATTGATACAAAATCTTCACTTTAACCTCAGGCAATTATCCAAAACTCTTTATTTTTGCCTCAGGGAAACTCTTCAGACAAGTGCAAAATAACACAAGAAAAATTTCTAGGCAACATACTAAAGTTCCTCTTCTCTGAAACTTCTTCAGTGAGCCCCCAGTAGTTAAATAACACTTAGTACCTCTGTCTTCCATGCTCCTATTAGTATGGTCCATTGAGTAGTAATGAAAATATCCCAATGATTTCATAACCCAAAATACTAATGCTCAAATTCCTCCAAATAATCACATGGTCAGGCCTATCACAACAATAAACCCCTCCCAGTATCAACTTCTGTCTTAGTTAAGGTTTTTATTGCTATGAAGAGACACCATTATTATGGCAACTCTTAAAAGAAAGCATTTAATTTGGGTGGCTGTCTTACAGTTTCAAAAGTTCAGTCCACAATCATGCAGGTAGCAAGATGTCATGCAGGCAGACATGGTGCTGGAACAGTTGAGTGTCCTATATCTTGAATGCAACAAGAAGTTAGTTAACAGTCACAATGAAGGAAACTTGAGTTAAGGAAACCTCAAAACCCACCCCAACAGTGACACACTTCCTCAAACAAATCAGTGCCTTCTAATAGTGCCACTCTATTTGTGGGTTCTTTCTTCTCAAATCACCACAGATGGATAAGGAAAATGGGGTAAATTAGGGAAGAATTTGAAAAAGAAGTTAATACAATCAAAACATATATGAAATTCTCAAATAACTAATACAAAGTATAAATCATATTAAAATAATATTTAGCGAAATCTTAATTGAAATTGCAATTTATCATAATTTTGGGTGTGGTAGGAAAATAGTGCTTTGCAGGAGAAGTAAGGACATTAATTAGCACTCCTTACTAGAAAATTCAATACATCTCACAGCATTTGGCTAGGATTCTCTGTCATGTAAGTATAAAGCCAATAGTAAGACAAACACAAAGCAAGCAGAAGGAAGTACATAATAAAGATGAAGAGAAAAATTGATGAGACTAAAAACAGAGAGACATTATTTAAAATTAGAAGTAATAACTGGTGCTTTGCAAATATTTATCATAATGATAAGTGCCTTGCAATATTTATGATACATACTAAAGAGTGCTTGTATTACTAATGTCAGAAATTAAAACTCTAATTATACAATGCTAAAAAACATTGAAAATATAGCAAGTATTATATAAAGAATTTCATATCTAATATTTAATGTCTTGTTTAAAATAACTAACTTCCTCAACTCCTTAAAAATGATTATCCATTAAGACTCAGTCAGTATAAAGTAAATAACCTCAATAATTAATAGTCATTATTGAATACAAATTTACATTTTTAAACATTATTTTGTGAGGAAGAGGTCTTGAATATGACAACAGTCCATTACTTCAAAAACAGGAAAAACTATTTTATATCCTTTCTTCAAATGCCTGTTGATCATTATGATATCTATGGTGGTAACTACTCTTGGATTTATAAGTATTCAAGGCAAAAGCGTTGTCTTGTTCAAATGTCTTTATTGTACAGTAAAAATATAAAGGACCAACGTAAAATACATATTACATGTAGAAAATATTAGAAAATAACATTAATAGGTAATGATTACTAATCATATCCAAGTATTTTTTGTCCATTTAAAACTACTAACCTGTTTCAGTATTTGAAATACTTTGGGTATAACCAGGGATAGTAACAGACTAAAGGATAAAATTGCATAATTAAGAAATTTCTCCATAAATTATTGATAAATGTTAAAGCTTTGCAAGATAAAATTTTCACATATATGACATAATTTATAAATATGTATATATATATATATATCAGAAATATATGAGACACAATAATTACTTAAGTAATATGTATAATTTCAGTAAAATTGATTGTGTGATGTTTAAGATATGATGAAAAGTAGAAAAATATAAAGTACATAGAAACAACTAAAAGTTGTTTGATTTTAAAAGTAAGCAAAGGGTCTGTGTATACAGGCACAAAAGGACATACAAAATGCCAACAGAAATAAATAAAAAGGTGCAACAAGAAAGAGTAAGTAGTGATTATAAGAATTTGCACAAATTATAAACCTCATAATGTTGTTCAGAATATAAGATAACATAACTGTTAACTGAATGGTATGAGTAATTATGTTTTTCATGTATTATATCTCAACACCACAGTTTCCTCTCAGTGTTCTCCTCAGAGCCCTTGCACCCAACTTTTCCTATCACACAAATCCAAGCTTTTGTTGAAGAAAAGACGTCAACAAAACAAGAATAGATATCAACAAAACATGGTATAACAAATTACAATGACACTAGGCACTTCCTTCATATCAAGGCTAGACTAGGCAACCCAGTAGGAGGAAAAGGATTTCAAAAGTAGGCAAAAAAGCCAGAGCCAGCACACATTCCCACTGTTTGGAGTCTTCTAAGAACAGCAAGCTAAGCTACACATCTGTAATATATAGAGAGTGCTGAGGTCAGACTCATACAGGCTCCCTGATTGTCAGTTCAGTCTCTGTGAACCCCTATGAGCACTGGTTAGTTGATTCCTTAGGCCATTTTCTTGTGTTGTCCCTTTCACAATATTTTTCACTCTTCCAATATTTCTTCTTATATTTGGCTGTGGGTCTTTGCATCTTCTCCCCATCAGTTGCTTGAAGTTGATGAAACTTCTCTGATGATGATGACATTAGGTTACAGTCTCAGAGTATAGAAAAGTATGACAAGTAATCATTTCATTGACTCATCTTCATTGACTTTCTTCTTGTTGTTGTTCTTTTCTTCTCTTTCTCCTCTTTTTTCTCCTTTACCTCTTTCTCCTCTTTCTTGTCCTTATCTCCTTCTCCTCCTCTCCCTCCTCCAACTTTTTCTTGATGGGTGTGCTTGGTTCTATAAAATTGCAGAGAATAGACTTGAATGCATTGACACGGGAGTAAACTTCCTGAACATAACAATAGTACAGTCATAAAGATCAATAATTAAGAAATGGAACCTCATGAAATTGAAAAGCATTGGTAAGGCAATCAACACCACTAACAGGATAAATTAACTACAGCCTGATGTGGGAAGGTCATTTGTCAATCTGTTGTTTCATTGGTTAATCAATAAAGAAAACTGCTTGGCCTGATAGGTCAGAACATTAGGTAGGTGGAGTAGACAGAAAAGAATGCTGGGAAGAAGGGAAGTGAGCCAGACACCATGCTTCTCTTTTCCAGGGCAGACACGATGAAGCTCCAGCCTAAGATGGACATACACTTCAATCTTCCTGGTAAGACACCACCTCATGGTGCTACACAGATTATTAGATATGGGTTAAAGCAAGATATGAGAGTTAGCCAGTAAGAGACTAGAGCTAATGGGCCAAGCAGTGTTTAAAAGAATACAGTTTATGTGCTATTATTTTGGGACATAAGCTAGCCAGGTGGCCAGGAGCCACGTGGCCAGAGTGCAGTCCACAGCTTCTTCTACAGCAGTCTACAAAATGGGAAAAGGTTTTCACTAACTTCAATTCTGAAGGATGGATAATAATGTCCAAAATATATAAAGAGTTCAAGAAACTAGATGAAAACAAAGCAAATAATATAACTAAAAAGATCTAAACTTTGATGCAAATATTCCATAGTGTATACCCATATGAAACATGATGTTGTAAATAATTAATATATAAAATTTTCACTTTTAAATAAAATAAATTAAATATTGCAATTACAAGATAATGTATTTTATATTATTATACATAGGAATGATTTTCAGAACATGAAAATAAACATTGGATATATTTTTTAAATATTTATATTTTATGTGTCTAGGTAGTTTGCCTGTATCTTTTTCAATGTACCATGCACATGTAAAGCTCATGGAGGCCAGATAAAGGCATGAATTCTTTTGGAACTGGACAAACAAAAATTTACTACCTCTCATGAGGGTATGGAGAACTGAATTCAAATACTCTGCTAGAGTACCAAATGAGCTATGTCTCTAGACTCTGTTTAATTTTTATTTTAAATTTGATGTATGGTATAGTTAATCATAATTATATTTTTCTTGCCTTCATTTATTTATTCTGCAGTGCTATAGAACAAGCTTACATCACACAAACAATACAATTAATTTACAATTTGCAGACATCCTTAGACCATCTACAAAGTTTCAAGTAGAGGCAAGTTTATATGAAATATACACTAACATATGTAGAGGAATAGTAATAAATGGAAATGTTAATTATACAAAGGTGGAGTTGTCACATGTCTTACTTAGACTGGTATTGACAAAATGTTTGGAGGCTGGAATCCTAAGTAATAAAATTTTGATGTTAATCTCACAGACCGTTTTTATGGATCCATTGAATTGAGTCTGTTAACTAAACATATTATAGATTTCAAATAAGAGATTAAGTTCTTTTTTATTTAGACATTGAAAGTTCTTTCCAGTAAAACTGAAAAAATTCTTATTTGACTTCCAAGATTGGACTTTTCTCACTGCTGACCATACTTTTTTGAGTCTGGAGATTTGAAGTAAGAAAAGAGTTATAATTGTACTTTCACTTATCACAAACCTGTACTTTTTCTTCTTTTTTAAATTTGTTTTAAAGTCCAACTACAGTCCATCTTCCCTCTCATCATCCTGCTCCCCTCACCTTCCCCAACCCACCCCCAATCTACTCTTCAGAGAGTGTAAGGCCTCCCATGGGGAGTCAACAAAGCCAGGCACAATAAGTTGAGCCTGGACCAAGCCCCTCCCTCCTACATCATGACTTAGAAAGGCATCCCTTCATGGGTACTAGGCTTCATAAAGTCAGCTCATATACCAGGGAGAGATCCTGATCACATTGCCAAGGGTCCCACAAACAGACCAAGCTACACAACTGTCATCCACATGCAGGTGGGCTATTTCAGCCCCAGTCATGCTCCCCAGCTCAGTCTAGAGTATGTGAGTCTCCATGAACTCAGGTCAGCTGCTTCTTTGAGTTAATCATCCTTCTTCAGGTTTCCCCATCATGACCTTGACCCCCTTTGCACATATAATCCTTCTTCCCTCTATTCTACTTGATTCCTTGAGCTCATCCCAGTGCTTAACTGTGCGTCTCTGCATCTGCTTCCATCAGTTACTGGATGAAGGTTCTATGTTGACATTTAGGGTAGTTATCAATCTAATTACAGAAGAGAAACAGTTTAGGACCCCTCTCCACTATTGCTAGAAGTCTCATCTGGGGTCATCCTTATTGATTTCTAGGAATTTCTCTAACACCAGGTTTCTTCCTAACCCCATAATGACTCCTTTTATCAAGATCTTTCTATTTCTTCGGCAGTTATAAGTCTGTTTAATTTGCTTATCTGGTCTTGATTTAATTTTGATAAGTGATATTTATCCAGAAAGTTGTTTGTTTCCTTTAAGCTTTCCTATTTTGTGGAGTACAGGATTTTGAAATATGACCTGATGATTCTCTGTATTTCCTCTATGTCTGGTTTTATATCCCCCTTTGTATTTCTGATTTTGTTAATTTGAATATTCTCTCTCTGCCTTTACGTTGGTATGGATAATGGTTTGTCTATTTTGTTCATAATCTCAAAGAACCAACTCTGTCTCATTCATTCTTTGTATTGTTTTCTTTGTTTCTATTTTGTTGATTTTAGTTCTCAATTTGATTATTTCCTGCCATCTAGTTCTTTTAGGTGAGTTGGGTTTTTTTTTTGTTCTAAAGTTTTCAAATGTTCTATTAATTCACTAGTGTGGGATTTTTCCAGTTTCTTTACGTAGGGCTTTAGTGCTATGAACTTTAATCTTAACACTGCTTACATTGTGTCCCCTAAATTTGAGTATGTTGTGTGGTCATTTTCATTGAATTTTAGGAAGTTTTTAATTTCTCCATTTATTTCTTCCTTGACCCATTGATGATTTAGGTGAGCATTGTTTAATTTCCATGTGTTTATGGGTTTTCTGGAACTAGAATTGCTGCTGACTTCTAGTTTTAAACCATGGTGATCTGATAAGGTACATTGAGTTATTCCATTTTTTTGTATTTGTTGAGGTTTGTTTTCTTATCAAGTATGTGGTCAGTTTTTGAGAAGGTTCCATGAGGTGCTGAGAAGAAGGTATATTCTTTTTTGTTTGAATGGAATATTTGCAGATGATATGAAAGTATACAGAGGTGACCCAAAAATTCTACTAGAGAACTCCTACAGCCAACAAACACCTTCAGTAATGTGATGGGATAAAAAATTAACTCCAACAAAATTAGTATCCTTCCTAAATACAATTGATATATTGGCCAAGAAAAATTCAGAAAACATTGTCCATTATAATAGCCAGAAATAATACAAAATACATTGTGGTAACTATAACCAAACAAGAGAAAGACCTTTATGACAAGAACTTAATGCCTTTGAAGAAAGTAATTGAATAAGGTATCTAAAAATGGAAAGATCTCCCATGCTCATGGATAGGTAGGAAAAACACAATAAAAATGGCAGTCTTATCAATTTTCTTTCTACAGAATGCTTGAGTAGTGGTCTTATTTAAGATTTCTTATGGAGTTGAGAGTTAAAGCTGGTAAACAAGGAATTATTAAACAAACTTTGCTTGCCTAAAATGCTAACAGATATGTGTTCTTTGTTATATGTTGTGTATACTCTAGGTAGTCCTATTTGACCATCCATGTCTTCCTTGGATCTCATGTCCAACGGAAAGTCTTGTGGGACCCATTTGTATTCCTATAGTCTTTAGTCATAATTTAGCCTTGCCATGATATTTTCTCAGTGTTTACATGGATTCTAGGACATTATGTGAGTTTGGCAAGGGCACTACTAAATTTCATCCACAATTCTCCAGATGGCTTTGTAAAGTAAAATAGCACCTCTCTCATATGAAATATCGAATTTCACATACTTTACACATTTCATGGGTTGTCAGCAAGCTCCTTTAAGCAAAGTTACTTTCTATGGTGTCATTTTTATCCAGAGAATAATGGAGAACACTTTCTATGCCCAGCTGATATTTCATTCTGCTATGTTGTATACAGGGAAATGCAGCAAATTTTGGCTTGAATAAACATCCAATTGGGCAATTAATTTTTAGTTTCTTTTTCCTTCAGAAAGTCATAACAAAGCAAGATGACTTTGTGCTGTGGTTTGAATATTTGTTTCACCCAGAATAAGTTTAATTTTACATTTCATTACATTCGCATTTATATATTTTTAGAAAAAGCAGTTTTGAGAAAGTTGACTATCTATACCAGAAAATAATTCAAATATCTATATTAACCATGTATAATCAATATGCAAATATATTTGAGTATATAAATAATATACAAATATAAAATGAATGCATACATATGAGAGAGATGCTGAGAAGGAAACTCAGTTCCTATGCAAAAGTACCAAATAAGCCATGTATGCAATATCTTGCCAATGCAATGATCCTGCCACAGTTAAGATGGATATTCCCATGGCAGGAGAGTAAAAAGCATTTGCTGCTCTTATAGGGGACTTAGTTTTATTTCTTAGCATCTACATGGCAGTTCAGATTCATCTGTAACCCCAATTTAAGAGGATTAAAGGATATAATTTAACCTTTACAGACACCAGATATGCATACAATGGACTTATGTACATATGGTCAAAACATTCATAAACATAAATTAAGAAAAATAAATCGTTAAAATTGTCTTCCAACATCAACTATTTTAAACAAGACAGTCTTTTGGTAGTCATGTCTGAGGCCATCCGTCAAATGGTATAATTTGACTATTAATACTAACCATAATAGTTCCATATAGTAAATAAAATGTTATTTAAAATCTGCAATTTCTTTATCGAAAGGCAAGACTAGTAATGTAGAATGTATCTTTGCATGTTTCTAGTTTTCTTCTCTCATTGTCTCTCTTCTCTTCCACTTCTTCATACCCTCAGTAGTTCAAAACTGTCTTTGTTGCTCAACATTTAAAAGACTCATTAAAATACTTAAGATCTTTTTCTTTAATTAATTAATTAATTAATTTGTCTGGCCCTATCACATTTCTACTCCCTCTTGTCCTCCCAGCCCCTCATTCCAACATTCCCTGTCCTCATACATCCCTTCCCCCATCCATTCCGCCTTTCTCTTCAGATAAAGGCAGGATTTCCTTATATATCAGTCAGCTGTAGTCTATTAAGTTGCAATAAGACAATGTACCTCCTCTCTTCTTCAGTCTTCAAGAACTTCTTTTAAATATTTATGTAACTATAAATTTCATATTTGTGTCAATTTTTATATAATTGAAATAACTTATAGGTACTTATTTTGATCTATTGAAAGTCTACATACCTTTATGTTTGTGAAACTTTTGAGAGGAGAAAATACTGTTTCAAAGTAGTGAACATTTTGGGTATTCTTAGTTTGTTTTTTAATCTTAGTACAAATTTAAGTCTCCTATAAGGATGAATTTATAAACTCAATAATAATGCTTGAAAGTTATCATGTGTTTCTCATTGAAAAATATATGTATTTGATCTCTCTTTGTAAAATTAGGTGACAAAAATGAATAAGTTGTGGTAATCAATTTTTAAATTAGAAGGATTTTATTTCTCAGCACCTACATGGCAGTTCAGATTCATCTGTACTGATATTATACATTTTAATCCATAAATTTATTATTCATTTTCAATTCAAATTAAATTCATTTCACTATAATGTATGAACTAATTTCTTCAAAATTGTTGATTCATTAGAGCAGGGTCTGTCAGTTGAATTCAGACCCTTATGATAGAAGAGATTAACCAGCCTACCTACTTTCTATAACCCTTGTGACCAATAGTAGAATTATGGGCAAACTCTCACACTCACTCAGCATTTATATGGCTTCCAATGATTTAAACTTTGGAAGCATTTATATGCTTCCAAGACAATCAATTTACCCCCTGACCCACCTACTGATCCTCTCATAGTATCATAGTATATATTTAATAAGCATATCTGTCTTATCCTCTTTATCTGAAATCCCTTTTATAATTTAATACTATTATGGGGGGTGAGACAGGGTTTCTCTGTAGCTTTGGAGCCTGTTCCTGGAACTAGCTCTTGTAAACCAGGCTGGTCTCAAACCCACAGAGATCTGCCTGCCTCTGCCTACAGAGTGCTGGGAATAAAGGCATGTGCCACAACTGCCTGGCTCATGATATTATTCTGAAGTAAGTTCATACCTGACATTTACAACCTAAATTGTATGACATTACATGGAAGAAACTATATACCCAGTTGACAAGTTGACTGATCCTTATTTATCTCAATTTAGTAAATTACAATCATACTTAATGTATTTATAGAGTTGCTTATTTTGGAGATATCCTACAAAATAAATATAACATGCCTCTTGTAATTGACTTATTTAGCATAGATTCAAGATTAATTCTTTTTCAGCATTATAATTACTTGATTCCATAATTACAACTGAAGTACATAAATTGGTTATATTTAGTTTATGGCCACGGTGTTTATATGTTCCAAACATTCATGATCATGTTTTCTGTGTCTGCATGCATTTGTATATGTTTATGCATGGTTAGAGTTTTTTTGATTTGGAATTTAAAGGTGAGGTCATATGGCAATTACATATAATCTTAGAGGTACTGCCAGACACTGTCTTAAGTGTCTGTAACATTCTACTTTCTTACCACCAGAATGTAAATGGTCTAAGTTTTCTGAATCTTTGCCAGAATTTGTTGTTTTTTTTAAATTTTAGTCATTATTATAAATGTGAAAGGGTATCTCATTATGGTATATCGCCATAATTTTCTGTAATAACTTTACACTTTTGTTATATTGCTAATTTTTTATATTCATGAAAGCAAAACAATATGTAACCTATAAGATAGTAACCTATAAAATATAAATAAATTTTGAACTCTGTTTATGGTGTCTTAAATCAGACAGAGACAGGTAGACTTATAACATCCTTAAAAATCATATTTATAGTAATAGTAGGGAAGTGCATGTGAGAGGAAATGATGTTACTAACTTAACTGATGGTTTGTAATATTCTATTAAAGAAGTTGGCAGTTCTTAATTTTTAGTTATTCTATTATAACATTACATTTTAATATGCTTTTAAAGAGCATTTTCAGAGATTGAGAACAAATATTTAAGAATCTCATTTTGAAATTTTGTTGCTTTCATTCTCTTATTTTCACTTTTAAAAATTTGTTGCCTGCCATTCAATCATCTATTTTAAGTAAGGCCAATTGTATCATTTTTTTGAAATCAGAAATTAGTTATCTTTGCATTGATAATTCTATTGCTGTTATAAAAGAAAAAGCAAAACAAATAATCATTTCCAAGGAACCTTAAAGCATGGTTTATTGGGCTCACAATTTTAGCAGGATTAGAATCTGTCATGCTGGGAAATTATGGCATCAAGCAATCTTGATATCTCCTTCAGAAAACTGAGAGTTTACTTCTTGTATATATGTATATATAGATAAACGCAACTTTAAATAGCAATTAGTAAAACTAAAAAGAAAATTAAAATAACTTTACTCTTCAGTGCCTATAAGGCAGATTCAAAATCATTAGCTGGGCTTATAAGACTTCTCAAACGAGTATTCATTTCAGTGTTTAGAACTTAGGCCTAAGAAATCTCACAAACATTCTCTCTGCTGCTAAAACCAACCCTAGCTTTCAAAGCAATGATGACATAGAGATTTTTCTACAGGGTAGATTAATATCTCCAAGTCATGTGGTTGATAGAATACAAGTAATATTCAAATCTTGGCAAGGACTTCAGAATGCTAAATGATAATTGCAATAGTTTATTTATGTATAATAAACATAATATTGCTACTTACCTCTTTATTGACTTTTACCTACTATTGAACTGAACTGGTGATAAATACATAAAAGAAAGCTAAGCATTTTGTTGATGAACTTTGACTTGTTGGCTTTTAATACAAATTTCAGGATAAGAGCTCTGAAGGAAGCACAAAGGACTTTTTTGAGGTCTTTAAAGGCCAATATACTATATTTTTGTTCCTGACATATTTGTAATAACCTAGTATTATGACATTTACAGGGGTCTTAATAAAAATGAGTTCATGGATTAAGTTTAAAATACTCTGGAAAAGTTCCATTACTTTAAAACTAAGAGAATTTAGAAGAACAAGGATGGTTTACACAGAGCTGTTTCACCAAAATCATACTATTTCTTGGAGTATCCTTGTTAATTATCCAAACCAACCGAACAAACAATTTTAATGAAAAAAAACAAAGCAGAATAATGGAAAAACAGTCAGTCACTGACATAGTAAACTATAAACAAGAATGATGATTAAATGGGATCATTCCTCATACATTTTTCTCATAGAAAATACAAAATGTGGCAAGCAGAAAATGAAATGCATTTGCAAGCAACCACACATCAAGGTTATCTAGCTTATAGTTCATCCATATGCATTGTAAAGGTGTAATTTACTTATTAAAATAGATAAAATACATCAGAAACCACAAAATAAATATAGTATTTCTTATAAAATGTAATTTTGGCATGTTTCACCATTTTGCAGTACAACAATGAATGTATTTTTTTTTCTAGAAAGGCACTTTAAAAGTTAAAGAATCCATTGTGAGATTTCCAGGTTCACAATAAATGTTAAGAAGGGAAAAAATAAATACATGAAAGGATACAGAAGCCCTTGCACACCAGTAGATTCAAATACCAAGTATTTTGAATATTTTGTATATCTTAGCAAACTTAGGCGATGCTAATAAGATTTTGTACATGTATATTGATTGTTTTAGCAGAGCACACACACAGAAACATACACACACATGCACACACACAAAATCTCTATAAACAAGATACCAATTAATGAAATCTTGAAAGACAAAATACTATTTAAAACAGCATGCTTCATATACATATCATCATTGCTTCACAGAAATTTTTCTATTTCTTTGAGATTTTGTTAAGGAATTGTGTTTCTCTGAGAATGCAAGCAAAAATAAACCTAAGGATTTTAGAGATATGATCAAAATTTGATCAATTCATTTTAGCCAAGGTTTAATGGTTGAATGAAATTCATTAACTCAAGTTAGTTCTATATTCTCCTAGATCACAAGATGTCATTGTATTTTGTGTTTTGGACTACAACCGATTTTGAGATGATAATATCTAAGGAATCTTTTGAGCCACATTTTATTTTGTAACCTTTGGTTATATAAAGATTTAGGTTAAATCAAGACAATACTTCATGAAATGTGAATTAGCTATCATATTTTGTTTTAATTTCTGGAACAGGAACAGTAAAGTTTGTTTAAGAGTCCAGAATTGTAAAGCAAATGGAATAAAAAGAATCAGTCTTGGGGAAGATTTCAATTCTTATATATTATTTAAAAGCCTGAAGCTATCTGACTTTTCATTTGTGACCTTATTTCCATTTTGCAGTCTTCCATGTGGTCTCTTAAGATAAATCAAAGGATAACCTAAAGACAGACAGTCCGGGCTTTTGACCTTTGGACTACAGTAACTGCAAATATAAGAAATTTGTTACAATGATGTTTTAGATCAGGTCAAAAAGGCAATGTATTTGATTGTGTTTATTTTCCTATGCCATTGTGATGTCGTTTTTCTTAAAGCTCTCTGTGTTATGTCCTATCAGTGGAGAGGATTCAAGATCTTCAGTACTGAAGGTCAACCCCTATTAAATATAAGAATCCCTAGTTCAGTTTCTTATGGCCTCAATATAGATTCTTATGATTATTTTAAAAACAAATGTAATGAATGTATGTAAAACCCAACAATATATTTTATTTTTCTGTGTTTTATAGTATGTTTTCTAGGATTGACTTGAAATAGACTTCAGTGTGTAATATCACCCTATCTTCTGCTAATAGAGTAGTAAGTGTCTATTTTTCTTAAATGCTACAAACTATAAACATCTCTATTATAGGAAACATAGTCCTAATACAAGGCAAACTACCTTTCGTGCTCATCATAAAAAATAGGTAATATGAGCATGCTGTGTACACAATCATCCCTTTCATTCCAGGGAGAATAAATGCAGGGAAAGATGATAAATTGCCACATGGAAGACTTTGTGGCACTAAATGATTTGAAGTAATGAGATATTATAATTCAGCACACAGTAGCAGCCCAACTGTTAGAAATTTTGTATTATACTATATTAAATTTTTAGTTATCTGCTGTTGGTTTAGATATTATCTAAGATTCAGTGTTAGCATTCACGAAGATGCACCCAAGCATACAAATCTTAAAAAAAAAATAGAACTGCAATAGTACAAGTTGATTTCCCAAGGATGCAAAGAGAATAATTTTCTACCAAAGAAGCATACCTTTTTGCACTCTCTTGAAAATCAGGCATACTGTTATACGTTTACAATACATCTTGTAGCTCCTCAAGTACAAAGAGTGGGTAAGATCTAAAGTGTAAATCATATGCTTGTTTTTGTATTGCTTTATCTAATCCTTCATACATATATTAGTTCCATTGTAAAAGAGAGATGTGATTTTCTTTCTCAAGTCTGACTAAATCTTACCATTATGCAAATACACATCTGTTCAATAAAAAAAAAGCAAAAGAAACAGTTTACTACAGAAAAACAAAGATTTCAAAGATATGGGGGTGCCAATTTGTTTGTGGTTGATTTATTTAATCTACATCAAGGTCTGAGGGTGAAAAAAATTACTGCTATTTTCCAAACAATATTTTTCCTTTACAGGGTGTTGACCATAATATAAGCAGCACATTTAAAAGTAGTTACATTATTGAAAAAAAATCCAAGGCAAAGTAATTAAGTTTATTTTACATACTGGCAACCTACAAAACAAGAACAGTTAACAGAAAATTCAGAGATTGAAGATGCACACTTAAGAAAACAAATAGTTTAGCATTCCATACTTTCATTAATGACTACATCATGTAGAAAGGATGCTCATTAGTAAGAATTTTTTAACTTAGATTATTCAGCATATTTAGCTTTGGTTAATATTTGAATCGTACTTCCCATGAAATTGGAAATGCTGACAGTTTTTTAAAAAAATATTTTTTATTCTATCAACTTCAGTAATGTAGACTAGTGTCAAACACCCTTATTAATCCATTAAGGAATATTCTAGTATCTACTTAATGTAGAGCATTATGCTTCAGAAACATAAGGAAGCTTTTTGTGTCCAAATAGCAAGAAAAAAGATGTAGGCTGTTGCTGCTTGAAGTCCATGTGAAAAATAAGAATTTATTTATTTATTTATTTATTTATTTATTTATTTATTTATTTTTGGTAAATGATCATATTCCCTTAAGGGATTCTTTTGTAATGAAGAAAAACTAGATACTGTTGTCAAAAAATGACTCCTTAATTAAAATAATTAATTTTGTTTCTGAAGTAATTGAGAAGAAATTAATATGAATATGATCAGATGTGTTTTTATCTAACTAATATTTATCAAGTACACATTTAAACCAGTGCCTAATTTTACCAGTATATTTAGTCACATGTAATAATTCTGTTTCAAGATTCAGCCAATTAAAAAATTGAGAACAGTAATAGTCTGAAAACTGAATTGCATAAAGATATAGGAACAAGATTTTTTTTTCTCTGACAGAGTTTATCTGTGTAGCTTTGGAGCCTGTCCTGGAACTCACACTGTACACCAGGCTGGTCTCAAACTCTCAGAGATCCACCTGCCTCTGTCTCCAAAGTGCTGGAATTAAAGGCCTGCAGCACTACTGCCAGGAATCTCGTTTTTTTTTTTTACATATCAATCCCAGTTGTCTGTGCCTTCCCTCTTCCTGATTTCCCCATCTTATTCCCATCACCCCCAATGGGGAGTCAACAAAGTCTCACTCTCCCCCAGTACCTAGGCAAAAAGCCAGTTACTGCAGTAGGGATAAATCCTTTATCCCACTGCCAGTAGCTCCACAAACTGCCAAAACCACAGAACTGTCACACACATTCACAGGGTCTACTTTTGTCTGATGTGGGATCCCCAGTTTTCAGTCTAGAGTCAGTTCGGTTGCATACATCAGTATGATTTGCTGAAGGAGGCAAAGGCAGGAAGATCACGAGTTTGAGGCCAACCTGAACAATTCTTAAGTAACTCATAAATTTCAATAACTTAAACACATGCCCAAGAAGAGGTTTAAATTTCAAAACAATTAAATCATTAGAGATGCAGGTTTAAGAAGAGAAATATGCCACAAGGTGAAATTTGCATCAAAAATATTGGCACTTATTCATTTAGCTTTCCTTTCTAAACACATGTTAGTTTAGCATTTGCAAAGACTACTCTTATATTTAGAGTTCACACAGAGTGAATAATAAATATTTATAACTTATTTTTATTCTTTCTTTTAATAGTAATTTTTTGTTTTGTAAGCCACACCCATGTCTAATCTCTGAATCATGTGAGAACAACTTCTTAAATTGTAGAAAAATATTTAAATATACCTAACAATTTTAAGATAACTTAATGTGTGTGAGTGGGTGGGTGCATTTGTGTGTATGTGTAGCTCTGAAATCAATGTTAAATGTCTTTTTGAGGCAGAGTCTTTCACTGAATCTGAAGTCACTAAGCTAGTGTGATTATCCAGAAAGTTCCATAGATCATTTCCTCTCCATGTCCATTGTCCCCTAGATGGGTTGCGAGAATTAAATTTTTGTCTTCATAATTTAGGTGGGGGTGAGCCTATTCCACATGGATGGGGTCCTCTCTCTCTCTGTCTTTCCCCGTCTCTCATAAAAATATCTGATTAAAAACATAAAAACAAATAAATTATATGAGAATGTTAACTTTCACATGCTCATAGGTTAGTATTTTTCATAGCTAATGCTTTGACTCATGTGCATCTGTGGGATTAAATTTATCATGTTTTAAGATTGCATAATTTGCTACATACTTGACAATAGTTATCCATTATGTTATCCCCAATTTTAACCACTAGGGGGCATATCTGTCCATAAATAAGACCAACAATTGCCCTTGAAAGCCAAGTAAATAAATATTTAATTTCAAATAAACAGAATTTCTATACTGATATTGATTTAGGGTTTACTGTTGTTTATTTCAGATGCTTCCTCACCGAATATTAGAGTAGGCAGATTTTTAAGTTCAGAAAAATTGAAATTGTTGAAGAATACTTTTCATTTAAAGGGTTTCACAGTAATAATTGCTAGGAAAAGAAACATTTTATGTAATATGTAAATAACAGAATATTCCATTTTCTTCATTATGCCATCACAAAATAAGTTTAATATAAAATGATAACGATATTTTATACTTCATGCTGGTTTGGGGAAAACATGACAATTATAACACAATTACACTGATTTTAAGATTTTACTTTAGAAATAATGTTTGCCTGGTCATCATTGGAGCACCTTCAAATTACAGGAATAAAAAACAATTTAAATGAATCAAATTTTGATTCTCATAGAATAGTACTCCTCAATGATACCTTTTCATGGAAATATGCTACCAAATCAAAATATCTAAAAAAGTCTTTAATTGTTTATTAAATAATGATTAATTTGCTTTTTATGTAACAAAAGTAATTACTTTAAACAGGCACTAGTTTGTTTTGTTATTCCTTAATAATTTTGACCACATTTTCTCTGAGTATTTTCTCAACCAAATAATTTTAATCTTACTTTCTCTTCCTCATATAATTGTTATGATATTTTAAAACAGTGAAGGCAATGCTTTATACTCAAGATGTATAAAAGTCCGTGAATGAAGGAAACCTAAAGAAAATAGCTCAATATTTGAAAATTATAAAGGTTTTGGAGAGTATGTGCTTTGAGATAATGCTCTTGTACACTGTAAGGATTTGACACTCATATTGGTTTAATAAAGCACTGATTGCCCAGTAATCAGACAGGAAGTATAGATGTGGTAACCAAAGTAAGAGAATTCATGGAAGAGGAAAGGTAGAGACACAGTCATCAGAGGAAAAAGATAAGAATGCCTTACTGAGAAAGGGTATCAAGTCACGTGGCAAAACTTAGAGAAGAAATATGAGTTAATTAAGAACTACTTAGTAATAAGCCTGAACTAAGAGGCCAAACAGTTTGTAAACAATATAAGCCTCTGTATGTTTATTTGGGACTAAATGGCAACAGGATCAAGCAGGACAGAAATTTCAATCTAAAAGAAAATATGAGCAGTGGAAATATGTTCGGGTATATGAGACCTTACTAGTCATGAACTCCAATTGGAATAAACTCTTCCAAATATTGGCCATTTTGTTTGGTAGTTTATGGTTCATTGTTGACATGTTACTGGGTAACTTCAACTACTGAAGCTTCTTAAAACATATAAAAAAGATATACATAAATGAAAGGTGTTTAAATGACATGCAAATTCCTGTCATTTTGGTTATGAACCCAGCTTTCAACAGCTGAACCATATCTCCATCCCTATGTGCAAATTCTTAGGTACCACCTGAGACCTGCTGAGTGGGAAGCATTAGTGTAACACATTCGTGAGGCTATGTGTAAGCACATTACAGTTTGAGGAGTCCTATTACAAATGACATCTCTAGAAAAGTCAGTGTTGTCTTTTGAAAATTTTTTTAGACTTTTCTCAAGAATGTTTATATGTCAAATTTTTATGTGTTTAAAATAGATTGGTATTGATAATTAAAATAATTACAATAAGGTGTTTCCATTTATGCTCTTTGCATAATCACAGACTGTTGAGGTGGCTCAGTGGGTAAAGCATTGTCACACTGTCATGAAAATCAGACTTTAAATCCACTGGACCCATGTAAATACCTATCATGATTATAATTAATTGTAATCAAATAGTTCCAAAGACATGGTGGGAGACAGAGAAAGGAGACTACTTTGAAAGCTAGAAGTAAGCAAGCCACATATATATACTCTCTCAATCAAGGTTGAAGGTGACACTGGTATCTGAGGTCTGACTGAGGTGAGGAATGGCCTACACACAGAAACACACACACACACACACAGCCTGTTTCAGCATGCCCCTCTCACTTTAATCCCTAGTAGGTTTTCCTTCATTACAATTAGAGCTATAACGTAGGTGGATTATGGGAAACTTCATAAGCTTAATGAAATTTATTTCATTTTGATTTTCCTATGGTGTTACACTATTTCACTGAAAATAACAAATATGGAATGAATAGTAAATACTCTTCACTTGTCTCATGGATTTTTATCTGTACCACTAACATAATTTTAGTGAGAAAGATTTAATTATCACATCTTAAGAGTAACATAAAAATCCCAGAATATATTTATTTTGCTCAGAATATATTTGATTCTGTCCAAAAATTATGTTATGAGAGAAATCTAGAGGGTTTAAGCCTCATTACGTTTGTTTTATTATTATTTTTTTTAAATTTTATATTTAAATATATTTTGATCATATTTTTAATCAATACTTTATAATTCTTGGAAGATTTTGTACGATGTGTTTTGAATGTATCTCCCTCCCTCCAAATATTTTCCATAACTTTTGTTTCTATCCTCCCATCCCTTTCCACTTAACTTTGAGATTTCTTCTTTCTCTGTTGAGTCCAGTTTATGCTGCCAGCTAGTCTTGTGTTGCCCTAGAATGCCACTAACATAAGAGCGGTCACATTGTCAAAGAAAATTGATTCTGCCTCTTGTAGAGCTACCAAAGCTATTCCAGTAGCTTCTTTGCTAGTTGTGGGATTTGTGCCTATATTCCCCCTCTCTCTAGTGTGATTTTATCTAGCTGTTACTTGCTTGGGTTTTGTAAATGCCCATTACATTTTTTAATGATCATTGTGTTTAAAATTCTGATATTATTTTTCAAAATATAACCTCTATAGTTGACTATTACCTCTTGGTTGCATTATTTCTTCAATTTGTCTTTTTAAATCTTTTTTATATTTATTTATTTATTATGTATATAATATTCTGTCTATGTGTATGCCTGCAGGCCAGAAGAGAGCACCAGACCCCATAACAGATGGTTGTGAGCCACCATGTGGTTGCTGGGAATTGAACTCAGAACCTTTGGAAGAGCAGGCAATGCTCTTAAATTCTGAGCCACCTCTCCAGCCCCCAATTTATTTTTTCTATTGAAAAAAAAAAGAAATTTCTGCCTCCTCCCTGCCTCCCATTTCCCTCCCCCTCCTCCCACACCTCCCCCCTCCCCCTACTCCTCCCCCTCCCTCTCCAGTCTGAAGAGCAATCAAGGTACCCTGCCCTGTGGAAAGTCAAAAGTCCTCCCCCCTCAATCCTGGTCTAGGAAGGTGAACATCCAAACTGGCTAGGCTCCCACAAAGCCAGAACATGAAGTAGGATCAAAACCCGGTGCCATTGTCCTTGGCTTCTCAGCAGCCCTCATTGTCCGCCATATTCAGAGAGACTGGTTTTATACCATGCTTTTTCAGTCACAGTCCAGCTGGCCTTGGTGAGCTCCCAATGGATCAGCCCCACTATCTCCGTGGGTGGGTGCACCCCTTGTGGTCCTGACTTCTTTGCTCATATTCTCCCTCCTTCTGCTCCTCATTGGAACATTGGGAGCTCAGTCCGGTGCTCCAGTGTGGGTCTCTTTCTCTATCTCCATCCATCGCCAGATGAAGGTTCTATGGTGATATGCAAGATATTCATCAGTATGGCTATAGGATAGGGTCATTTCAGGTTCCCTATCTTCAGCTGCCCCAGGAACTAACTGAGGACATCGCCTTGGGCACCTGGGAGCCCCTCTAGGTCCAAGTCTCTTGCAAACCCTAAGATGGCTCCCTTAATTAAGATATGTGCTTCCCTGCTCCCCTAACCAACCTTTCTTTATCCCACTCATCCCGTTTCACCAAGTTCCCCCCCAACCTCCCCTTCTCACTTTTCTCTCCCCTTCTCCCCTTACCCCCCTCCCACCATGCCCCCAAGATCCCAATTTTTTCCCGGGCAATCTTGTCTCCTTCCCATAACCCGGAGGATAGCTATATGTTTTTATTTGGGTTCACCTTCTTATTTAGCTTCTTTAGGATATCAAACTATAGACTCACTGACCTTTATATATCTCTAGAAACCAATTGTGAGTGAGTACATCCCATGTTCATCTTTTTGGGTCTGGCTAACCTCACTCAGGATAGTGTTTTCTATTTCCATCCATTTGCATGCAAAATTCGAGAAGTCATTGTTTTTTTACCGCTGAGTAGTATGTGTGTGTGTTTATGTGTTTCCAGACCATGTTCAGTGTCTTGGAAGGAAAGCACATGCCCATAAAGAGCTAAACATGATTTCCTCTTTGTTATGGTCCTTGGAAATATTATGTTTTCTAGTTGTACAAATTACCATTTTTTTTGCTATTTCGGTATACATGGAAGGTTATTTTTCAGCCTTTTTTAATTCTCTACAGTTTTTGATAAAGCTATGTTGGCAGGATTGCAATTTTTCCAGTCCCATTCACTCATGACCTGGCTATGATTCTATGATTATTGAAATAAGATAAGCTTGCCAGAATTAAGTCAGGGAGAGTGCCCTTCATCTCCAGGTGTTTAATTACTTGGTATTTCAAACTCAGTGAATCTGCCTGCATGATCTCTTTCCTAAACTAAAACTTTGCATTCTGCATCATGTAATCTACTGTATTATCCTGGCATTTTACCAATATGAAGTGGAGATATTCTGTTAGAGCAAAAATTAAATCTAATAAGTAAATCCATATACAAAGAGAAAATGTGAAACAAAAATCTCATCACAAGAAAAAAATTTTGTTTGTCAAAGAGACAAATATGTTTTGCCTTGCATTTTATTTGCTAAAAATAAAAATTTAATGTTTCTTTTTTGACTCCTCACTGATGTTTATAAACAAGTTAAACTTGGACATATGAGCCTCTTATAAACATTATAAACATTAGAGTCCAAGTAAAATTTAACACAGTTACTGTTTTATGAAAGTATATGCTTGTACCCACATTTCTCTAAAAAACTGAATTCTTTGAAAGGGAAATGTATACATAATTTAGACTTTGAATTAAAGTCTAATAGTGCATTTTATGTTGCTGTACCAGATGTTTGAATATGAATACCTTACAAATGAAACAAATTTATTCAGCTTACAGTTCTGTAAGATGAATATTCATATAGTATGCTACAAGTTCCATGGTGAGCATTTGTCTCTGCATGTACCATAACATGCTATATAAAATCATACCAGGACTATATACAAAACTGGGAGATCATATGATGAAACTTGTGATCAAAGTTGACTAAAGAGCCAATACTTTCTTCTTATTAAAAAAATATCTAAATAAAGAAATCTAACCAGGGCCTTAGAAGAATGACCTTAGTGATTTCAGTGTCAGAACTCTCAATATATTAATTTGGTTGTATCAAGCACAGCTTCTGTGTTTACATTACCTGGAAAGAAGAACGAGGCTTTGTGGGTGCTTGTCAAGCAGTTTAACCCTGAACTATATCCTCTACCACATGCTTGATCTCTTACAGGGCCTACATCATGATCTCTAAAAGGTTCTGCTCCATGTCCCAACACGTCCACACTGTAGGCCAAGATTCAAATATAGGAACCCTTCAGGGATACACTCAAAAAAAAAAAAAAAAAAAAAAAAAAAAAAAGGATAGCTCAAATCACTTAAAATATAACATTCTGGTGTATTCCTGACCATCAAGGTTTATGTGCATTTAACTATGAAAAATGAATTTCTTCCACCCAACTGTCTCAATATGAGAACTCATTTCAGCCACATTCAAAAGTATGAGTACAAAGTATTATCTTAGACTCACTGAAAAAACCTTCAACATAACTTTTCTAAGACATAAAAAATTGATTCCAAGATATAGTGGCACAACATCAAAATAATAAATATTCACATTCAAATGAAAATAAATTGAGAAGTATGAAAGTATAACCAAGCTATATAAGTCTCAAACTCAGGAGGATAAATATTAAAATCTTAGAGCTTCAAATCTCTCATTCTATACACACAGGAGAGATTTTTCAAGGACATGCTTCAAACATCTTTATTCTCACACATTGTTGGTTGCAAAAAGATTGGACTCAAATATATGTGGATTTTGCACTTGAGCAGTGATGTGGGAGTGTCATATATCAATCTGTTGATTTCATTGGTTAAGCAATAAATAAACTTCTTGGCCCTGATTGGTTAAAATATAGGTGGGTGGAGTAAACAGAACAAAATGCCAGGAGGAAGAGGAAGTGAGGTCAGAAATCATGCAGCTCCTCTCAGACACACACACACATGATGAAGCTCCGACCCAGGATGGAAGTAGGCTAGAATCTTCCCAGTAAGCACACCTTGGGGTGCTTATACACATTATTAGAAAAGGGCTAAATTAATATGTGAGAATTAGCCAGTAAGGGCTAGAGCTAGTGGGCCAAGCAATGTTTAAAAGAATACAGTTTGTTTGTTGTTATTTCGGGGCATAAGCTAGCCAGGCGGCCGGGGTGCTGGGGATGCAGCCCTGCCGCTCCCTATTTCAACAGAGCAGGACATGCTTCTACTTATGTTTTTCATATAGTACCTCTTCTGGAATTTTACTCACATTGTTCTATTAGTTAATGCCCCAAGTAAATTAGAACAGCTCCCCCTTCACAGGGAATAACATGAATTATTCATGAGGAAATAAGAGTGACTATCTCCTAGGAACACAGATTCAGTTTATTTCCAATAACATGTTTCACAAGGCAACAGTGTCATGGAAGTTTGATATTATCAGAAGAAAAGGAAGTCATACACTAAGATATCTTTCATATATTGTTGGAGACATCAGATAGGTGAGTTACAGCAAATTCAGGAATTTTTGCTGTATGCCTTAGATGCTATATCTGATAACATTCATAGTCATTGAGTTGGTGGAAGGTGGTAGTTTGTACATTCCAAAACGTACTTACCTGATAGTCACATAGGTGTCAGGTCAAACAGAACTTAAAAGACCTGGAGGTTGGGGTATAGTCCTGCACCATTTTTTTAAGTCATAAAAGTTCTACTTATTCAATCAGCCTTGTAGAACTGTTTGTATTGGGTCATCAACCAACATCCAACTAAAGACATAGTAACTTAATATTAGTTATGAATGCTTGGTCTTATCTTATTTTGTCCCACTAACTCTTTAACTTAATTTTACCTGTTTGTCTTCATCTATGCTTTGCTATGGGGCTTTTTACCTTTTCTGACATTCTGTATATCTTACTTCCTTGCTTGCTTTATTTTTGACTGGCTGGCGGCAACCTGGATGGTTGGGAGCATCTTCTCTTTCTCCTCAGTGTGCTCCTCCTTCTTATTCTCTCTACTGACCAGTCTAGACTATTCTTCTACTGCCTAGCTACTGGGCATTCAGCCTTTTATTAGACCAATCAGGTGTCTCAGGAAAGCAAGGTAAAATAGCACCACATCATTATATAATTAAACAAAAACAGCATAAATGAATGTAACGCAAACTTTACATAGTTAAATATCAGCAAGAAAATCAAATAGGTCTCGTAAGTAAAACTATTCTACTCTTATCTTTAAATATGGATTAATGTGCATTTATTTCTAAATATATAGAGCCGGTTTTGAAGTTGGACTCTGGCTCAGTCCCTCTCCAATTCCAAGCCTGTTGGTAAGAGAAAAATCCAGAGTTTCTGGAGTTTCTGTCTCATGTCAAGAGCCATGATATGGACAGAAAGAAATATGAGTTTAGAAAACATCTTTGCTTTTCTTCATATCTATCATACTTTTCATTGAATATATCTATCATGCCTTTCATTGAATATATATATATATATATATATATATATATATATATATATATATGACTAATGTTTAAGTTTTTCACAATGAACAATGAGTTTTTCCTGAAGTGACATTTGAAGTTTACAGGAAGAAGATGGGACCCCATAACAACAACTCCACCTGGTTGATATGATGTCATGATACTGATAGCGCTACTACAAGACCCGTTTTGGGTACAGGCTGCACAAGACGACCCAACTTGGTTAGCTGAAATAGTGTACATCTTATACAACATTCTGGCCAGACCTGCACAAAATACTCAGAGACTATTGCAATTTTAAAAGACATTGATCTTGAAATTTAACCATCATTTTACTGTCACATAATCCCCCAGAAAGAACGTTGCCCCCATGACAGCTGGAAGTAATTCTAGAGGACGATGTCCCCTCTCCCATTAAAGTTTACCCTCGTGTTTGGGAACATCATTTAGGGGTTGGGAGGCTGGGGGAGGAATTTTATAAGCTCAGGGATCATTTTGGAAAAAAAGAGGGATGATGGGATAATAGATTTGTAATTGTGAGTTACTGTTTTTAGACAAATATATTGGTATCCATTCTTGTATATTGATACAAAGTTAAATTATGTTGACTATTGTATGCATGCATGCTTCTACCCCTGTTTAAAACATTTTAAATTTTACAATGTATTGACATATATTGCATATATATATATATATATGTGTGTGTGTGTGTGTGTGTGTGTATGTATATATTTACCATATTGCAGTGTACATTTCTACCTCTGATTAAGATATTTATATATTGTTTGTGTATTGATATATATTTACCATATCTTGTCTTGAATTCCTATTCTGACTTCCAGGGATGACATAATACAAACTATAAGATGAAATAAATCCCTTCTCCCACATCTTGATTTTTACAGCAGACTTTCTTGAGCCTTAAGCCCCAGAATCTTGACATGTAGACTTATTATTAGATATGAATGTTCAACTTTTATAGAGATTTTATATAGCTTATGTTTGTCCCACTAGCTCTTATAAGTTAGTTTAGCCAGTTTTGTTTCATCTACATTTTGCCTTATGGCTTTTTTTTAACCTTTCTTTAATTCTGTATGTCCTACTTTTCTTACTTCCAAGTACGTATATGGCCTTTCACTTGCTTGGTTAGTTTCACCAAGATTCATTATATTATTTATGGCTATTTGGAAGGGTGTTGTTTCCCTAATTTCTTTCTCAGTCCATTTATCATTTCTTTTTTTAGTAGTTTCCAACTTTATTCATTTAACTTTTTATGATAATCATGAGTGATATTATTTTTTATTGAAAATATTTCTGTCTCCTCCCAGTCTCCCATTTCCCTCTCACTCCTCTCCCCCTTCCCCCACTCTTCTCCCCTTCCTCTCCAGTCCAGAGAGCAGTCAGGGTTCCCTGCCCCAGGGTAAGTCCAAGGTCCTCCCCCCTCCATCCAGGTTTAGGAAAGTGAGCATCCAAACTGGCTAGGCTCCCACAAATCCAGAACATGAAGTAGGATCAAAACCCAGTGCCATTGTCCTTGGCTTCTCATCAGCCCTCATTGTCCGCGATGTTCAGAGAGTCTGGTTTTATCTCATGCTTTTTCAGTCCCAGTCCAGCTGGCCTTGGTGAGCTCCCAATAGATCATTAGCCCCACTGTCTCAGTGGGTGGGTGCACCCCTCGTGGTCCTGACTTCCTTGCTCATGTTCTCCCTCCTGCTCCTCATTGGGACCTTGGGAGGTCATTCTGGTGCTCCAATGTGGGTCTCTGTCTCTTATCTCCTTCCATCGCTAGAAGAAGGTTGTATGGGACCTACTGAAACTGAGAAGCTTCTGTAAAGCAAAGGACACTGTCACTAAGACAAAAAGGCAACCTACTGACTGGGAGATCTTCACCAGCCCTGCAACAGACAAAGGTCTGATCTCCAAAATATATAAAGAACTCAAGAAACTAGACTTTAAAATGCTAATTAACCCAATTAAAAAATGGGGTACTGAACTGAATAGAGTATTCTCAACAGAAGAAGTTCAAATGGCCAAAAGACACTTAAGGTCATGCTCAACCTCCTTAGTGATTAGGGAAATGCAAATCAAAACAACTTTGAGATATCATCTTACACCAGTCAGAATGGCTAAAATAAGAAACACCAATGATAGCCTTTGCTGGAGAGGTTGTGGAGCAAGGGGTACCCTCATCCATTGCTGGTGGGAATGCAAACTTGTGCAACCACTTTGGAAATCAGTGTGGTGGTTTCTCAGGAAATTCGGGATCAACCTACCCCAGGACCCAGCAATACCACTCTTGGGAATATACCTCTGAGATGCCCTATTATATTACAAAAGCATTTGTTCAACTATGTTCATAGTAGCATTATTTGTAATAGCCAGAATCTAGAAACAACCTAGACATCCTTCAATGGAAGAGTGGATAAAGAAAGTATGGAATATATACATTTATCATTTCTTATTTTACTGTTAATTATTCCAATCCAAAAGTATGGGAGATATTTCCATATTCTTTACAAATCTAAGTGGATGAAGTACCTCAACATAGACCCAGATACAGTGAACCTGACCGAAGAATAAATGGAGGAATAGTATTGAATGCATTGGCACAAGAGATAATTTCCCAAAAAGAACAAGAATAAGCCCACCACTAATAAAAATAATGAATAAATGGAACCTCATGAAACTGAAAAACTTATTCAAGGCAAAAGACATTGCCAATAGGACAAAATGGTAGCCTACAGAATGGGACAATATTTTCAATGACAAATTGAAACATATCCGATAGAGGTCTGATTTCCAAGGGGAACAAACCTCCACTGCTGGTAGGGGTGCAAATTTGTACAGCCACTTTGAAAAAAAAATGTCGTGTTTTCTCAGAAAATTGGTAACTGACCTACCTCAAGTCCAGCTATACCACTCATGGCAGTATACCTAAAGTATGTTCTACCAAATCACAAAGACACTTGATCAACTATGCTCATAGCAGTTTTATTTGTAATAGACAGAAACTGAAACTAACCTTGATGTCCATCAGCTGAAGAACAAATAAAGAAAATGTGGTACATTTGCACAATGGAGTATTACTAATCTGTTAAACATGACATCACAAAATTTTCTATCAAATGTTTCAAAGTAGAAATTTTCACCCAGAGTGAGATAACCCAGACCAGAAAGACAAGCATGGTGTGTAGTCACATATAGGTCAATATTAGCCATAAAGTAAAGGAAGCTAAATACAAAGGAAATCTCAAAATGGGGAAACACAATGGACATTAAAGGTGAATGTGGGGGGTGTTTGGGATGGGGGATGTGCATAGGAATGAGACGGATTAGGTGGGCGTAGGATGGAGGGAGAGAGTACTAGAAAAGACAACTGGAATCAGTGGCAACTTTGTGATGAGCTAGAAATCTAGTTTAATGGAAACTCTCAGGAATCTATGAGAGTGACTCCTAGTAATGGAAGATTCAGAGCCTGGACCTTCCACCTCCTGTAACCAGGCAAGACTTACAGTGGAGGGACTGGGGCCCTAACACAAATTTTTCCATGCCTACAAAATATGTTTGGACAAAAATTGTGCAGAAATTATGGAAATGGCCAACTGATGACTGGTCCAGTTTGAGATCCATACTATGAGACAGAGTCCACATCTGACACAGTCAGGAGGGCCAAGACTGCGAGGGTGGACACTCCAGAGACATAGGATAGAACCAAATATGACTAACAAAAAAGTCATGATATGATTCCTAATAATATTCTGCTATACCCGTAGATAGTTACATAGCCCAATTATCATTAGAGAAGACCTACAGGCAAACTTTAGGCAGATATCAGGGAATCCAGTCGAAGAGAATGAGGAAGTATTATGGGACCTTAGGGGCCAAAGACACAAAAAACCTATAAAATCAACAAACCGGGGTCATAGGGGCTCCCAGAGACTAAATCAACAACTAGAGAACTTGCATGGGACTGATGTAGACCCTCTATATATATGTTGCATTTGTATAGATTGGTCTTCTTAAAGTACTCCTAACAGAGGGAACAGGGTTTGTCTCTCTTTCGTTTACCTCCTTTTGTATCCTTTCCTCTTCTGGAGAGCCTTTTTCAGCCTTAATATGAGAGGAAATACCTAGATTTACAGCAATTGTGATATGCCATGTCGTACTAATATACATGGGAGGGCTGCACTTTTCTGAAGCAAAAGTGGTGGGGAAAAATGAGAAGTTGAAGGGAAGTACTGAGAGGAAAGGAGGAAATGGAACCATGATCAGGCTGGTAAATTTTAATTCTTTAATTTTAAAAAGAAAAATCTTCCTCTGCCTACATCAGGCTGTCGGGTCCTATGTCGCGCCGGGCCCTCCGGAGGCTGAGGGGGGAACAGCGCGGCCAGGAACCCCTAGGGCCCGACGCCTTGCAGTTTGTCCTCCCAGATGAAGATGACGCAGAGGAAGAGGGACCAAAACAAGGATCGGGTGGCCGGCGCCCCGGGGCGCCGGGAAGGAAGGAGTCCGTGTCAACAACCGGTTCGAGCTGATAAACATCGAAGATCTTGAGGATGACCTTGTGGTAAATGGGGAGAGGTCTGACTGTGCCCTGCCAGACTCTGTGTCATCAGGGAACAAAGGAAGGGCTCAGTGTGGAAACCCAGAGGCGAGGCAAGATGAGGACGAGGCCAAGGCAGGGTTCTCAGAACAGTCTAATGCAAGTGGCAAACTCCGAAAGAAGAAAAAGAAGCAGAAAAATAAGAAAAGCTGCACAGGAGAATCCTCGGAAAATGGGCTAGAAGATATTGATCGTATCTTAGAGAGGATCGAAGACAGCAGCGGGTTCAGCCACCCAGGCCCCCCTCCACTAAACTCCAGGAAGCACGTCCTTTATGTGGAGCACAGGCACTTGAATCCAGATACGGAACTGAAAAGGTATTTTGGTGCTCGAGCGGTCCTGGGAGAACAATGGCCTCGGCAAAGACAATGTGTATATCCTAAGTGCACATGGCTGACAACCCCTAGGAGCACTTGGCCCCATACAGCAAACCCGGTCTGTCAATGCGGCTGCTGGAATCCAAGAAAGGCCTTTCTTTTTTTGCATTTGAGCATAACGAGGAGTACCAACAAGCACAGCACAAGTTCCTGGTGGCTGTGGAGTCCATGGAGCCAAACAACATTGTGGTTCTGCTCCAGACAAGTCCCTATCATGTCGACTCACTCCTGCAGCTCAGTGACGCCTGCCGCTTTCAGGGGGATCAGGAAATGGCTCGAGACCTTATAGAGAGAGCACTGTATAGCATGGAGTGTGCATTCCACCCCTTGTTCAGTCTCACCAGTGGGACTTGCAGGCTGGATTACCGCAGACCTGAGAACAGGAGCTTCTATCTGGCCCTCTACAAGCAGATGAGTTTCTTGGAGAAGCGAGGATGCCCACGTACGGCGCTGGAGTACTGCAAGCTCATCCTGAGCCTTGAGCCAGATGAGGACCCCCTGTGCATGCTGCTGCTTATTGACCACCTGGCCTTACGGGCCCGGAACTGAGTACCTGATCCACCTCTTCCAGGAGTAGGAGGCTCATCGGAACCTGTCCCAGCTCCCAAACTTTGCCTTCTCAGTTCCACTGGCATATTTCCTTCTGAGTCAGCAAACAGACCTACCTGAGCTGAGCGCTCACCTCTGCCAGGCAACAGGCTTCCCTCCTGATACAGCAGGCGCTTACCATGTTCCCTGGAGCTCTTATGCCATTGCTGGAGTGTTGCAGTGTGCAACCTGATGCAGCAGTCGCAAACCACCGCTTCTTTGGGCCAGATGCTGAGATAAGCCAGCCGCCCGCCCTGAGTCAGCTGGTGAGTCTGTACCTTGGGAGGTCACACTTTCTTTGGAAAGATCCCACCACTTTGAGCTGGCTGGAGGAAAATGTCCGTGCGGTTCTGCAGGCAGTGGATGCTGGGGACCCTGCTGTGGAGGCCTGTGAGAATAGGCGGAAGGTGCTGTACCAGCGTGCACCCAGAAACATCCACCGCCATGTGATACTCTCTGAGATCAAGGAGGCTGTTGCTGCCCTACCCTCGGACGTGACCACACAGTCTGTGATGGGATTTGATCCTCTGCCGCCCCTGGACACCATCTACTCGTACGTCAGACCAGAGAGGCTGAGTCCAGTCAGCCATGGAAACACAATTGCCCTCTTCTTCCGGTCATTATTGCCAAATTACACCACAGAGCTGTAAGTCCATCCAGATGAAGACATGGCATCTGGAGCTACAGCAGCTATTCTACAACCACGAGGCAATGAACTCCACAGTGAAGAGCCAGTGTTCTAGGAACAGTGAAGCAGAGGATGCCCTAGGCCTTCAGGAGCTTCCCACCTCCAGGCCTGGATCCTGAGAGGCCATTAAGTGATCGGCCTCAGAATGTTGCTCAGACTTAATTTCCAACTGAATCCATTTCTAATGGTGATAAATAAAAACCAGTCATTTACGTCAAAAAAAAATCTTCTAATGTTAACTAGCCATAATTTGCCTTAAATACTCTAAAAATGTATCCATGAAACCCATAATACACGCAGCACTAAATATCACTCTTAAATTTTTTAAACCACCTCAAAAAATTGCTGCAATAAGAAACAAAGGTTCTATCACAAGACTGAGGCATGTAATAAATTCAAATACAAAACATAGCAGCAGAAATATTTTTTCTTGCATTAATAATTGTTTACAGATACAATATTCTTTTATTCCATTGGTCTTAACAAAATAGAATGTAAACAAGCAAACTTTAATTTAAAAATGCATTTCACATTATTAGAATTTTGCTGGTTATTTTAACATGATTGAATCTGAATTTTAATTAAAATGACATTAAACTTTCAGCTTAAAAATTAAATTTATTATTTTTACAAGAATGAGACAAATGTCTAGTAAAAGATCTGTAAGGCATTCTATGTACAAATGCCAATTTTAAGATTCTCTTAGATAAAAAAACATCAATGCTCAATAATATTGAGCTACATATAATCTACATGTGCAAAGCTTAGTAAGAACTTGTTGTTATAGTGAGTATGGTATAACTCAGAAGAGATTTTCTAGTTGTAGAGTTAAATGAAACTGAACTGTTTCTAATTTTAATAATTACATATTTTCAAAGGAATAGTGTAATTATACATAAACTTATAAAATTGAAAAAAACTATTTTTCATATTCTTACTAGATTATAAAATTGAACATGATTTGTGATCTTTATAGAAATTCAAATTCTCCATTGTTCTGATACACTGAGTTTATTTTTAAGAGAATATTTGTTACATCTCTCAGCATCTAAAATAATTTATGTTGCTTAGGTTTATAATACATGAGCATTCAATAAAAGCTTAGGTCCCAAACTTGCTCAGCATCAGTTTTTTCTTTTCTGTTTTCTTTTTTTTTTTTAGGTCATATGGGTAAGTCCGTAACTACTGCTCTAGCTTTGTATACAATGACATTCTTATGGTTGATAAGGTTTCCAATGGACCATATTCACAAGAGCCCTTAGATTTCCTGTAGAATTCCACTGTAGGCTCACATCTTGAACAATATAACTGCTGATTGATGAAGAGTGCATCAAATGGAAGGAATGTGAGTCAAATAATCCCAAGATCACTCTGAACAGCATATACTAATGTTTTTCTTTATTAAAAGAGGAAACTCACAGAACAGGAATGAGGGTCCAACATCCAGGTGTGGAGAATGTGAAGAGAGAGTGAACAGGAAGGACTGTGGGTTTTTTGTACCCCAAAGCCACACCTCAGCCTGGACCAGACTCTCAAAGGCCATTGATTAAAGTATGTTCACCATTATCTCCCCTTTTCATCTAAATAAGAGAGTTCGGAAACCCAATACAAATCTATATAAAATAGGAATGGATATAAAGTATAAAAAAATAGGATTACAACCAGCATAAACAATATTATACAAGAAACATATGCTGAATGTTTCAATATTCTATCCTAAGGAGTCTAAGTGTTGTATTAGAAATGGCTTAGCTAAATCGTAAGAAGAAAGTAACTACAACTCTCTAATATTCAACCCCATTGAAGGCCTAGGAAGAGAGATAATATTACTTGAGTAGGCAAGCAGTAAATCAAGCAGCTTCCCAAATGTGCAGTAGATGACAAAGATAACCGGCTACCTGGGCAATTGCCCAAAGTCTCATTTGCAATGTTTAAGCAACCAAATTTGACTAAGGCCTAGAGTAACTGACAGACCATTTTCAGAGGGTGGAAAATTTTCCAAACCATTTTACCCTGTCTGGGTAATGTTTGATAGCCTTTTTTCTTATATCTTGTTTGTCCTGTCAGGAAATCATGCATTTTGTTAGTGGTTGAGGCATGGGCAGTCTTTTGTTGCCCAAAGGCCAATTTTGCCAAGAAAAAAACAAGCTCCAAGCAGAGTGTCTTCTGTGTTCAACATTCTCTCTGGGATAGATTAGTGCCACCAGGAGCAATCATGTTTCACGTCACCACAACCCTAAGCTATTTAAATGCCATATTTTACAGCTCTTTGAAGTGGTTTGCTTTGCTTTTCAGATCTTAAGTTTGAACACCTATATCTGTCTCTGAGCTTTTATTATTCATTCTACAATTGGCACCTAATGTTTGAGGTATGAATTAATAGAAAAGCTGTTTTACTGTGTCTTTTTATCCACAAGCACACACTGTAGCTACACGTGGGGCTCAAGCCCCACCCGGCTAGCCTTTACGTTCTTTTTTTCCCAAACTTCTGAGTGAGATTGGGATTTTCCTATTGTAGCCTCTCTGAAAGAGTCTCCAGCTGACATCCAAATTCCAGAAGCACCTGGCTACAAACACCAGAGGACCTCACCACCCAAGACTGGTTTGCCTGCCCTTATGCAGATCCCACTATCATATGTGCTCTTTCCAAACAACCCTCTGTGCATTTTTTCAGATAGCCATCTTTCTCCCCTCTCTCTGTCTCTCTGCCCCCCCTCCACTGTGGGTTGTGGAATCTCCATAAACTCCCTTCTCAGGCTGCTGTCAAACTAAATAACTGTCTTGAAATCCAGTCAGGCATTTACTGTTCTATGCAGCAACAATAAGTCTCACATCTTCTTCAACATTGTTGATGAATTTGGTAAGAAAATTGGAAATGCTTGAAGGGAGAAATTAATTGAAAGAGAGAGCTTTGTCCCATATTTAGAAAGGCAAAAAAATTACAATGGAGGGATTTGGGTCTCTGTATGATTATATGTTAGACAGTTTGAAAATGGAGCAATTAAATGAGAGGGTATCTAATTTAAATGGAATTTATGTAATGTCAATTGTAAACATTATCAGGTTTAGCATTTTTGTCTTATCACTAAAACATTTGGTTAATTTGAATGATAAGATATAGGCCTTAGAAAACCCTAATGAAACAGATCACATGGATATTTAAACAAGACATTAATGGAAAACCAATTTTAGTGTTACATTATAAGAATAGAGAGTAACAGCTTAAGGTTTTCAAACAACCAAATTTAATATATCCAGCAACCGTATAGGAATTGACAATTGGTGGAAGCTCTGTTACAGCTATCAGTACTCCTGTGCCAATGTTAGATTGAAGGAGATTCAATGAAGCAATAGTTGCATATGACATGCATTCACCTTTTGTGAAGCAAATGTTAAACTCATGGTCAGTTTGCAATAGAATTATCCCTAAATAATGGATAGAACTGCTTAAGGGTGTTTTAGAGCCTGGTCCACATTTTCAAAGGAGTACCTGGTTCAGAAAAGAAGTTAAGATTAGTGAACAATGGAGTAAAACTAGAGGTGGGAAATGATGTGGGATTCCTCTCTGTATGCTGTGAATACCATTGGTGAACAGAGAAACTGCCTTGGTCTGTTAATAGGGCAGAACTTGGGTAGGTGGGAAAACTAAAACAAATGCTGGGAGAAAGGAGGCAGAGTGAGGGAGAAGCCATGTAGCCCTGCTGGAGACTAACACTGGAACATTGCTGGTAAGCCACAGCTAAGTAGCAATACACAGATTAATGGAGATGGGTTAAATTAATATGTAAGAGCTAGCCAATAAGAAACTAGAGCTAATGGGCCAAGTAGTATTTTAAATAATTAAGTTTCTGTGTGATTATTTTGGGTATGAACTGCTAGGAAACAAACAAGTGGCCTTCTTACAACAGGGAAATCTCAAAAGATTAAATTCATGGAGAAGTAGTTTATGCTACTATAGAAATGTAAACTGTATATGATGACAACAACCTGGATTTATGCCATGTAGCAGTTTTAAAAGCTTTGAGAATAATTGAAAAAAAAATAGGAAAGAAAATTGAATCATTTACTAAAGTTATACAGTAACAAAGAAAGCCTTTACAGATTTTCTACAAATATTGACTTCACCAATAAATAGAATTATACCAAATACAGAAGCTAGACAAATAACAACTGAATCTCTGGTTTTTGAAAATGCCATTTCTCTATGCAAAAGGATAATTAAAGGAAAGATCTGCACCTTTGGAAGAATGGATTTGAGATACAATTAATATTGAATCTTATGACCATGATGATCCATAGATAAGAGAAGTGATTTCCAGACATTTGAGAAAAATTCAAAATGTCAAATGTTATAATTGTGACAAAAAAGGTTCCTCTAAAAGGAATGATAGACAGGACCTTCCTAAAAACATGTGAGTCGTGTAAAGCCAAATCTTAACTGCTTCTGGTCATATTACCCTCCAAACATTTGCCTACAGGAAGTTTAATGTGAATGGAAGATATTATTTTAGAATGGATTTTTTTTAACACATAAACTAAGTAAAATATTAAAAACGTATGTGTACAATGTCTCTGAGTTAAGTTTGAAAAGAAAATTGAGATTTTTGTCAATTAGGAGGAAAACCCAGCAGAAATTATAGTATCACTAGATAATGATAATATTGACAAATTATCACAGAAACTTAAATCCGGCAAAGAGCTTGTAGTAATATTTTGGGAGAGCTTAATGGCAACTATCCCTAAAGCAAGAGAATTCTACTTATAAAGACAACTAACTAGATCCTTCCTCACATTGTAAGGAATACAATAACTGAATACCCTGCATTCTATACTGATGCAAATAAATCAGGTTACAAATCAGAAAACTTAAGTAAAGTTGATAAAGTCCTTATGATTCCGTCAAAAAGTCAGAATTATATGCTATTCACATGGTACTAAGGAATTTTAAAGAACCTCTACATAATAACTGAATTATAATATGCAGAAAGAGGTTCTTTGCATATTGAAATTAGAATTTATACCAGATAATACAGAATTAACTTTATTATTTATTCAGTTACAAGATAAAATTAGGAATAGGATTGATCCCGTATACTTAACACACATTATTCCCATAGGGGTCTGTCAGTTCCTCTAGCAAAAAGTACTGAAGAAATTGATTAATTATTGATGATACGTTGAAAGCCTCAGAATTTCATTAAAACATTATGTCAATAGCAAAATTAAAAAAAAAGACTTTTCCATCACGTGGCAATAAGCTAATAATAGCTAAAATATCTAGCCTTCAACTCACTCAGAGACCTAAGAAAGCAATAATATTAACTGAGAAAGAGGGAAATGTGAGCAAACAACTTGAAAAAAAATGTGAGAAATAACAAAAAATGTTGACTTTCCAGACAATCACCCAAAGTTTCTCTGCAATGTGGGGGAATCTATCTTCCACCTACAGACCTAGCATATCTGACAGACTTGTCTGTGAAGCAGGACATTTTGAAGGTTTATCTCTCCTTATCTTGACAATGTTTGGCAGTGATTTTCACTGTGTCTTGCTTGTCCAGTTAGGAAAACATACTGTCAGTAGCTGAGGCAGTGAAATTTTCTATCCCAGTGACTTACTTTTACCCCAAAGATTCTAAATTCCATATAGAATTTCTTTGAAGCACATTATCTTCTCTGAAGTTGATTGGTGCACATAGGTCTCCATGTCATAAACAAAGAAATTATGCTTTTTAATACTTTAATAACTTAAATGCTGCCGGGCGGTGGTGGTGCACGCCTTTAATCCCAGCACTCGGGAGGCAGAGGCAGGCAGATCTCTGTGAGTTCAAGTCCAGCCTGGTCTACAGAGCTAGTTCCAGGACAGGCTCCAAAGCCACAGAGAAACCCTGTCTCAAAAAACCAAAAAAAAAGAAAAAAATAATAAAAAAATAAAAATAACTTAAATGCCATAATCTGAAGACCTCTAAAGAGTTTGAAGATGATCTGTCTCTCTAAAATATATCTTTCTTTAACCTTGAGAATATACCTAATGTGATAGCACATTCAGTTATAACACATGACTCAGAAAGCAAGTTATGATAGAAAGAAAATTAGGTACAAGACTTTAAATGTACAAAGATAAGGTAGATATGGAGTATTTTCTCTGAATTTGTCAAATGCAGATATAAGAGATATTGCAGAAGCATTTATTACCTGTGTATATTGTGTATAATGTATATAGTTATTGTATTTGCATACAGTTTTTCTTATTTTAGTTATAGTCTTCCTTTTTATTTTAGACAAAAAGAAGAAATGCTGTGATATTTCATTTGCATTTTAATAAATAAAGCTTTCCTGAAGATTCGATCACAAAACAGCCACACTAGTCAGCAATAGAAGCCAGGCAGTGGTGGCACACAACTTTAAATACATCAAACATAGTAGTTAGTCATAGAGTCTGAGCAGTGGTTGTATATAACTTTAATCCCAGCACTAGAGAGGATATAAGGTGGGATGAGACAGGGAATCACCCTCTTTCAGTCTGAAGATTTCATACAGGTAAGAGCTCTCTAGTTACTTGACTGCTTCACTTTTCTGATATCCAGTTTAAACATCAATATCTGTCTCTGAGTTTTTATTATTCATGCTATAGAATATAGTTATCTAAATTTATTTTCTAACATCATTTTAAAATGTAAAATTAAAACTTAGAAGAAATGCAAACACTGAGCAATTGGATAATTTTAATTACTAGAAATGCCAAGTTGTTATATTCATGTCTACAATTGCCTACAAAATGTGTAAATCATACAAATAATAGATTTTGTATATGTAATATTTATTAAAAATTTTCTTTAGGAAATGAGAACACTTACAATGTTAGCAAAGACTTTGTATAAAGGATCTTAATTTAGTCTCAAATTGTGAAATTAAATTGTAAGAAAAGTAACAAAGAAAAATATTTTTAAGTACACCTTGTCAATAAAAAGGAAAAAATCATGAAAATAGAAATATTAAAGATGAAAAGAGTGATTAAAATGTAACTCTATATACATATGTGTGTATAAATATGAATATATAGAGCTGGCTTTGGTGTTGGACAATGTCCCTCTCTAAATCCAAGCATGTTGTTAAGAGAAAATTTCAGAGTTTCTGTCTCATGTCAAGAGCTGTTTGGTACGGGACAGAAAGAAAAATAATTTAGAAAAATATTTACATTTCTTCATACCTAGTTTTTTCTCTACCATACCTTTCATTGACTATATATGTGTCTGTATATTTTTACATAAATAATGTTTAAGTTTTACACAATGAACAATGAATTTTCCTGAAATAATCTTTGAAGTTTCCAGGAAGAATATGGGGCCCAATAACTTCACCTGGCTGATATGACATTATGAAGCACTTACTATAAGAGCTGTTTTGGGTATCAGCTGGTTAAGATGGTTCCACCTTGGTTAGCAGAAATGGTACACTTTTTACAACATTCTGGCCAGATCTCCAACTAGAAACTTCAGAAAAACCCTACTGAATACTCAGAGTCTATTTGCAATTATAACAGAGAGTAATCTTGGAACTTAACCATCATTTTACTTTCATGAAAAAGGATGAAGATAAATAAATAAAATTCCAAATTCCTTAAAGACATTTGTATTAATAAGAATTTGTTAGAGGAGGAAAGAGATATCTTGATAGAGGGAACCATTAAGGGGTTATGAGAAATCAGGTGCTAGGGCAACTCACAGGAATCTACAAAGATTACTCCAGCAAATACTCCTAGTGTTAGTGGAGGGATTTCCTGAACTGACCTTACCTGTAATATATTGATGAAAACCGTATTTGTCATCAAAGATACTTTATCTAGTATAATTGAAGCAGATTCAGAAATCCATAGCTGAGCACTGGATGAACTCCCCGAGTCCAGATAAGAGAGGGAGGTGTAACAGGAGCGAGTGGGCTGCATGTTGTCCCAGCTGCCCTGCTAGCTTATAGATGAAATAATCACATAGAAACTGTATTTATTTAAACACTGCCTGTACCATTATCTCTAGCCTCTTATTAGCTAACTCTCACATCTTAATTTAACGCATTTCTGTTAATCTGTATATCACCACAAAGTCGTGGCTTACCGGGAAAGATTTAGCATGTCTGATTCTGGCAGTTCCATGGCAGTTCTCGCACTCTGCTTTCTTTCTCCCAGAATTCAGTTCTGTTTCCCTGCCTACCTAAGTTCTGCCCTATCACCAGGCCCAAAGCAGTTTCATTATTAACCAATGAAAGCAACACAAATACAGAAGGACCTCCTACACCATTACCCCTTTTCTGTTGAAACAAAAAGGAAGGCTTTAACTTTAACATAGTAAAATTACATGTAACAAAACAATTATCAAGCAAGAATTACAGTTGCAATATTTATATCTACTTTATCTTTTATCATAACTAAGGAAAACTATAACTATAACTATAAATTCTTCAACTCCATCAAAGACTCCAGAAGGATATATTACCTAAGCAAACAAGAAGTGCATTGTAAACAACTTCCAAAACTCTAGATTTGACAGAGACATCTCGCTGCCTGTACAGTCACCCAAAGTTCTTTTGTACCATTGAGGAATCCATCTTCAGCCTACAGGCCCATAGTATCCATATATTCATAGACTTTTCTATGAAGCTGGAAATTTCAAAGACAGTTCAGTTACTTTCTTCTGTGTCCTGCAGAATGTCTCTCAGACTCTTTCATGAAGCAGGAACCCAGAAGGACCATCTCACCTTTAGGAAAGTTCATCAGTCATCTCTCTGTGGGGACTGTATGTCCAGTTTATGCAATAGTCCAAGCAAAAGCAGTTTCTTGCCAAATGACTAACCAACGCCATAAAGAGCCTCTTTGATGCCCATCTTTATCTTGAAGTAGATTTGTGCTGCCAGGAGCAGAAATGTCTCATTGTCATGAAAATCCCTAAGTTATTAAAACATTTAAAATGCCATATTCTGTAGTCTTCGAAAGATATGAAGAATGCCTATCTAACCGAAATATATCTTTATATATCTAGAAAGCATGACTACAAGCTTGACTATTATCAATGATTATCCATTAATAACCTATATTTCCTAATTATACATAACATTTTTAAGTGAACAACACAACACAATCACAATACCTTAATCAAGAGCATAAATATACATATAACAAGATTGACCTTAAGTTTATATCATTAAACGAGAATCCATGCGAATGCAAATTATTCATATCTATATTATATCCCCCTTTAAATATAAAAGATCATTTATAAACAATATTTGCAAATACGGGCATAGTTTTTTCTCTCCAAACTGCTTCATGGGGGCGCTGTTAATCAGGTCTTTTATGTTGTATCTTGTGTGCTAGGTTCATTTCAGTCAGCAGTTGGGCAAAGTAATTTTTTGAGGGTGTTCACGGCAACCTTTAGGGGGGTGTCGTCTATCAAACCATATTGGTCTAGAAGCAATCCACAGGGTCTCATCCTCTGTGACAACAAAAGAAGAACCTCTTTTCCAAAGCACCATATCCTTAGACCCAAATTCTGAAGTCATAATACCTTTATAATATCCATGCTGGTTTAGCATAGCAGCCCACACAATGAAACCTCTCTCTGTAATTAGCTCCTTCAGAGTCAAAAAATTTGAAGAAATCACAATAATATATAGAATTCAGACTCTCTGTGAATTTTCCATTTTATGTGGCTTATTTTTCTTTACCTCTTTTAATCTATGACTATCTGTACTCTGTCTCTTTAAAGACTGTACCATTTTTTAAAGCATAAACTCTATTTTATGGCCCTGTATACTCTTTATCTTTTCTCTCCCAAGACTATATACATTTACATAATATTCCGACCCATTTAGAGGTCGTTTATGTCTGAATGTGTCTTATTGTGAATGTGGAATTCTCTACTGTCTTGAAGAGCTTTTAAAATGCTAAGCAGCTTGGTTGCAGCTGTTCTGGATATTGGTTTCACCTCTCTCCACTTTCAAAATGGTGGATGTACCATTTCAGCTATCTCTGGCCACAAGGTAGAATCCATGCTCAGCATTTTAACTCTGAGAATGAGCATACAGCACATAAACTTTTTTATCTGAGTTACAGACAAATCTGCCATGCAAAGCAGTATGCAGCCTGGAAACATCTTTGTGTATGGTGGGGGAAATCCATAATGCTCTCCTGCCTGTGCAAGCCTAGTAGACCTGATTCTGCCACCTGCTCAGGCAAGGAGCACTGAGCCATTGGCAAGGTCTCAGAGTACTTTCTTCCCAATCCTGAGTGGGCACACAAACATCTGGTCCCACAAAGGTCGTTAAAATGCTTAATAGCTGGAATTTGTACTGGTGACACAGCCCAGGAAGCCACGTTTTAAAACCACACAGCTTTTTGTTGTTGTTGTTATGGCTGCTGATTCAGGAAATTCTCTCTTAAAGGAGCTATGGCATGCCAGCAGCTGCGCTAACCTCTATATTTGTGTTTAGAAATTTTTTTCAATCCCTCTCAGGTTTTACATAGAATTTGTTTACCACATTGGGTGGCAATCTGTAACAGGAGGGAGTAGGCTGCTTGTTTTCCCAGCTGCCCTGCTAGCTTACAACTGTAAGGAACTGTATTCATTTAAACACTGCCTGGCCCATTATCTCTAGCCTCTTATTGGCTAACTCTCACATCTTAATTTAACCCATTTCTGTTAATCTGTATAACACCATGAGGTTATGGCTTACCAGGAAAGATTTAGCACGTCTGATTCTGGTAGTTCCATGATGGGTTCTCTTACTCTGCTTTCTTTCTCCCAGAATTCAGTTTTGTCCCTCTGCCTACCTAAGTTCTGCCCTATCACCAGGCCCAAAGCAGTTTCTTGTAGTAATAGGAGCGGGAGCAGTGGGCTACTTTCCTGGCACCCGGCCGCCCGCATGGCTAGCTTTACCCGAAATAATTACATGGAAACTGTATTCTTTTAATCCCTGCTTGGCCCATTAGTCTAGCCTCTTCTCGGCTAACTCCTGCACCTGGACTAACCCATTTCTAATAATCTGTGTAGCCCACGAGGTGGCTTACCAGGGAAGATCTTTACCTACATCTGTCTGGAGTGGGAGAACCATGGCGACTCACTGATTCAGCTTCTTTCTCCCAGCATTCTGTTCTGTTTTCTCCGCCTACCTAAGGGTTGGCCTATCAAATGGGCCTAGGCAGTTTCTTTATTAAAAAGAAATCACTCCCACATCAGTTTCTTTATTAACCAATGAAAGCAACTCAAATACAGAAGAGCCACCTACACCAGGGGTGAGTGATTATATGAGCAATGGGTTCAAGATCATAAATAGAGAAATCTGCAGAGACAGCTGGTCTGAGTGAGTGGAAGCTCACTAACTGTGGATTGACAGCTGGGGAACCTGCACAAGACTGACCTATCCCCTCTGCATATAAATGTGGGTGACAGTTCTGTGGCTTGGGCAGTCTGTGGGACCAGTGACAAAACCAAGATTATCCCTAGTGTATGAACTGTCTTTTTGTAACCCATTTCCTATGGACGGATACCTTGCACAACTTAGATATAGGGGGAGGGTCTTGGTCCTCACTCAACTTGATACGCCACACTTTCTTGACTCCCCATGGTAGTCCTTATTCTTATTGATGAGTGGATGCAGGGATGGTTATGGCAAAGAAGGGAGGAGCAGGAGGACAGGAGGGAAGAACAACTGTGGTTGGTGTGTAAAATGAAAAAAAAATCCTTTTAAATAAAAAGTTAAAAAAATTCTACAGGAACAGAACTCATAGAATGAATATACATAATTGAAGGCAGTTCATCACTACACATAATGAAAGTGATTTTACTAAATTGGCTTACAAGATATGCAGTGGGTAGTAAAATTTGACTGTCTTTACAAGGGAGATACTGAAAAATTATTTTCTGTTCAGTCTCTTTGTGTTGATATCTCAGAAATCCTAAATTAGTCTAAAATCTTGAATGATTCCTGAAAAACTGCTTGATTTTGTCAGTGCTGGAAATCTGGCAAAGCAGGATTGTGATATTAGAAGAGGATAGATATGTTAGTGGCAACAATAATGTGATAGGTGCACTTCCTATCAAAAATATCCAGCAGACAGAAATGGTATCTATTTTTCTTAAAACATCTTTACAGTCTTGAAAAAGTGCTACACTCTGAGAGAATGATCTTTGCTCTAAAACAATGTTTTCTGGAAATGTCCTAATATATTCCCTTAGTGACATGATTCTTGTTTGATTCTAGATTTACTATCCTGATAATCAACATAAAATATCACATGTTTGAAGACTAAGTTTGAGCAGAGAGAAGGAAGAAATTTTAAACTTTGAGAAAATCAGTTGAAATCATGCTGTGTGATAAGCAGTGGGGATAACACACAAAATCACTTAGAAATAAGTGAGATACCATTGAACATATAACATACATATTATGAAGAACTTTTGAAATGAGAAGCAGAGAAAATGGCACAAAGAGCATGTGGAGAGTTGCCAAACACTTCTTGAATCAGGCAAAGGACTATTTTTACACTTTTAAATTTCAAATAAATTTCCAAACAGGAAAATTACAAAGTATGTTCACAAAAATGCATTATAATCAAACATTCAAAACTCAAGAAAAAGAGATAATCTTGAAAGGAATAATAAAATTTTTTCAAAGGCATGGGACTGTCAATAAGATTGACAGCTGATTTCTTATCAAAAAATCATGAAGTCTATAAGGTGACAAGAAGAAAAATGTAATGTGGCAAAGGAAAATAAAAGCAACAGTATTATACTGAGTGTGACTATCCTTCAAAAAAGAAGGACAAATGAGGGCAGAATAGAAATGAAGAAGTTTGTCACTCTACATTTGGTGTAGACAAATATTGAAGACTGAAATATGATGAAACCAAACAGCAATTTAGCATCATATGTAGAAATAAAGAAAATTTACAAACAGTTGCAATAGTACTAAATATCAGATTTTAAGTTATTGATTTTTTCACATGTAATTTAAAAAATATATCAACTCATAAAAGTCAAAAATAAAAGTCTGTCTTTCTTGGACTTATTTTTACTTATACTTAATTGACTGTATGATTGTAAAGTATATATAAGGATAAAATTTGTTAATAATATTATGAGTGCTTTGATATTGAGTCAATAAATCATAGGCAATTTAAGATAAATATAACATTTTAAATTCTATGTCTGCTTCTATGATAAGCACCATGACCAAAAGCTGTTGGACGAGGGAGGCTGCTTGTTGGTTCTCAGCTGCCTGGCTAGCTTAGACCTGAAATAATCACACAAAAACCATATTATTTAAATCACTGCTTGGCCCATTAACTTTAGTTTCTTATTGGATAACTCTTACATATTTAACCCATTTATTAATCTGTATATCACCATGAGGTCATGGCCTACCAGCAAAGTCTCAGCACATCTATCTCTGGTGGTGTCTCCATGGCATCTCCTGACTCTACCCTCTATTCTCCCAACATTCAGTCTAGCTTTACTACTTATGTTCTGCCTTTTCATAGGTCCAAAGCAGTTTCTTTATTCATCAATGGTAATCACAGCACACAGTATTTTCCTTTACTCTTCTTACTCTCTGACTATCTGTACTCTGTTTCTTTAAAGACTTTGCCTTTTTTTTTAAACCATTAACTTCCTTTTAGGACTCTTTATACTCTTTTTCTTCTCACTTCCAAGCCTATGTACATTTATCCAATACTATGAGTCATCTGGATTTGTCTTTATTGCATATCTGTAATTCTTTACTGTCCAAGGGCACTTTTTAAAATGCTAAGTGCTTCTTAAAATTTAAGCCTGGCCATTACTATGGTGTTCATGGTATTCTCCTCTTGCCTACCCAGTCTAAAACTTAAACTGCACCATTATTATGGTATATATGGTACTGTCTGTTTGCCCTCTGAGTCCAGCATGGTTGAGCTGCTTGCACCTCTGAGAGTCATGCACACAGCACCATTCTCAGACATAGATCTAGTCCATGCTTCCATTAAGTAAGCTGCAGCAGTCTGCTCTCAAACCCCATTCAAATGCTTGGTCTCCTGAAAGTGCCAAAGGTCAAACTGGCAGAAATTCTCTGACAGCTGACATTTTAAAACAGTGTGGCTTTTCTGCTATCACTGAGTCAGAAAAACCTCTCCCAAAAAAGCCCATCTAAGAAAATACTGCTACCAAACCATGCTTAACTCTGTTTGTTTGAGTCTAGGATTACTTTTTAAGCTTTCTCGGGTTTTTGTATGGATGTAGTTACCCACCTTGGCATGCCAATCTGTGGGTGGAGGGCTGCTTGTTGGTCCCCAGCTGCTCAGCACCAAAATAATCACACAGAAACTGTATTAACTAAATAACTGTTTGGCACATTAACTCTAGCTTCTTATTGGCTAACAATTACATATTAATTTAACCCATTTCTATTAATTTGTATATCACCACGAGTTTGTGGCCTACCAGCAAAATTTCATTATGTCTATCTCAAACAAAAAAGTGAAAAGATGAAAATATATTACCTTATGTACTACGTAAGAATGCAAATTTTTTGCTGTTTCTATGCAAGAGATATGTGACGATATATCCAAAATATTCAGCCAAGAAATTTAAATTTGAAAAGCTACTTTAAAGCTGCCTCTTTTCATGGCTTACATGATAATTCACAGAAGAATTTTGAAACTATACAAATATATACCCAAAACTTTAAGAATAATAGTCATACTCAGAATTTTCCAAACCACAAAATAGTCTCTCTCTCTCTCTCTCTCTCTCTCTCTCTCTCTCTCTCTCTCTCTCTCTCTCTCTCTCTCTCTCACACACACACACACACACACACACATATACACACATACACATACACACACACACACATACACACATTCCACAAAGAAATGTTTCTATACACTGGTAATGAATAACCAAATGTTCATTTGACAAAAAATTTCAGTCAGTGTAGTATCTGAAAACAAAGTATTTTAGGACTGAGATTTGGCTCAGAGGTTAAGAGTAATTGCCCTTGAAGAAGACCCAGGTTCCATTCAAATCACCCATGTGTAGTCTCTCACCATTTTTATGTAACTCCAGTTCCAGGACACCCAGTGCCCTTTTCTACCCTCTGAAGAAAACAAGAAAATATGTGAAGCCAAAACATAAAAGCAAGAAACATGTTTACTAATATGAAAATTTAAAATAACAAGGTACAAGAAATTGCTTTTATGCTGAAAATGTGAAATATTTCAAAACAATATTAATTAAAGTAAAGGCAACCATCATTTTGAGAGGGGGCATATGTGGGGTTAAAAGTAGAAGAAATGAGGATGTTTTGAGGTAGGAAGGGAACAATGAGGAAAAGATGTAATTGAATTTATAATAAAATATATTAAAGAATAAACAAAATTAAAGAATACTTAAATAAAAGTTATTTTTAATGGATTGATAGATAATATAGTAACATAGGGTTTTACTTTCTTAAGCCTTCTACAGAATAATTTTATCCTTGTCAAAGTCCTAAATGAATAAATAATTTCATATGTAAAAATGTGCTTGTAGTTTTATTTTATGAACTTTAATATTTACTAAAGCATTGTATAGAAACCTATTTACAACTATGTGTTTTGAAAATAGTATATTTTAAATTTGAATTTTGAGAATTTTATAGATGTATAAAATAAAATATAATATTTACCCCTCTCTTTCCCTTTTTAATAATTCTCATATGCCCAACACATCTTCATCTTAATCTTGTTTCATTTTTTGAAAACCTACTAGTTCACATTGATGTTTTCAATATCAGCATAGCTGTAGGATCACTTTTGTTTTGTTTTGTTTTGTTTTGCTTTGTTTTCGAAACAGGGTTTCTCTCTCTAGCTTTGGAGCTTGTCCTGAAACTTGCTCCAGGCTGGCCTCAGAGTCACAGAGAATAACCTGCCTCTCCTTCCTGAGTGTTGGAATTAATGGCATGTGACACCCTTGCCCAGCTTTGTGTGACCATTTACTAGAGCATGAGAATCATAACCATCTCTACATCATCAAGAAACCTGGTTCACCAGTTAATTCTTTAGTTATCTATTTTACTTTTTATTGTGGGGTAAACAATTGCATTTATAATCATCACAATTTTCCTATGTTTCTTAAATATTTCTCAAATTTACACATGCACACATGTCTTTGCACATTCCATATATATATAACCATTTTTAGATGACAAAAGCTTATCTTAAGTTCTTTCACCCTGTTTCCTTGCATTTTTTACAGATTTCCTCAAACTGTCTATATCTTTTGCCAAGAAAACATTCACTACTTGTTTTCGTGTCCATTCAATTAGGATACACTCGTAAACCAAATAGTATAGTATAATTTTGTCCTTACCTAACTTTTTGTTAAACCTTGTATTTAGTCTCTCATTTCTCCATTTTTGACAGTTCATGTATGCTATTTTCCTATCAAATTTATTTAACAGCAATTTAAAGTATCTACCATCCCTAAAATAATATACTTCAGTATTCAGTTTACTAATCCACTTCCTCCTGAATATCTTCTGTTGTAATATGAACAATTACATTTATAAGATTCCTACATTGATTTATTTCAAGGCACTTCCATTAATGATTGATCTGGAAATCATTATAACTACCTTAAAGTAGCTGTATATTATTTGATCATCTGATTTTTTTTAAATCCCTCAGTAAAGATGTGTGCTTGTCTTCCTATGGTAATCAGAGGACCCTATGGGAAAGGGGAAGGAAAAACTATATGAGTGAGGGGGGATGGAGTACACCAAAAGAAAAGAGCCCACAGACACTAAACTCACAGAGACTAAAGCAGACTTAAAGCAGGGCCTGAAAGGTTCTGCACCAGATCTTCTGTGTCGGTGTGTGTTGTGGCTGTTAGCTTGGCATTTATGTGAGACTCCTAACAGTGGGTGTGGGTGTGTTTTCAACTATTTTGTGTGATCTCGAAACACTTTCTCCAATTAGGTTTCCTTGTTTATCTTAAATGGGAGGGTTTTCCCTTTGTCTTTTATATTGTTTTGTCCTATCTGGCTGTTGTCTCTTGGAGTCCTGCTCATTTCTGAAAAGGAAACAGAAGAGGAGTGGATCTGGGGGAGAAGGGATGAGGGCATATCTAGGATGAATGGAGAGAGAGGGAACTGTGTTTGGGATGACTGTATGAGAGAAGAATTTATTTTCAATTTTTTTTAAATATTAGATGCATGCTTGTTGGTTTGTGCAGCAAGCAAGGGCATCATGGATAACAATATATGAGGTTTGACATTTTTCTAAATGGAACATTTGGGGAAAATGTACATTCTTACCTCTAATCATGATTATTTTTTCTCAGTATTTAATTCCATCAGTATTACTTTATTTTTTTAAATGATGCTTCTTATCTTCATTATCACATTCATATTTATGTATTTGTTGCCAATAAATCTTTGCAGACCCTTATGGTTCTTTTTGCCCTGTTTTAAATATATGTTATTTTATAAAAGAATTTCTAAGAAACCCAAATGGCAACAGTTACAAGATTTTTTGATGACTATAAATGTAAAGGCTCTTCAACCTTTATATTTCTTTTTTCATGTCATATTCATTACATTCATCTTTTATTTTAAGGAAAGTTACTATCTTGCACTGATTGATTCAAAATTGCATTGCTTTTAATCACAAAATATATAATTTCCTCATTTCAGTTATTCCCAAGAAATCTTTGTTCAAGTCCTCTATTTTAAAATGCTTGCTATAAATTAATTTGGAGTTTATAGTTATCGATTATTGGTGCTGGCAGCTATTCAATGCATAGCATTGAAAAGAAAGAATAGTCTGTAGCAAGCTATCCTGAAAATAATTCATATCGAAGTGGGTCAAGGAGAGTGTGCTTCCAAAGGAGTTTTATTCTATCTATCCTACTTCTCAACCATATCTCTGGGTTTGTTAGTTCTTAGTTAAAACTAAAACTCAGATTCATTAAATACAAGGGTATTATTATCATTAGATAAATCTTATTCAGTTATAATTATGAGGGTCTCTGACCCTGCACACAAGAATATACTTTGTATATAAAGTGACAGCCTAATTTGGCTAGAGCAAGTCTCTGTGTAAGCTAATTACATGTGGTAATTTTGCCTGAATGGAGATTGACTTAAAAGTGAATCCAATTTAGCAGTGAGGAGATTGTTAGAAGAAACATTTCACTGTGGGTTTAGAAGTCCCTTAAAGTGCTAATTTTTCACTTGAATAATGATATTGCCATAGCAAGGATTTTTAAAATTAGTTTATATTTGAGAGTGAATGTTTAAACAGAGAAAAATAAAGACAAATAGTTTCTTCTTTTTTTCTGGGAACAATTTATGATTCTATTAATTTTTACACACTAATTTTAGCTCCTATTCTGCTTCTTCTTCTTGTTTTAAATTAATATAGGCCACCTTACTCCATTAAATAACAAATCCTTAGTTATATACTCAGTTGAAAACTGATTTTTGTTCAGTTTATAAATGAGGTTTTAATTTTAAAAATATAATCTCTTTGATGTTTCAATAATTATTTATCTGAAAATTATTTCATAATACTACCAGTTATTGTATGCAAATTTGAAGTAGGGACCTACAAGACAAAATTGCAGTGATTCAAAGAGGAACTAAAACATGACTTTAAGCATTGCTTTTTGGTTATAGATCACTAGGTAAGGAGTTCTTTGGATAAAGATAATTGGGATTAGCCCTGTAATTTTTCTATTATACTAAAAATTCTTATACTGATACAAATCAAATCTAACCTAAACCCTGAAAATGGCAATTGTGGATTCATAGTATATGTAACATAATGTTGTGCTTTGTACAAAATACCAAGCTCATAGGCACACTGACAAACTTTAAACCCAAGCAGGAGAAAGCATCCTGTCCTTTGGGAAAGTCACTGAGACTGATTATACCACCTACTCTGAAATTTTCTTTTTTTTTTCAGGTTATCAGGATTTTTTAGAAGACATTATTACACTTTGGTATCAATACAAGAATTGCCCTCTCACTTAAGTTCTGTCTCTTTGATGGGGTTTATTTACATAAAATGACTAGTCAAGTCTGTTTATTATTATTTATACAAAATTTATTTAAATACCATATTAATTATTATTTGCAACCAGTAGTTGCAAACAGCTCCTGGTTTGTGGTCAGTATATAGTACTTGAACTTTTCATTGATCATGAGAATCAGTGGAATATTGAAAAAAGGGCCCAAACTGAAGTGTATAGCATTAATGGGAAAGAAAATATGGTGGTATGATTCAGGGAGATTAATTGTAAAATCTTAGGAACTGCACAGCTTTCTTTGGGATAATATAAGCACCTGAGAAAAATTATGAAAGCCGAAATGTGATTCATAAGCAAGAGAAACTGAAACATGAAAGCTGAGTACTCACTTTGACAGCATATAAATGCAATCATAGCCAAGGGTAGAAAATTAAGAATGGTGATTATTAGATACACTTATTTTTATTCTTTTTTCTTAAATTAATTATTTTTTTCCATTTCAATCACAGTTTCTGCTTCCTCCGTCCTCTCCTCACAGTCCCTGACCTCCAACCTCTGCTATGTATTAACACTCCACTGAAAGTTTTATTCTCATCCAAGGTGCATTTGAAATGTCATAGTGAGGTCTCAGTTTGAAAAAAAGAATTATGATTGTATGGAATTCTAGACTACCACCTTATTTAAAGATAATACAGAAGATGTTTATCAATGGCTATATCTGGTTACTCAGAATCTATCTGTAAGCACCCTGGCAATCAGACCATTAAATTTGGTTAACTTACAATAATAACAACAAAAATTTATGAAAGAAATGTTGCAACTTCTAAACAGGAAAGTTTGCTACAAGATATAACCAATATTTATCAATATTTGCTGATTCAAATTATACATAGTTTGCACATTCATGAGACAGGTTAATCAGTATATAAACCCAGTCCCTTAATAGAGGTATTAATGTGTTTGTAAGCATTATGAAAGACAGGGATATACATGGTTATTTTGCCTCTATTAAACAAAAGAATCAAAATTCTTAAAAAAAAAACATTTGGGCTTGTGTGGTCAAACTACATCACTTCATAAAACCATATATATATATATATATGGATTCCTAAAGAGATTCAATTAAACAAAAAGGTAAGAAACAAATTGGTGTTTAGGCATATGTAAAAAAACTCAAGGCTGTATGTTATCTGATAATCCAAGATGAATATATAGTAATTATTGTTATTGAACTGATCTTGATATCAATGAATGATATTCAATTTCAAGAAAAGATAAAAGTAATGATATTTTATTGAATATAAAGGTGAGCACAATTACAGATATCTGAGGAAAAGTGGAAATGTTAAATTAAAAAAAACATTAATTTCATTGAGATATATAGATAGTTAATAATATTCTAGAGAAGGTACAGATGATCAAAAAGAAAATTTCAGTCTGGGGAAATAGCTCATTTGGGAAAATGCTTGCCTTTTTTTGCTCACAATCTCTGTCAATTCCCAAAACTTACATAAAAATTAAGGTGTCTTTATAGACAATCTTGATAAACAGTAATCCCAGTGCTCTGTATTCCTCGGGCTCATGGGTCAGGCGAGGTAGATTAGGTAATGAATTCCACATTAAAGACCCTGAGTCATAAAACAAAATGGGTGACTGCTCAATGAAAAAAGTTGATATTGATCTGTGATCCCCACATGCAGTAATCCACATGTGAAACACACACACATACACAATGCATTTAAATTTTACCAAGAATTGGTGCTCAAATAAAAAAATACCAGTATAAACCACTGATTAGAATATGAAATATATAAAGAAATATTAGAAGATAAATGTTTCCTTTGTATCTTAGTCATGCTTTTAATTTATAATTACAATAGGTAAACTTTTAAGCTGACAGAAAATGGCCTGCATGGTCTGTGACTTGCAGGCTGCAAAATTATGATGCAATACACATTTACTTATCTTAAATTTTCTGAATATTTGGAGAACTTAAAAATATAAGAAACATACAATGATAACATAATTTGTTTGTGTAAGGTCTAACAACCTATTACAACAAGGAATCATCCCCTGTATTCTTAAGTACACATGAAGACATAGGCCCAAAAGACCTCTGGCTGTTTGAACAAGTCTATAACCCACTATTGGGTAACTAAATGGAAATATTTTTCCCCTATTGGACAAAACATTTGTGTCAGGTTGTTTACTATTTTTTGGTTAAATATGAACTAAACATATTTAATCTCTTCTTGAACTTGACTCTAATTCAACTTATATTAGTTTTCGTGGATAAGGACTATATTTTTGTATAGAATTCATTCAAACTTGGATGAAGAATTTGTAAATTAATAATTATTTTATAACTAAATTAAATTTATTGTGTCCAACAAAATTAAAAGTAGAACTCTGGGTACAGTTGATAGCAAAAGCATTGTTATTTTTATAATGCAATAATAACAATGCTTTATTGCATATAAATTTGTCACTTTGTCTTGAAATTTTCTAGAAATATTGATCCGCTAAGATGATAATGATAAATTGTCAGAAGAGGGGAAAGAAATATCTACCTTTTGGCTTTAGGAAGAAAATCATTTCACAAAATGATTAATGAAAAACTAAAAGCATTTGCAGAAAAAAATAGAGACGGCCTATTAATATCAGGAACAATGTATGAATTAATTTTCATGCAATCACCCTCTTGTTACATTCACACATAACTGAATATGTGATTTGACTTTTACTATACAATTTATATGACCTTTTTAAACTAAAGACATTTCTATATGACAGATTGTAGGAAGAGTGACGTTAACCAAGATTAAAGATTCACAGTTTGATAATTTAACCTGAAAATATTTAATTTGTCAATATTTAGATTATAAAATCTTTACTACAACTTAGTTTACAGAATGAATAATTTATATTTAATTTTTTTTTTTTTTCGAGACAGTAGCTTTTGGTTCCTGTCCTGAAACTAGCTCTTCTAGACCAGGCTGGCCTCGAACTCACAGAGATCCGCCTGCCTCTGCCTTCCAAGTGCTGGGATTAACGGCGTGTGCCACCACGGCCCGGCCAGCACCACCAGTGCCCGGCCTTAATTTTTCTATTCGCACATTAGTATATAAATTTTTCACGGTTCTTTGATAACTTCTCTTGCCACTATAAAATTGTATAATTTCAAATGATTTTATCCAATTATTTGAATGTTTCCCTATGTATATTCCACATTTATTTTGTAATTGCTGTTTCCTTCTCCCAGACTCTGAAACATAAATGGATGTACTTTTCACTGTTATTTCTATGCATATTTCTGTATGGGAGCAAGTGCCCAGGACTTTGATAATTGTAAAGGTTAGAAGAGGGCAAAGAACTTTCAGGAGCTGAACTTACATGTCATAACATGCAGCCCAATTGAATGATGAAAATTAAACTCTGGTCCTCTGGAAAAGCAGTAAGTACTCCCTCATCAAGATAAGTTTTAGAAACTTCACAGTTCATAAATTCTTTTTCTTTGTTTATTTTCAAGGACAAGAAGAGGAATATGCAGACAATACATTTTGGCTCATCAAAGGTGGGAAAACTTTTTTCTGTTCTCAGTGTAGAAACGTTTTAATGATCACTTAAATATGAGCAGCATGAGTGAAATATTTTCATATATTCAAGTTTATAATGGGACAAAATAGCCTGAAGAATATTTTTAATTTTAAAACATAGAAACAAATTAAAGTAATACATTAAAGTTAATATAAACATCTCAAACATTTATTTTCTATTTCTAGGAAAATTAGACACACTTAGGTCTGAAAGAAACATTGCACAATGGGAGTGAAAATCCATTTATAGTAAAAAGAAAATTATGTAGAATATATATACTGCATAAAGCATTGTTTCAGATAATAAATTTTTCCATTGAATGAAATTTTATAAGAAATATTTTGAAAATGTAACATGATACATTATTGGAAGAGTCAAATAATTATATTAGTAATTATTAAAATTTCAAAGAGTTTTCATTTTTAAATGGAACTACTAATGCGATTTCATTATAAATAGACAGTCCCTGGAAAATGGAAAAGAAACGAGTCATTGAATAATGTACCAGTTATAAGTGTTTCAATGGACTGTTCACCATGCATAAACAAAACTGACTGACTATAAATAAATAAACTTCTTGGTGCAATTGTTCTCTTTACTTAGGGGCACAAATTATGAAATACTATTTCACTGAATGGTGAGGACCAATGGTTGATGCATGTCATATAGCACCAGAAAGAAATTTAAATGGTGAATGCAGTCACCTATTTTAGAGTGGGAAAACAGTGTCCTGAGACTGTCAAGGAATACTCTTTGCGAAAATGTATTTCATGACGGAAGTACTATTAAAATAGTAATTAACACATAATCTCTTTCAAATCTAATTTGTGGTTTGGTCAATTTAGCTTAATAATCTCAATTTTATAGTCACATTTTCAAATATCTTATACAAAGTTTCCTTGACTCGGTAAGATTTTCTTATATGATCATTTATAATTTCACATTATCTAGATTGTGATGAGGCACCACCATTCTGAAGTTTAAAGAGCATGTTTCTTTTGAAATTCCTAAGTTATAATTTTGTGAGGATAAATGATGACAGTTAAGGGTTATCTATAAACAGATTTTTGATAGTTTTTAATTTTAATTCTTCCTCATCCACATATCTGTATTGTGATATCACATGACATTTTATTCAAATATGAGTACCTGAAAAGCCAACAAACAAAACAAAACAAAACAAAACAAAACAAAACAAAAACAGTGACTAGGTCACATAAGCATGTATTGTTTTGATCTGTAAGTATTCATTTGTGGAGTGAAAAAAATCATATTTGGAACCTCAGTTATCATATTGGAAGAAAGTTGGACAAAGAACCTTAAAATTTAGAGGCTATGGATATAGTGGGAAAGGCCTTGGATTTTCCACAGTGCACTCTCTGAGGATTGGACTGGGAGGGAGTGGGGGGAGAGGATAAAACATGGGAAATTGGATTGGTATGTATAGTGAAAAAGAATAATTTGTTTTCTTTTTTTAACAAAAATAAATATACATATATAAACAAAAAATAGAGGCTAAAATTTTTTTCTCATCAAAATATTCTGATAAATCATAAAATGAACCGGAGTGTTTTAAGGAGTGAGAATGGAGAATGGGTGTGGATACAATCAAGATACACTGTATGAAATTGAATTGAAGATTGAATAAATAAATATGTTTCTAAAAGACAATATAATGAGTATATTAGAGAAGAAACTATTCATTAGTCACTTATTATAGGTATTTGATTAATTTTAAGTCTTTTTATTAAACAATATTCATGACAAAAAATTGTATAAGACTTAGAGCAACATTAATATATGAATACAATATTGACATTTACATATTGCCACTACTGCTGTTGGTTGTGATTTTACTCTCGTATCTAGGTATCTGAGATTAGTCTAGGTGCTGATATCTGGATCTGTTGGGCAGGTATTTTGTTCCTTGTTTTCTATTTCCTCTCTGGATTTTCAGATAGTGTGACAGCTGTGTGTTGGCTGTTTTCCTGGCTTGCTCAGATGGTGTGTTAACAAGAAATGACTGGTGATTTTGGTGGCTGAGATTCTGGGATAAGTTGGGAGAAGGAACATTGGAGTAGGTCTTTGTGATGTATTGGGTTTGAGATCAGAAAGAAACAGGAGACCACAGCAAGTTTTCTGCTGCAGAGCTGAGAATGAGACTGTTGGAAATTATATCTCAGGAACAGTAGGAGAGGTATGAGGTATGGGTTCACCACCAACTTACTTCTTGCCTAGGGGGAACAATCCTAGGAGTAGCAGAGAGTGCCTCCTGGGGTTAGGGCCTGGGATAAAACTACCAATTTGGGGGAGAGAAAATAAGAGGACATGGTCTGTGGAAATTCACAAACAGTCCAGGCTGTTGTTAAGACAAAAGTTTGCTCTCCCCAAACTGACAGTGGGGGGCCCCACAAACTGCTAACAACTTATTAAATATGGAGAAGTCAAACTGGTGCCTATATGATACCTTCACTCATAGATTCTTGTATCTTTGGTGTGCAAGGTACTCTGTAGACTACTTATGGAGAAATGTGGTCACCAATCCAGCCACAAAACCTCTGACTTTGTTTGCCTGTGAAATATACTAGACAATGGTGGCACAGAACTCATGGGAGTAGCCACCTAATGTCTGATTTGACTAAGGACACACTCCACTTCACCAGAAGAAACCTATGACACTACTTAGGTAACCAAGAAGCAGAGATTAGATAGTCCAGAATCCTGGAGTAAACCAGTCACTATTTGTCTAAAATTTAAAAAAAGGTATCAATCAAATGACTTCCTAATGGTATTCTGCTATACACATGGATAATCTAATCTGAGTTTCTTTCTCTGTCAATAGGTGGGAACAGGTGTAGAGATCCACAGAAAGAAATTATGGGAAGAGAGCATCTAAATGGGAGATCTTCATGCGGTTTCTCCCATCAAAGCTGAAGGAAATTTTGAGAGAGAGTAGAAAGATTGTAAAAACCAGACAGGATGGAGGACACCAGAAGGACAAGTCCCTCTAAATCAACTGACCATACCTCATATGCGCTCACAGAGACTGAAGCAGCAAGCCCCAGGCCTAGATCGATCTTCACCATGTTCTCTATTTATATATTACAGCTGTTAGCTTAGTATTTTTATTTGACTTCTGAGTGTGAGCACAAGTGGGTCTCTGACTCTTGTGCCTGCTCTTGGTACTCTTTTCCTCTAATTTGGTTGCCATGCCCAACTTCAATATTGTAGTTTTTGCTTCATCTTCTTATATTTTATCATGTCGTGTTTGGTTGTTAACTTTTAGTTTATTTCTAGTGAGAGATAAACTTTAGATCTGGAGGGAAGAGAAAATGTGGAGGAACTTAGAGGAGTAGAAGGAGGGTAAACTAATTAGAATATATTGTGTGAGAAAGGAATCTACTTTCAATAAAAGGGAAAAATGGGGGGGGACAAGGATGTTTAGAAGATAGTTTGCCATTATATCCACTTAGCAAGAGATTAGTAGATCCCTTTATGTAGCCCTAAGACTTCCCTAACCATGGAGTTATGTTGAAGTTTAGAATAAAGAAAGTGAACTTCTCCTATGGAGCACATCTCAAATCAAATCACTGTGTGGATTTTTTAATTCACCCAATGCCATGCCACTATTGTACTAGTAGTTTCATCTTGTTTAGTGTTTTTTTTTTGTTGTTGTTGTTGAAGTTGTATCTCAGCAAGGTAAGACTATTGTTAATATTTATTTCTCTTTCAGCATCCTGCATGTCACCTATAAATATAAAAAGCAACCAGTATTAAAGAAGTTTCCCACTAATTCTGATCTGACTTTCTATATTATACAATCAAAGTTTATAGGTTTTTTTACTATCTCACAGTTGCTGTCTCTGTATTTATCAGATGCATCAGCCTCTATTATGTCAAGATACACTAATTCCATCCAGAATATCTCCATGGCATTCATTATGAAGGCATGTTGAATTTTGTCAATGGCTTTTTATCATATATTGAGATAGTTTGTGACTTTTATTCTTGAGGTCATTCATGTGATAAATTATGGTTATTGATAATTTTATAATTTTTATCTACATATGGTACTGATTTTACTGTATTTCTGGCTCCATAAAATACTTTGGAAGGGTTTCTTCATATTTTGTTTTATAACACAAATATAGTAGCATTGGTTTTAGTTCTACTTTAAAGGACAGAAAGAATTCTTCAGTGAGACCATATAGTTCTGATCATGTTTTAGTTCTGAAAATTTTAATTATTGCCAAAATTATTTTGGTTTTTTCTTGAGCATTAGATAAATTTTTTAGGGCACCTTGGTTTAATTTTAGTAGTTCATATGTACCCAGGATTTGATACATTTCCTTTAGAATATCTGATTTGGTAGAATGCAAATAAAGTATGTCCTTATGATTTTCTGAATTTCTTTAAGGTCTGTCTTCTCTTTTGATTTTGCTTAAATTGGCTAAAATATGTTAATAATTTTTATTTTTCAAAGAAACAACCCTTAATTTTATTGAAAAAAATTATTTTGTTGCTATGTGGTGCATATCAGTCCTGAAGTAATTATTTCTTTTTGTCTCCTTCTTTTGGATTTATTTGCTCTTGCTTATCCAGGACTTTAAAACATATAATTGACATATATATATATATATATATATATATATATATATATGTGTGTGTGTGTGTGTGTGTGTGTGTGTGTGTGTGTGTGTGTATAGGATCTATGATCTTAAATACATTGTTTTCATTTTCATTCACTTCCAAGAAATTTTTAATTTTCTCACTGAGTTCTTCAATGACACCTTCATTTACTAGTGCATTGTTAAATATGTATATTTCTGTAAGTTCTTATGTATTTAACATTATTTCACTGTGGTCATTTAGCAAACAAAGTTACTCTATTTTTTTCAAAATAATTAAGATTTGTTTTGTGTCCTAATATGTGATTTATTCCTGAATAAATCTCATGTACTGCTGAGAAGAATTTTGTATTTTGAAGTATTTGGGTGGAATACTCTATAAGTAACTGTTAAATTCATTTGATCTATGGTGTCTTTTGTCTCCACCATTTCTGTATATTTTAGATGATATGTCTCTTGATGAAAGTAGGTTTGTGAAGTAATCTTTTACTGAGTTAGAGATAACTGATTATTTATATCTAGTAGTGTTTGCGTTATGAAATTGGAGGTATATGTTTTCAGGTCATAAGGTCATACACATTTAGAATTGCAATGTATTGGTCTACTTGTATTAGTCTCCTAATGAGTATTATTTGCCCTTCTTTGTCTCTCTGGCTTATGTTAATTTGAAGTTTTCAAATATTAAAATAGTGGTGTATCCTTGTTTCTTAGTTTCTGGTTTTGAATACCTCTATCTATCAATGCTTTTTTAAAAAGTGTTTGTCAATGAGAGTGTAGTATAATTTTTTGGAGGATAGTGAAATTAAAGAAGAAAATATTCTATTTGCACATCTGGTCTGCTACTTTGTTCTTTCTGATTGGGAATTAAGACCATTAACAGTCACTGTATAATAGAAAAATGAGACTTAATTCCTGTCATTTTGTTTATTTTACACTAATGATGCATTAGTAACTCCTTTGCTTCTCAAGTGTATGGGTTTTTTTTTTTTTTGACAATGTTTCTTGCTTTGAAGTCTGTCCTGGAACTAGCTCTTGTAGATAAGGCTGGCCTCGATTCATCTGCCTCCACCTCCTGAGTGCTGGGATTAAAGGCATGTGCCACTATTGCCCAGATCCTTGTCAGGTGTTTTAGTATCATATACTATATCTCTGTACAGTTTTTAGTGCATTTATCTTTCTCTTCTGCCATAAATTTGTCATAAATTCCTTTAGCCTGTTTTGATCATGGAAAACATTTCATGTTTCCTTCCATTTTGAAAGATAATTTTTTTTGACTAAAGTAGTTTTGATAGGCAACTATAGAATTTCAGTACTAGAAGCATTTGTTTCCCAAATCTTCTAGCTTTTTGCCATTGAAAAATCAGCAGTATAATAGATAAGTCTTTGTATGTGATTTATTCCTTTTATTTTACAGCTTTTGGTACCATTTTTTATTCTGTTCATTTGGCTTCTCTTATATAATTGACATGGTTGTTTATTTTCTGAGTTTGTGTATTATGTACTATGTGTCTCTCATCCTTTGATGAGCAGCACTTTCTTTATATTTGGAAAACTTTCTTTTATGATTCTATTATATAAATACATAAAGAAAGCATATATACATATATATATATATATATATTACCTTATTGATGGGAGCTATACTTTTTTAAAACATAATTCACACATTTTATCTTTTTTGTGTCCAAAGTATCTCACTATTATTTTTATGGTTGTATTTTTATTGATATTTTCTTGGATGAAATGATTCGTTTCCTACATATCAAATGACTGCTTAATCCAAAAAATTCTCTTCTCACTTCAGCAGCACATATAGTAAAATTGGAACCATACAGAGAAGATTAGCAAGGGTCCTGTGCAAGGATGACACACAGATTCTTGAAGAATTCCATATTTTAATTAACAACCACTTGTCATTAATATCACATTGTCTTAATATCATTGGACTCAATTCACCTATAAAAAGACAGAGGCTAAGAGAATGGATACAATAAAAGAATCCAGCCTTCTGTTCTATAAAAAGAAACACAATTCAACCTCAAAAACAGACATTGCCTCAGAGGTCTTGGGTAAAAAAAATCCAATCAAATGGACCTAAGATACAAGCAGGTGTAGTTATCTCAGTTTCTAACAAAATAGATTTAAAACTAAAATAAATCAAAAGAGATGGAAAAGGACACTTTATACTCGTAACAGGAACAATCCATCAATATGTAGCATCAGTCATGAATATCTATGACCCTAATACATTCAGAATATAAATGCACTATATTTTGTAAGAAAACCAGTGTCTTTAATCACCATTCTTGGAGTGAGAAAATGAATGGAGAGAAAGAAAACATGAAAATAGAAAATATGATGAAAAATGATGAAGGCATATTCCACAGAGAGAGAAAGAAGCAGTCAAAACCATACATACGAAGTGTTGGAAATTCCAGAACTTAAGTGATACCATGTGTTATGACTTCTATCAACATTTTCAGGGCAAAAAGAAACTTAAAGATAATTAAGAAAACTAGAAAAGGTGTTATGCAGGCTGATAATTATTAAGTAAGTTCCTCATCAGTTGGTAATATGATTAACTTCAAAGAATTGTACCTGAAAACTAAGCTAGACACCTTTTTCTCATTCTCAAAAATATAGTATATGCTAGATAGACATTGAGAAGATACACATGGGGTGTGTTAAGCATAACTAGAGGTCTAGAACATGAGAACAGAATTTTAATGACATAAATCACATGGAGTGGCAGAGATGAAGAGTTTTGTAAATTTAGCTATAGAATGGATTATTCAAATACAGTGGAGAAGTCCAGGCCCAGATCACTGCCTAGGGTCATGTCTGTGGTTGTGGCCCTGTAGTGGCCAGGGTCTGAGTTCATGTCCATAGTTCCTGTTACCACCAAGGGCTCTGCACAGCATCTGGTTGGTGACCTGAGAACATATTGTTGTTTGAGGGCCATGTTGCCACCAAGGCCAGGGTGCCAAGCTTCTGAGGGCCATGCCTGGGTTCATGGTCCCACTACAGCTCGGGTCCGTTATAATATCCATGTCCTGTGTTAATACAGGGGGTCATTGGAACCATGTTGTACTGAGCTAGCCCTGCCCTTCACTGGCCCTAGATAGCTGGCTCAGCCCCTTGTTTATATTGTAGCAGTAGAACTAGACGTGTCCTTAATGGGAGAACTGGCCCCTACAATTGGGAAAGATGGCCCCATCCTTCATCACAGGTATAAACCTCACCTGGGCAGAACACTAGAGCTGTCCCTGTTTTGGGGGTGCAGGTGAGGCAACCCTAAAACCACGAAAGCAGGAGAGCTGACCTTGCTCCCTCAGGGTCTGCCATGGGATGACATGGATGAGGGAAATATACTTTTCCCTTTTTACTCAGGATCATAAGATTGGGAAAGCTAGCCCTGAGCTTCACCAGCAGCAGCAGACGAGAGATTGGGCTCTGCACCCTTTCTGGGAAGAACACTAAATCTAACCCTGTTGTGGGGATGCAACTGAGCCAGCTCTCAGAGCATGAGTGTAGCAGAGTAAACTCTGATCCCCTCATCTGCCATGTGGTGGCAGGGTTGAAGGAAACATGCCTTCAATACCACCCAACCATGTATCCTTAAGTACCTGCAGCGGATGAGAGAGCTAACACAAGGGTCATAAGAGTGATAGAACTATTCCTGGCCCTCACCAGCTGCAGCACACAAGAAAGTGATCCTTGCACACTACCTGGGAAGCACACTAGAGCTGACCATGTTGGTCAGGATTGCAGGTGAGCCAGCCCTGAGTGTTTGAGAACAAGACAGCTGACACAACTTGTAACTGGAGGTTTCTTTCCTGCCCTTTAGTTACCCAATAACCTCTCTGAGGCTTAGTATTAATTATAAACTATTTGACCTACTAGCTCAGGCTTATTATTAACTAGCTCTAACCACGTAAAATAACCCATTTCTATTATTCTATATTTTACCATGAGGTTTGTAACTTGCTTTCCCAGAGGCTGCTGTCATCTCTCTCTTCTCTTTCCCTGCATCTTTTCTTGTATTTCACACAAGGCTCTATTCTACTTACCTATTAGCCAAATCAGCTTCTTTATTAACCAATGGCAATAAAACATATTTACAGCATACAGAACAGCATGCCACATCACCTCCTCCAATGCTCCTTACAGCAATCAAGATAGAGGACCCTGTACCTTCCCTGGGCAAAACAGTAGAGTTGGCCTTGGCAGTATGAGTGTGAGTGAGTGGAACGGAGGATTTGAGAACAGAAGAAATGGAACTGTTCCTTGATGTAGGCTACATTGGTTAAGTTAGCCAAGGCAGTTCTGGAAAGCTTACCTGGGTAGAGATGATGATGTACAGCTGACAGGCTGACCAATCCAGGTGACACCCAGGCCCCAGAACCGTCGCTGTAAGTTGGCATATCCCAACATCTACCTCATCTATGAACTATAGGAGCATGTGAAGAGGATGAATCTACAGATCTAAAACCAAAGGATTTCTAAGACACAGGACCACAACAGGATATCCAAAATGAGCCGCAGCAAGAGCTTCCAGTATCAATGCTATAGCAGAAGTCAGAAGCCTTCAGCCAAAACCATTTCTCCAATGACTCATGGCAATGACCAGTTACTTGCAAGTAAAGATGCATGGACTAAAGGGCAAAACATGTAACTGAACAGGCAATACTACAGCTTCCATGATGAGATTCTTCTCCTTTTTTGTTTTGTTTGTAATATTTGATGCTTGGTTTTACTTTTAAATTTAGTTTTATTTTGGTGGGGGCAGAGGGAGAAAACAAGGGAATGGGGATATAAGTGGGATCAGAATGCATGATGAAAAATAAAAAAGAATCGAAAGTTAAAACCTTTAAAAAAGAAAAAAGTTATACTGTAGGTATTTTGCAACGTAGGAGAAAAAGTCATACAATCTCTATATTTCATATTTGAAGTTACTTTGAATACTAATTAACAAATATGATAAGTTCAATCATATATTAAAGCATTTTTACATGATGATATTTTCATTCATTCATACTTTAATTAAAAATTCTATATAGAAAATAATCTGATGGGCAGAGGTGAATGATACAAAGTTTAAAAATATAAAAACTGGGCCCGCAGACGAGCGACGCAGGCGCCCGCAGACGAGCAACGCAGGCGGGCAACGCAGGCTGCAGCTGGGATCAGCGGAGACAGGCACAGTGGCAGAGGACACAGGTGGCAGGGACCAGCGTGCAACACTGAGAGCAGATCGCCCCACCACAATTAAATCAAAGAGAGAGCACCGACCGGCCCGGCTCAAGCAGGCCCAGGTGGGGAGGCAGAGCACCTACGGGGGTAAACAGACCCAGGCAGGGCAGGAGAGCACAGACCAGACTGGGGCAAGCAGGCCCATGAGGGGCGGGAGAGCACCAGCGCAGGCTGGGGCAGACAGCGGGGACCAGCGCAAAACACCGAGAGCAGATCTCCCCAAGACAATTAAAGCAAAGAGGGAAACCTGTTCTGGTTTTAAAAGACCCATTAGATAGCTTCGATAGGAGGAGATGGGCAGGCTCCAAGGCAAGAATTCACCCAATAATCTGAAAAACAACATGAAAACACCGGAACACAATGATCTTACAAGAGATGGACTGGAACACCCTAATACGGAAGAAATGGAAAAAATTGACTTTATGAAAGCAATAGAGTCCATTAAACAACATGTGAAAAATGCCCTTATAGAAATGGATGAGAAGTATAACCAAAAGTTTGAAGAAATGAGAAAATACGTCCATGATACCCTGGGAAACCAAGAAAAAAATGATCAAACAGGTACAGGATACCCTGGGAAACCAAGAAAAAACGATCAAACAGGTAAATGAAACAGTTCAAGAATTGAAAACTGAAAGGGAAGCAAGGAAGAAAACACAAGCTGAGCACCAGCTGGTTATGGAAAATCCAGGTCAACGAGCAGAGCCTACAGAAACAAGCATAATCAATATAGTACAAAATATTGAAGAAAGAATCTCAGATTCTGAGGACACCATAGAGAAAATAAACACACTGATCAAAGAAAACAGCAAAGCCAACAAATTCTCAACACAAAACATGCAAGAAATATGGGACTCAATAAAAAGACCAAACATAAGAATAATAAGAATAGAAGAAGGAGAAGAATCACAACTCAAAGGCCCAGAAAATATTTTTAACAAATTTATGGAAGAAAACTTTCCCAACATAAAGAAAGATATTCTTTTGAATATTCAAGAAGCATACAGAACACCAAACAGATTGGATCAAAGAAAAACATCCCCTCGCCATATAATAATCAAAACTCAGAATATACAGGTTAAAGAAAGAATATTAAGAGCTGCAAAGGAAAAAGGCCAAGTAACTTATAAAGGTAAACTGATCAGACTTACACCTGACTTCTCTATGGAAACCATGAAAGCCAGGAGGTCCTGGATAGAGGTACTGCAGAAGCTATGAGACCATGGATGCAAACCCAAACTACTATACCCAGCCAAGCTATCGTTCACTATCAATGGATAAAACAAGACATTCCAGGATAAGAACAAATTTAAGCAATACATAGCCACAAATCCAGCCCTACAGAAGATAATAGAAGGAAAATCACAACCCAAGGAATCCAACATGGCCAACACTGCCTGCAAGAACTCAGGCATCTAGAGACCCTTCACCAGCACAACTCAAAGAAGGGAGACATACAAACTCTACTACCAAAAACAAGAAGAATAACTGGAGTAAACAACCACTGGTCATTAATATCACTTAATATTAATGGTCTCAATTCACCTATAAAAAGGCACAGGCTAAGAGATTGGATACGAAAACAGGATCCAACATTCTGCTGTTTGCAAGAAACATATTTCAACCACAAAGACAGGCATCTACTAAGAGTAAAGGGTTGGGAAAAGGTCTTTCAAGCAAATGGCCCTAAGAAAAAAGCAGGTGTGGCCATATTAATTTCTAAAAAAACTGACTTCAAACTAAAATCAATCAGAAGAGATCGAGATGGACACTATATACTTATAACAGGAACAAGTCATCAGGATGACGTATCAATCCTGAAGATCTACGCCCCTAATACAAAAGCATCCACTTATCGTAAAGAAATATTACTAGAACTGAAGGCAGACATTAAACCACACACACTAGTAGTAGGAGACTTCAATACCCCTCTCTCTCCAATGGACAGGTCAATCAGACAGAAACCTAATAAGAACTAAGAGAATTATTGGAGGTAATGAAGCAATTGGACTTAACAGACATCTATAGATCATTCCACCCAAATAGGAAAGAATATACCTTCTTCTCTGAAGCTCATGGAACCTTCTCGAAAATTGACCACATACACGGTAACAAAGGAAACCTCCATAGATACAAAAAAAAAATCATTGGCCACCTGTGTCCTATCAGATCATCATGGATTAAAGTTAGAAGGCAACAACAATGCTACCCCCAGAAAGCCAACAAACTCATGGAAACTGAACAGTCAACTACTGAACCACACCTGGGTCAAGGAAGAAATTAAGAAAGAAATTAAAGTCTTCCTTGAATTTAATGATAATAAAGAGACTACATACTCAAACCTATGAAAGAAGTGCTAAGAGGAAAGTTCATAGCACTAAATGCACACTTAAAGAACACGGAGAAAGCATACATAGGGGACTTAACAGCACGCCTGAAAGCTTTAGAAAAAAAAGAAGCAGACGTGCCCAGGAGGAGTAGAAGACTGGAAATAATCAAACTGAAGGTGGAAATCAACAAAATAGAAACGCAGAAAACAGACCAAAAAATCAATGAAACAAAAAGTTGGTTCTTGGAGAAAATCAACAAGATCGTCAAACCCTTATCCAAACTAATTAAACAACAAAGAGAGAACACGCAAATAAATAAGATCAGAAATGAAAAGGGGGACATAAGCACAGACACAGAGGAAATTCAGAGAATCATTAGATCTTACTACAAAAGCCTGTATGCCACAAAACTGGAAAATGCAAAAGAAATGGACATATTTTTAGATAAGTACCATATACCAAAGCTAAACCAAGACCAGGTGAACTAACTAAAAATAGTCGCGAAGAACTAGAAGCTGTTATCAAAAATCTCCCCTCCAAAAAAAGCCCAGGACCAGATGGTTTCAATGCAGAATTCTACCAGAACTTCCAAGCAGAGCTAATACCTATACTCCTTAATGTATTTCACAATATAGAAACAGAAAAGTCATTGCCAAATTCCTTTTATGAAGCTACAGTTACCCTGATACCAAAACCACACAAAGACCCAACCAGGAAAGAGAATTACCGGCCTATCTCACTCATGAATATTGACGCAAAAATTCTCAATAAAATACTGGCAAACCGAATTCAAGAACACATTAGAAAAATTATCCATTATGATCAAGTAGGCTTCATCCCAGAGATGCAGGGCTGGTTCAAAATACGCAAATCTATCAACGTAATCCACCATATAAATAAACTGAAAGAAAAAAAAACATATGATCATTTCATTAGATGCTGAAAAAGCATTCGACAAAATTCAACACCCCTTTATGATAAAGGTATTGGAGAGACTAGGGATACAAGGGTCGTCATACCTAAATATAATAAAAGCTATCTACAGCAAGCCGACAGCTAACATTAAATTAAACGGAGAAAAACTCAAAGCCATCCCACTAAAATCAGGAACAAGACAAGGATGTCCACTCTCTCCATACCTCTTCAATATAGTGCTTGAAATTCTAGCAATAGCAATAAGACAACATAAGGGGATCAAGGGGATTCGTATTGGAAAGGAAGAAGTTAAGCTTTCGTTATTTGCAGATGATATGATAGTATATATAAGCGACCCCAAAAACTCTACCAAAGAACTCCTACAGCTGATAAACACCTTTAGTAATGTGGCAGGATACAAGATCAACTCCAAAAAATCAGTTGCCTTCCTATACACTAAGGATAAAGAAACAGAGAGGGAAATAAGAGAAGCATCGCCTTTCACGATAGCCACAAACAGCATAAAATATCTCAGGGTAACCCTGACCAAGGAAGTGAAAGATCTATTTGACAAGAACTTTAAGTCTTTGAAGAAAGAAATAGAAGAGGACACCAGAAAATGGAAGGATCTCCCTTGCTCTTGGATTGGGAGGATCAACATAGTAAAAATGGCAATTCTACCAAAAGCAATCTATAGACTCAATGCAATCCCCATCAAAATCCCATCAAAATTCTTCACTGATCTTGAGAGGACAATAATCAAATTTATATGGAAAAACAAAAAACCCAGGATAGCCAAAACAATCTTATACAATAAAGGAACGTCTGGAGGCATTACCATCCCTGACTTCAAACTCTATTACAGAGCTACAGTATTGAAAACAGCTTGGTATTGGCATAAAAACAGAGAAGTTGACCAATGGAATCGAATAGAAGACCCTGATTTTAACCCACAAACCTATGAGCAACTGATTTTCGATAAAGGAGATAAAAGTATACAATGGAAAAAAGAGAGCATCTTCAACAAATTGTGCTGGCAAAACTGGATGTCAATCTGTAGAAGAATGAAAATAGATCCATATCTATCACCATGCACAAAACTCAATCCAAGTGGATTAAAGACCTCAATATCAGTCTGAACACACTGAACCTGATAGAAGAGAAAGTGGGAAGTACTCTACAACACGTGGGCACAGGAGACCACTTCCTATGTTTAACCCCAGCAGCACAGACAGTAAGGGCCTCATTGAATAAATGGGACCTCCTGAGACTGAGAAGCTTCTGTAAAGCAAAGGACACTGTCACTAAGACAAAAAGGCAACCCACTGACTGGGAGAAAATCTTCACCAACCCAGCAACTGACAAAGGTCTGATCTCCAAAATATATAAAGAACTCAAGAAACTAGACCGTAAAAGGCTATTCAACCCAATTACAAAATGGGGCACTGAGCTGAACAGAGATCTCTCAACAGAAGAAGTTCAAATGGCCGAAAGACACCTAAAGTCATGCTCAACTTCCTTGGCGAACAGGGAAATGCAAATCAAGACAACTTTAAGATACCATCTTACACCTCTCAGAATGGCTAAAATCAAAAACACCAATGATAGCCTTTGCTGGAGAGGTTGTGGAGAAAGGGGTACACTCATCCATTGCTGGTGGGAATGCAAATTTGTGCAACCATTCTGGAAAGCAGTGTGGAGGTTTCTCAGGAAATTCGGGATCAACCTACCCATGGACCCAGCAATACAACTCTTGGGAATATACCCAAGAGAGGCCTTATCATACAACAAAAGTATATGCTCTACTATGTTCATAGCAGCGTTGTTTGTAATAGCCAGAACCTGGAAACAACCTAGATGCCCTTCAATTGAAGAATGGATGAAGAAAGTATGGAATATATACATATTAAAGTACTACTCAGCAGTAAAAAACAAGGACTTCTTTTTTTTTTCAGGATGAGGTTGAAGTTTATTCAGTGGGTTATGGAGGAAGAAGGGTGAAGGGGGGACAGAGAGAGAGGGGGAGAGAAAGAGAGAGAGAGAGAAGAGGAGAAAGAGATGGAGAGAGTGAGAGAGAGAGAGAGAGAGAGAGAGAGAGAGAGAGAGAGAGAGAGAGAGAGAGAGAGAGCGGGAGAGAGAGAGAGCGGCTTGAGGCCACTCTCGGTAAAACAAGGACTTCTTGAAGTTTGCAGGCAAATGGATGGAAATTGAAAACACTATCCTGAGTGAGGTAAGCCAGACCCAAAAAGAGGAACATGGGATGTACTCACTCATATTTGGTTTCTAGCCATAAACAAAGGAATTTCAGCCTATAATTCACGTTCTTAGAGAAGCTAAATAAGAAGGAGAATCCAAAGAAAAACATATAGGCATCCTCCTGAATATTAACCTTCATCAGGCGATGAAAGGAGACAGAGACAGAGTCCCACATTGGAGCACCGGATTGACATCTCAAGGTCCAAATCAGGAGCAGAAGGAGAGAGAGCACGAGCAAGGAACTCAGGACTACGAGGGGTGCATCCACACACCGAGACAATGGGGATGTTCTATTGGGAACTCACCAAGGCCAGCTGGCCTGGGTGTGAAAAAGCCTGGGTTAAAACCGGTCTCGCTAAACATAGCGGACAAGGATGACTACTGAGAACTCAAGAACAATGACAATGGGTTTTTGACCCTACTGCACCTATTGGCTTTATGGGAGCCTAGGCAATTTGGATGCTCACCTTACTAGACCTGGATGGAGGTGGGTGGTCCTTGGACTTCCCACAGGGCAGGGAACCCTGATTGCTCTTTGGGCTGACGAAGGAGGGGGAGTTGATTGGGGGAGGGGAGGGGAGGAGAGGCGGAGGTGGGGAAGAGACAGAAATCTTTAATAAATAAGAAAAATATATAAAAACTGAAATCTGTATTCATGTCTAATGAAATAATGTAGGTAAAAACATGATTTAAATATATAGCATACCAGAATTTTCTGCAGTATGGGAGACAGACACAGAATCCTCTCATGGGCTTTAATTTAAAAGAAGAATCATTAGCCTTTACTGCTGGATGTTATGAAAGCATACTTTAATAAGTGATATCACACATGGGCATTGTCTTAGAATATAATGTCTTAGTGCCTTGTGTAATGCTTAAAACCATATGCAGTTGGTTACCATCGAGTATGTGTTGCTAAGTGGGATAATGAGCATTACAAACATGCTATATTTTTAATTGTCAAAACAAAGATAGCACAGTAGCATAGATGTCATAACAAACAGATATTATGTATTCTTATTCTTTTTAAATCTTTTGCTTGTAGAAATCATAAACACAATTAATCTGTGGATTTCTTGTATCTGTGGCAGTGAATATAATTAATCCATAGGCTTTCTTCTCTTTCATCAATGCATTTAAGGAACTTTTTGGTTTACAACGTGGAAGAGACGATGATACAGGTTGTTGTTCATGAATCACCTTCAGTTTAAATGAAACCAGTCTGCTAGCATTTCAAGCATCAGTGTATCCACTAGCATTTCCATGTAATTATATGCATATATCTAGATACAAATTGCCTTGTCTAAGTTTATACTCAGACATGACTTACTACATGTCAGGGAGTCCATAACTCTCCTATGTAAAACACACAAAAATCTATTTTCATTAACAAGAGCCTTAGTGTGCACTGCAATGAAAAATACAAAGTTCCTATATGGAAAAAAATTTCCACTTATTTAATTATTTAATATAGAATAAGAAGTAACATCACTAGCATGAAGAAAAGAAAGGCCAACACACAGTATATATATATATATATATATATATATATATGTATATATATGTATGTATTATGTATATATATATTCATATTCATATTGTACATACATACATACATAATATTCATTACTTTTCAAAATATGGATAAGAATAATGAAAGGTCATTTAAACAGATTATTCAAATAGATCTTGACAGTGACAGCAGTTGAGGGTTTATTTTAACAAAGAAAACAATTGTTTAAAACAATTCTTATATTCTGAATAGTGATCAAGAAGCCTTTTAATTGTCACATAGTCATGTTACTATGTGTATATTTGTGCTTTCTTTTCTCATGAATATGGAGAGTAAACCATATATACCAAATGACTTATTTTTTTGTGTTTTGTAAACATTTTAAACATATTGTAGATGACTTAGTGAGAAAACACACTCATATAATTACATACTTCACCAAGTCACCAAACAAAAATGACAACCTTTGTCTATTGACTTGGTGAAGTATGCAAATTAGGAGTATTTTGGAAACTAAGTGTGTTGATTTTCTTCATAAGATTTTAAAGCTACTTCCTGTTTACAAACCAGATTATGAACTATCACTCACAACCTTTGTAAACAGTGTCAAGTTTATGTGTCTTAGCTTTCAGCTATAGACTGCAATCTTTCTCTTCACTGTAGATTGTAAGTATTATGATCTAATTTTAAATTAGACTCTGGTAAAATTTGTTATTTAGTTAATGGCAACTCCAAAATACCTAAGAAATACTGACAGGTATACATTATGCATATAAATAATATGTATTTAAGAAAGTTTCTTTTCCTAAAATTTTCATTATATTACTAAATTACAGTTATTTAATATCACTGACCATACAACAATGTGCTCATTCACTAATATTTTCTACTTAATGTACTGTGTTGTATTAATAACCCTAATGGTGTAAAAACATTTAGAATAGATTAAATGCCATGTACTATGTACTCTTTTGATGTATATATGGACTTTTAAAAATAAATTTCTTTACTAAGGTGTGTTTTGTTGAACAGACTTTAATTTTAATTAGTAGATCAAAATAACAGTCAATTTCCTGTTTATTAATCCATTAACCTTTTGTAGCACATATTCCTCACCTGACAAGCACCAAGTAGATAAAACAATATAATCTTGATTTTTTTTGGGGGGGAGATAGCTGATTCAAAATACATACTAATACAACATTGAAATATACTGATATAACATAGGTACTATATTCTTCTTCCCACAAATATAATACAGCACAAAATGTATAGATTTCAGTCTTTCATAGTAAGCTAAATGTAACTCCTTCAAACTATGTGCAGTTTACATTGAAAAAAGTATACTAGATATTGGAAAAAGTATTTGAAGTCTTAAGGGAGATTGTTTTGAGTCGAAAAAAATTGAAAAGTTGAAAAATTGATAGACTATTCAAACAGTAGAGGGAAATGTCAGAAAAAGATAGATAGTATAGTATTATAGTCTGATAGATGCAAAAATATGTGAGCACAAAATACTATTAATGTTTATGCACACATTTGAATCTTAGTACATCTATGCATTTGTCTAAATGCATGATACCATTATGGATCTTCACAGACAAACAGCTGGTTGTCCTTAAATCCTGTTGCCCTATTTCATATACTTTGTGTTATATATTTATCAAAATGTTCTCTCTCAAACTTACTTATTATATGTTAGAATATCAAATTTTCTTTTAAAATGAAGAAAATATTAATAAGGGTATCATTGTATATGAAGGCTATTTATAGACAAAATAGTTGATAATATTTTACACTACTTTTCAATGTTTTCAAAAACAGTGGAATATTTTATAAACTGTGTTTTTTAGTTATATTGAAGACAGAGTTTCTCTGTGTTGCCCTGGCTGTCCTGGAACTAGCTCTTGTAGACCAGACTGGCCTCAAACTCACAGAGATCTGCGTGCCTCTGCCTCTTGAATGCTGGGATTAAAGGTGCGTGCCACCTCTGCCAGTCTTAATTTTTTTTTTTGAGTAAGTAAAAATATATTCACTTACAAAAAATGTGAAACTTGAAATATATATCTAATATTTTAAGCATATTTCTGTTATAAACAAGAACTGCACATGATGGATATGAAGACTGAGTTCTTTCTGATTTAATCAGTGTTTTCTCTAAACTACATTTCTGCTCTGTTACTGAATTTTACACTTTCTAAGCCATATCCTGAAAATTCAGGCTGAGACACTTATGATGTCACTGAGGTACCAGATTGATATCTTGGCTTATTTTCACCCATGAGTCCAACTACTTGCAAGAGCAACACCTAAATAATGCTTGCTCCTAAGTCAATTATTTGAAAATAGAACCTATAATGTGAGATTTACTATGATACTTTTAACTTTGTAGTGAATTGAAGTGTTTGTAGCATCTGTAAAATTGACTGATAGTTTCTCATGCTGCCAGCAGCTCTACAGAGAATAAGACTTTTATGTTCTGAAAAGCAGCAAGGTCAAATAACTACAAAAGGTAGACTGGAAATGCTACTTCAGATTTTGCAGAAATACTGAAAGCATGTTATACAAATGCTTTGCTTCAAAGAAGCAAACATATGTGAGAAGAAGGAAAATGTTGGCAGAAGGAGAGAAAGACAAGAACACACTTATACACTATATCCTGGTTTGAATAAATAAATATATGTAAATTAATTGAGATAATCTTGGTGATAATATCTTTTGATATTTTATTTTAGGAAAAAAAGGCATTATGTTTCACTACGGCAGGTGCAAAAAATATGTTGCCATATATAAGAAGAAATTACACAAGATTTTACTAGTCCAAAATGGTTGATTATTTAATATTCATTTCTTCATTTAATAGAACTGAAACTGAACTGTCAAATTTGCATGAGAAAGTACTTGATGTGGAATTAGAGTTTAAATTCTTCCTTCTTTTAACATCATTTTTAAGTAACTGAAATTTTATCCTATGAATAACTGGTAAATTCCACCATTTCTTCCACTAAGAATCAGAGAAGTAAGCCCTGTATGGACTTCTTTCTACTACATCAAATATTTTTCTATTGTAGTATTGCTTCTTATTAACATGCTGCCCACATTTTTTTTCATATGGGTTTATTACTACTTTAAAAATAAATTATGGAATCTATTCCCCTAAGAATGTAATTTAAAAAGTCATCACCTACTTTCTCTCTATTCTTTTCAAGAGTTCTTAAATTAGGCAATAACTACTCTTTTGTAATATTCTTAATTTCATCAGGTAGACACATGTTATATTGTGTGAGGTAATTGTTGATAGACAAATTTGTCCATTCATTTGATTCTGATTCCCATGGTATTACAATAATTACATTGCACATTAGTTAGATTCAAGATAGGCCTGTGGGGCTCCTCTACTGAGAGTTTTAATTAAATTTGTTCTAAATTAAAACAATCTTTGCTGCAACATTTGTCAGACCTCCTTTGAAGGCTTGCTTGGAACATAGAAGGCAATCTATGATCAGTTGAAGTACAACAGGAATCAAGAACTAAGCAGTAAATGATATGATTTATTGGGAAGTTATTTATGACACACATTATACCTGGAATTATGATAATGAACATAATCCCATGGAAGGATTATGGGATATTATATAACATCAGGGAAAATATTGTCAGTGTTATGATGCAATTATATGCTTCCCTTGCAAATAAATTAACTAACATATACAAGAAGAAAAGATAAACATATCACAAATCTTTAAATTATACTATATTGTCAAAGTTTGATTCTGTTTTAACCCTTAAATACATGCTCATTTATAAAATAATTATCTGTGAACTTTTCATCATTTGTTGACATAGTCTCATAGCAGTTTTCTTCATATAGTTCAAAGATTTCATGTTGTCTCTTTCTATGCTTTGTTCTGTAAAGTTTTTCTTAAAGTAAGACGTATTACTCAAATTGTAGTAATATATGAATGAATAATAAGGGTTAATTTATTATCTTTTCAGAAAAGTAGCTATTCAGAGAGAATATATAAGTCCTCTTAGCTTTATCTAAAATTATGAATCCAAAAGTTTTATATTTTTTTTGACCTATATTCTTTTGGAATATCCTGTCCTGGCTATAAATCAATCATTTTTATACTAGTATTTTATACCTTCAAATAAAGTTTACCTGATTTATATGAAATAATATATCATACTTTTATTTTATGTGTAAAATGTTTATATCAGAAAATGGAAAAAGCAATAATAAATTAATTTTAAGGCATTTCATGGGAACATATTAAGGAAAAATTTCATAGCTCTAGTGACCACAAACTGTGATTTCAGCACTAAGAACAATAAAATAATGATACTCTTTTTTAAATAACAAGATGACAAGACAAAACTAAATGAACAAAGTTCCAATGAGCTACTTATGTTGACCAAACATTTTAAAAATACTTTCAAATTAGTTTATTTATATTCAAGCCCTATCTTATTTTTATCTCACATCTTCTGTCTAGTCTTATTATTTATACTAGATTAGGATATATGTAATTTTATGTAGACAAAATCATTGAAGTTGTCCCCTTTACCTCGGTTACATTAGAGATAAAACACTAGGCAGACATTTTGTGGAAAGACTTTTTTCCCAGATACATTCTCGGCCATTCTGGATTAAATGGGAATGTGGACGAAATAAAATGTCCAAATTATTTTTCACACTCCCTTCTTTCCATTGAACCTTTATTCTAAACTTCAAACAATAGATTAGTGCATGTAAGAGTTAATCTGTTGTGATATATATATATATATATATATATATATATATATATATATATATATACCACATGATATTAAAGAAAACAAGTTTAGAGTCTCATTTTGTAATCTATAATAGTTACTAGGAGTTGAATTATATCCTCTCCAAATCCATCACTTGAAGCTATGTTAAATCCCCAGTGTATCTGTAGATGAAGACAGTATCTTCAGGATGTAATTAAGGTTAAGTAAAGTCACAAAGGGAAATTTATTTATCTATTTTTCTTTTTTAATTAAAATTACTTTTCATTATACATACAAACCCCAGTTCTCCATCCCAACCCCCATCCACTCCTTCTTGGGTAGTCAACAAGGTCTGGCATAACAAAGTAAGGCAGGACCAAGACATTCCCTCCAATATCAAGGCTGAACAAGGTATCCTACCATAGGAAATGAGCTCCAAAAAGCCACTTCATGAACCTGGGATAGGTCCTGGTGCCACTGCCAGGGTTCCCTCCACACACATCAAGCCACATAACTGTCACCCACATTCAGAGAGTCTAGTTCAGTTCTGTGGAGGTTCCCAGCTCTCAGTCCATTGTCTGTGAGCTCCTACTAGCTAGGGTCAGTTTTCTCTGTTGTTTCCCCCATTCTGTTCTTGATTTTTCATTTCTTGTCATATAGGTCTTTCACTTGTTTGGCTAGAGTTACACCACTGTATATTCTGTTATTTGTGGATATTGTAAACGTTTCTCTAATTTCTCTCTCAGCCCATATATCATTTATATATAGGAAGGCTACTGCTTCTTTTAGTTCATTTTGCATGCTGCTGCATTTCTGAATCTGTTTATCAGCTATAAAAGTTCCATAGCAGGATTTTTGGGGTCACATGTATATTCTCATATCATCTTCAAATAGTGAAACTTTGGTTTCTCCCCTTCCAAATTGTATCACTTTGATCTTTTTATTGTTGTCTTATTGCTCTAGGTAGAACTTTCAGTACTATATTGAACAGATATGGAGAGACTGCAGAGCCTTGTCTTGTTCATGATTTTTGTGGAATCAATTTGAGTTCCTCTCCATTTAGTTTGATATTGACTTTTGGCTTGCTGTACATTGCTTTATTATTTTTAAGTATATTCTTTGTATTTCTTATATATTCTGTGATCTCTCCAAGATTTTTATCATGAAGGTGCGTTGGATTTTGTCAAAAGGCTTTTTCAGCATCTATTGAGATAATCATTTTTTCTTTCAGTTTATTCATATGGTGAATTACACTGACATATTTCCATGTGTTAAATAATTCCTGCATCTCTGACCTGATCATGTTGGATGATTCGTTTGATGTGTTTTTGTATCTGTCACCATTCTCCATTTTCCAGATTTCTTTTTAACAATAAATACAGGAGAATTCCAAGGACTGGTTGTTTCTTCATTATGGCCAGCATCCAGTTGCTCCTCTACTAGCTGTTCTAAAGCCTGTAGTTTGTCTTCTATTAAAAGGCCATTGTTTAATCCCTATGGGTTTCTTGCTTAACCATTTTAAAGGCAAGGTTGTTAGTACCTCTGAAGGTTATGTAGTTGCTTTCTGTTTGTACAGCTGGAAGCAAGTATAGGAGACATTGTCCCTTATCCCAAAAAAGTTTGCCCTCAGGGTTAAGGACACCATTTCAGGGTTGATTATTTCTCGCATAGAGTTGGGGTTGGGGTGGAAATTAAGTAGGCCTAGAGATCTCAAAAAGAAAAAACATTGAATATGATAATAGGTAATTTATTGTAAACTTATTCACACTAATAATAATAATAATAGTTAGTAATATAATTAAAACTTGTGAGCTATTATTTATATACAAATTACATTGGTATAGATTTTTGTGTATTGGTACAAGTTAAAATTATATTTCTTATATTGAATATGCAACTCTTTCTGTTTATAATAGTTGTACACCTATGCAAATTTACTTTGTCAGATTGTATGAATGCATGTTTCTACCTCTGCTTAAGAAATTTGTATGTTGATACAATTTTAGGATATATTTATCATATTGCATTATATATTTCTAACTCTGATCAAGATATTTATACATTATTTACATTTTGAAGTAATTCCTTCTTTACAGCACAGTTGTTTAAAGATTGTTTAATATTCTGATATGAAGTTTTAATCTTTAAGTTATATAGGTATTAAGTATTATAGGTCAATAGTCATTCATGTTTGTTATAATTTTAGTCAGACTAATAGTGTTCTTTAGACATATACAGATTGTATTCTGCATAGATAGGTAAGCTTCAACCACTTCAAAGATCTGTAGAATATGGCATTTAAGTAACTTAGCATTCTGTTGACATGAGACACGATTTCTCCTGGCAGCACTAATCTATTCCTAAGAGAGTGTTGAACATCAAAGACACTCTACTTGGAGTTTTTTTTCTTCTTGGCACAACTGACATTTGGGCAAGAAATTGTGTGTGCCTTGACCACTGGCAAAGTGCACGTGGTCTGGACTGGACAAGCAGGATTAAAGAAAAAGACTGTCAAATCTTGCCAAAGCAGGGTAAGATGACTTTGACAAATTTCCTTCCTCTGAAAATAGTCTGTCAGTTACTTTAGGCCTTAGCCAAAGTTGGTTGCTTTAACATTGTAAATGAGATTTTGAGTGATTTCTTAGGCAACCAGTTGTTTCTGTCATCTATTGCACATTTTGTAACCTGCTTGATTGCACTTACTACCTAATCAAGTAATATTATCTCCCTTCTCAGGTCTTTGATGGGGGTAAGATAGTTGTAGTTACTGTCCTCTTATGATCTAGCCAAACCATTTCCAATACAAGACTTAGATTCCTTAGGATAGAATGTTTGTTAAATTATTAGGCTATGTTCTTTGCTTAATATTGTTTATGCTGGTTTTATTTCTATCTTTATACTTGATATATGTTCTTAGTTTACATAGTTTGTATTGGGTTTAAAACTGTCTTATTTAAACAAAAGGTAGAGGTACTGCATACGCTCCTTTGGCCAATAGGCTTTAAAATACCAGCCCACTTGAGTGTGGTCTATTATATTATAAATGTACCTGTAAAGCATGTGCTCATGAACTTGCTTCTGGTTCTCACTTCCCACTGCTAGATTCTGTTCCTGTTCCCTGTTTGTGCAGAAGACTGTGATCTAGGACAGTGATCTGTGAGTGTCCCCTAAATAAATAATATTTTATTATATGCAATCCTGAACTAGTGTGGGATGATTTTGTAACTTCTGTTATCATTTTCTGTATTTATTCCTTGACTGTTATGATTCAATTGAACATTTTTCAATTTCCATGAGTTTGTAGGCTTTCTGTAGTTAGTGTTGTTGCTGAATTTTAACTTTAAGCCATGGTGATCTGATAATAGACAGGGGATTATTCCGTTTTTAAAAATCTGTTGAGGTTTCCTTTGTGTCTGAGTATGTGGTCAGTTTTAGAGACAGTTTCATGAAGTGCTGGGAAGAAGGTATATTCTTTCATATTTGGGTGGAATGTTCTATAGATGTCTGTTAAGTCCATTTGAGTCATGACGTCTCTTATTTTCCTATGTCTTTATTAAATTTTTGTCTGATACACATGTTAAGTGGTGAAAGTGGGGTGTTGATATCTCCCACAATTGGTGTGTGGGGTTTGCTGTGTGGTTTAATCTTTAGAAAATTTTCTTTTCTAAATGTGACTACCCTTTTATTTGGGCATAGATGTTTATAACTGAGATATCATCTTGATAAATTTTTTTCTGATGAGTATGAAATGTCCTTCTCTGTCTCTTTTGATTAATTTTAGTTTGCAGTTTATTTTGTTAGCTATTACGATAACTACACCTGCTTGTTTCTTAGGTCCATTTGCTTGGAAAATCCTTTCTCAACCATTTTCTTTGAGGTAATGTCTGTCATTAATGTTGAGATGTGTTTTCTGTATGCAGCAAAAGGTTGAGTCCTTTCTTTGTATCCATTCTGATATTCTGTGTCTCTTTATAAGTGAATTGAAACCAGTGATATTAAGATACATTAATGACAAGTGATTGTTAATTCCTGTCATATTTGTTTTTGGTGGTAGTGGTGGAAGTCTTTGTGTTTTCCCTTCTTTTGGGTTTTCTACTGTGAGCTTATCTCTTGCCTTTGCTCTTTTGGGTGAAGCTAACTTTCTTGGGTTGGAGTTTTCCTTCTACTTCCTGCTGTATGGCTGGGTTTGTGGCTACATATTGTTTACATCTGGTTTTGTCATAGAATACCTTGTTTTCTCTGTCTATGGTGACTTACAATATTGCTGGGTATAGTAGTCTGGGCTGGCCTCCATAGTCTCTTAGTATCTGTAGAACATCTGTCCAGGAACTTCTGGTTGTCAGATTTTCCATCGAGAAATTAAGTGTAATTCTGATAGGTTTGCTTTCATATGTTACTTGACCTTTTTACACAAAAGGAAATTTAAATCTAATATAACTGATATACTTCTAATAAAAGAAAGAGAATGAAATCCCTTTAAATGTCGTGTATTCACAGACAAGAGACCATGTGAAAATGCAATAAAAATCAGTCTTCTACTATCTAACCAGACACCTCTGATGAGGACCAAATTGTCAAAGCATTTTAAGAATGAAATGTTATTATTTCATTCATTAAGAATGAAATGTTATTATTTCATTCATTAAGTCATGCCAATCTTTATTATTCTTTTATGGTAGTGTAGGATGCTTTAAACATTTTAGATAGGACATTATTTTGTAAAATAAACACACACACACACACACTCAGTCATACCAAAATATTAAGAGATACATAGTGCCTCAATTTTGGTATATGCTGGATACATATGTGAGCCTGAAATAGTGTTTCTGATTCTATGTTTAGATACAGATATAAAAGCCTCACAATTGGTCCTGTGTATGTGTTATTTGAATTATAAGTACTGCCTGTTGTTGTGGGATATTTGCACACTGGGTGAAGATATATTGTGTAATTGGTTTAATAAAGAATTGAATTGTCAATAGCTAAACAGGAGGTATAAGCACAATTTCCATGAAAAGAGAGAGAGGAAATTGGAGATGATTGAGAAGCAGAGAGATTGCAAGGAAACATGAAGCAAGTTAGACATAGAATGGGTTACAAATAAAAGCTACATGATAAAATGTACATTAATAAAAATATGGGTTAATACATAAAGCAAAGAAAACCAGCCTACAGACCACAATCCCAGAGAACTTAGACACCAATGAGGACCTTAAGAGAGACTTACATAGATCTAATTTGCATGGGAAGTAGAAAAAGACAAGATCTCCTGATTAAATTTGGAGTGTGGGGACCTTGGGGGAGGGATAAAGGGGGGCATGGGAGAGGCAGGTAGGGGAGCAGAGAAAAATGTAGAACTCAATAAAAATCAACAAAAATATGGGTTAATATAAGTTTTAATCACTAGTTAGGAACAAGTCTAAGGTATAGGTTGAGCTGACATCTCCTTGGGAGCTGGCTAGTAGGACAGAAAAAGACTCATTACAGTCTGTTTAATACAATAGATGAAGCTCTGTTGTCAGAAAAAGGACATCATTCTAAGTGAGAACTATCAAGGACTATAAGATTCCTCTTATGTTAGTAGCCAATAATTCAAAGAAAAGATCATTCAATATAGTCTTCAGCAATGATTTACAATAATAATTCATAGTCAAATCTTCACAACAGTAAAATTCTATAAGCCTATCTGTCCATATCATAATTATCCAGGTCTATCAAACACAGAATAAACCATATTAAAATATTTAAATTTCTCAATCAACATCAGTCTTGGTTTACTAGTATTAGAAATGACTAATTCATTCTCCATTCATCTTTGACTCTGCTAGTCAATGGAAGCAAGTCCATAAGAATGATCAAATTGTTGGCTTTAGAAGTGAGAGGTTACAGAAGAATTTCTTACCCCAAAGAAGTATGAATAAATTTTTCAGTCATAATTCCTCTTAAGTAATAAGTCATCCTAAGTCTATAATGAAAAAATAGGTTTCTTGTCAAGAATTACCTCTAAGCAGTTTGTTGTTACTTTTTGAGTGCCAGACTGAAAGAATACCAAGGCTCCATCTTGAGTCAGAGAATATTAATGTCATGAATAATAACAGGTATTCTCTACAAATATGATAAAAGTGCCCCATACAACTTGAGTATTGACACTGAATTGTACTAATGTGATACAAATATTCACAAAGCAGCTATTGTCTTTACCATGAAATTTTCATTGTTTTAATTTTTATGTTCCAAGCTCAGATGGAAACATTATGAGCTGCCTAGTTTTATGGTCAACATGACACAATCTAGCTTCATCTGAAAGGAGAAAGCCTCAATTGAAAAAAATGCTTCTGTAAGGTAAGATTATGGGGTATTTTCTCAATTAGTCATAGATGGGGGTCACAAGCCCATTGTGAGTGGTGCCACCCTTGGCCTGATGGTCCTGGATTCTATAAAAAAGCAGGCAGAAAAAAACTTGAGAACAAGTCAGTAAACAGTATTCCACCACGGCTTTTGCATCAGGTTTGCCTCCTGGTTCCTGTCTTGCTTGAGTCCTGTCTTGACTTCCTTTCCATGATGAACAATGATATGAAAGTGTAAGCTACATCAACTTTTTTTGTCTTCAAATTGCTGTGGTCATAGTGTTTTTATCACAAAAATAGTAACTCAGACTAAGAAACACTGAATATACTCTCTATTTCAGTGTAGATACTTAATTTGTTTTCAGAGCTAATAAGTTTTGCTTGTTTATTTGTTTGCTTGTTTTCACTTTTTTCTTAAATAAAGACAGGATTCCTCTGTGTAGCCATGGATGTCTGTCCTAGAACACTTTGTAGATCAGCCTGGCCGCAAACTCAGACATATGTCTTCCTTTACCTTCCAAGGGTGTCACCACTGCCAGGCTGTAATTGTTCGTTATTTAGTAAAATTACTTCAGGAAATTTCCAGGCTTCCTTAATTACTGTAGAAGATTTTCTTGACACTATTGTGTCTGGGGAAATAAAGTATTTTTTTTATTAAAAAAGTGCATCTTGGCAATTGGGCTAAGTTCAAGTATAAAAGATAAATGAATTTTCTATCATAAATGTCCTGAAGAGATTCTAATTTACATCATTTTGTTTTAGTTTTTTCTTTCTTTCTATAAGATTTCTCTATTCTAATCATAAACTGCAGGTAATAACTAATGTGGGAGGGTCAAGCTCACTGTGGGCTATGCTATCCATGGACTGGTGGTCCTGTATTCTATAAGAAAGCACATTGAGGAAGCCACAAGGAGCAAGCCAGTAAGAAGCACCTATTAAAGTCCCATGTAACAGTTCCTGCCTCCAGTACCCTGATTTAAGTTTCTGCCCTTTAAGACTGAAATAAAGTCTTAGTAGTCTAAGTTGATTTAGGACATGATAGTCAATCAAAGCAAAAGAAACTCTAATTAAGACAACTACCTAACATGAGTTAAGAAAACTGGAATATATTAAATAAAAGCCTTAAGCCGATGCGGGAGAATTGTCTGTATTCTGTCAATAATGTTTTAAATAAATGCTGATTTGCCACGCAGGAAGAATAGGCAGGTCAACCAGACTGGAAGTAGAGGTGGGGTTATGGGAACAGGAGAATGCTGGGAAGGAGGAAGACCATTCATCCCAGTCCGTCCTAGACTACCGAAACAGCAGCATGTGATCTGCCATGCTGAAAACAGTACTGTGCCATGTGGCTAACATAGATAAGAATAATGGGTTAATATAAGTTATAAGAGTTATTAAGAAGCCTGAGCTAATGGGCCAATCAGTTTTATAACATATGGAGATCTCTGTGTGATTTTCTTGCCAGCTGTGCAGTATCAGGCAGGACAGATACCCCAACAAGCAGGCTCTTTATGTTACATTACCCATTTTCACAATTACCAAATATTTACCCATGCTCTTTTTAAAAACGGTTAGTCTTAGTTGAAATTTTATTCAGTGAAGAATAGTGGATAATGATGTGTTTAGTGTAAACTTATATTTTAACTTATATTTTAAATGCAACAAAAAGAAGTCATTCTCCACAGAAAGATCATCCACTCATAAATAAGAAATTTGTATGTATGTATAGGTAAAACAGTAATATTATACATATTATAGTAGACTATGTCAAAGATATAAATATTTAGTTTTATTGTTAAAAGGTTTTTGTTTTAAAGTATGTTAATCATCTTTAAATACAATTTTTAAATAATAAATTTATTTATATTTATAATTTTCTTTCCTGGAAATAACTCCAATGACATGAACTCCTACTACAAGCAAAGAAAAAATATTCTTTTACTTTTATCCAAAATAAGTAATAAACGTTGAAAATGTAAATATAAACACCCAAAAGAAAAATGATTGCAATATTTTTCTATGTATCCATCCCAAAGCATGATACACACTTCTGATAACATCATTTTCAGGTGTTTTTCCCTTCTTTTTTTTAATTGATTTTTACTGAGCTCTTCATTTTTCTCTGTTCCCCTACCTGCATCTCCTCTGCCCCCTTTAATCCTCACCCAAGGTCCCCATGATTCCAATTTACTCAGGAGATCTTGTCTTTTTCTAATTCCCATGTAGATTAGATCTATGTAAGTTTCTCTTAGTGTCATCATTGGTGTCTAAGTTCTCCGGGATTGTGGATTGTAGGCTGGTTTTCTTTGCATTATCTTTAAAAACCCTCTATGAGTGAGTACATGTGATGATTTTCTTTCTGTGTCTGGGTTACCCCACTCAGGATAATGTTTTCTACCTCCATCCATTTTCAAAATTTGCAGAATTCAAGATGTTGTTATTTTTTCTGCTGTGTAGTACTCCATTGTGTAAATGTACCATATTTTCCTTATCCATTATTCGGTCAAAGGGCTTTTAAGTTGTTTCCAGATTCTGAATATGACAAACAATGCTGCTATGAACATAGTTGAGCACATGTTCTTGTGGCACGATTGAGCATCCTTTAGAAATATACCGAAAAGTGGTATTACTGGGTCTTGAGGAAGGTGGTTTCCTATTTTCTGAGAAATTGCCACAGTGACATCCAAAGAGGCTATACCAGCTTGCCTTACCACCAGAAAATCAGAAAAAAAGAAGTCAAACTGTCATTGTTGGCTGATGATATTATTGTTTACATAAGCAATCACAAAAATTCTACCAAGGAACTTTTACAAGTCATAAACACTTTCAGTAATGCACCAGGATACAAGATTAACTTTAAAACAATCAGTAGTCCTCCTGTACACAGATGATAAAAGGGCTGGGGAAGAAATCATAGAAATAACACCCTTCACAATAGCCACAAATAACATAAAATATCTCAGAGTAACTCTAACCAAACAAGTGGAAGGCTTGTATGATGAGAACTTTAAATCTTTGAAGAAAGAAATTGAAGAAGACACCAGAGAGTAGAAAGATCTCTCATGCTCCTGAGTAGGTAGAATTAACACAGTAAAAATGGCAATCTTACCAAAAGCAATCTACAGATTCAACGCAATGCCCAGCAAAATTCTTCACAGACTTCGAAAGAACAGTACTCAACTTCATATGGAAAAGCAAAAAACCCAGGATAGCCAAAACAATCCTATACAATAAAAGAACTTCTGGAGGCATCACAATCCCTGACTTAAAACTACAGAGCTACAGTACTGAAAACAGCCTGGTATTGGCATAAGAATAGACAAGAGGACCAATGGAACTGAATAGAAGACCTGGGTATTAATTCACACACCTTCGATCACCTAATTTTCAACAAAGGAGGAAAAAATATCAAATAGAAAAAAGTTAGCATATTTAACAAATGGTGCTGGCATAATTAGATATCAACATGTAGAATGAAAATAGACCCACATTTTCAGGGCTTTGCCTTCCTTGATCCTTCCTTGGTTGTGTGCTACAGTGTATCCTTCTTAGGGAAGACATTTCCCCTTTCATCCATCATTCTGAAAATTCTGCCTTTGATTTAATTCAAAATTAAAACTACTATAGAATTTAGAAAATTTTTAGAAGTATATATAAAAACAAAGAAAATCAGATAAAAAAATCTGTCTTTAACATTTGAATCTATTTTCTACAAGTGCTATATCATAATATCCCGAAGCAGTAGAAATCCTGATCAAAGTGTAAGTACTTGTCTTAGAGTTTTTATTGCTGTGACAATGTACCTTGGTCAAAAAGTGAGCTGGGGAAAACAGGGTTTATTTGGCTTACTCTTCTACATTGTAGTTATCACGGAAGGAAGTCAGAACAGGAACTCAAACAGGGCAAGTTCCTGCAGGCAGGAGCTGATGCAAATGCCAGGGAAGGGAACCACTTATTGGCTTGCTTCTCATGGCTTGCTGAGCTATCTTTCTTATAGAATCCATGACCACAAGCCCAAGGATGGCACCATTCACCATGAGATGGGCCCTCCGCATTGATCACTAATTGAGAAAACGCCTTACAGTTGGATCTCATGGATACATTTGCTCAACTGAGGCTCTGTTCTCTCTGATTACTTTAGCTTGTTTCAAGTTGACATACAAAACTAGCCAGAATAGTACTCTATATGGCTACCAAATGAATTAATGAACTATCAATGAATAATAAGTATATATAAATATGTTTAGTAGATACAAATTGACCATCTCTAATTAAACAACCTACCTTTTTATGCAACAAAATATAGTTTCACACAAATTTATGCAATATTCTGGTGCAGGGGAAAAATAATGCACAGAGAAAGCTTACTAATAATCCAAGGTAGCTTCAAAAAAAAACAAATGTTGTTTATGAATATATAGGCTCTAAAATGGACAAACAGTATATCTCCTTCATTATAAAAATGGAATATTGTTGAGTACTTAAATGGACAAAGTGGTGGCAAAGTGATCTCCATGAGAAGAAAAAACTACAAGGAAAATAATGCTTCTTAAATTTGCATCCAGCTTTCCAATTTGCATGGATGTTTATTTCATATTTTATAATTAAATGAACACAATCATTTTAATATTGGCAGACAAAAATTAATGTTCAAATTTTCCTTACTAATTCAGACCAGTAGGTGAAGAGAATTTTGCTTTTTTTTCTAAGTTTTGATTTGATTTAGAACCTTGGATTTAGTGCAAGTATAAATGGACTCAGCTATTGTATAGCTGTGAACTTATCTCTAAATATATTTATGAGAAATACCTCATAATTATATTTCAGAATAGTACATAATTCTATATATTATACAAGGTTTATAATGTGGTACAATCATACACATTTACCAAATTCAAACGCATGATTGCCTTATTTCCATAGATTATACTTATGTGTATTTATCTAATCTTCACGTTAGAATAAGCACTTCTGCCAGGATTGGGTTGTGAACATTATTTCTTTTAAAATTTATATGGAACAGAATAAAATTCAGAGGTGTTAATTGTAATGGCATATTATAAGAAAGGGAAACAAAGTGAATTCAAAGAAAATTTATTATAAATTAAAATTATTCATAAATTTCACCTGTAGTCTTATAAAAATACATTGCACACAAAATATCATCAGTAAATTATTGTTAAATGTGAATTATCTTTTATCATTACAGAAACTATTTATATATTAACTCAGAAAGAGAAACTAAGACAATAAGTGTGTTTGGAAGAAAATTAAAATATAATAAAGGAGAAATAGTAGAACTGGTATGGTATGAGTGAATACTGGGAGCTAAAGGTAGAAGAGGTCATGGAGGCAAATATATTTGGAAAACAGGGGATAGATGGTTGCTTACCTGAAAGTAAGGACATGTGAAGAAGTCCTATGAAACCACAGTAGTTCCTAACCTAGTTAAAGTTCTGTTTAAATGGAGAAGTAAGGGTTGATTTGGCTTTTACTTGCAGGTCACAGTCTATGAGTAAGGGAACTCAGGGACTCAAGCAAGAATCTGAAAATGAAAGCACAGGAGACTACTGCTTGCTAGCTAGTTTAGCATTTCATACTTAGCATTTTTATACAGTCAAAGGCCACCTGCTGAGGTTGGTATCACTCACAGTGGAATGGGCCCCAATACATCATAAACAATCAAAACAGTACTCTCTAGACTATAGTCAAAAATGATCTAGGCAATTCCTCTGTTTAGGTTCTTCTGTCATATGGCTTTAGGCTGTGTTAACTTGAAAATTAAAACGAACTCAAAAGCCCATTTCATCTTTTTTTGTGTGTGAATGCCTGCATAGTTTATTTTTTCATATCATTTTCCCTTCAGCCTTGCTATGATATTGAATTTGAAGTGAGTTTCTTAAAAGTAGATGTTTTAGTTGCTCTTCAATTGCTGTGAAGGAACATCATGTCTAAGATAGCTTATAAAATTAATAATTTAATTGGGTGCTTGTTTACAGTTTTTCTGAGGGTTAGAGTATATGACCATCATATAATAATATATAGCAGCAGGCAGGCAGGCAGTCATGTTTCCGAGGCAGTTGCTAAGGATCAGATCTAATCTGAAAGTCTCAGGTTGAGAGAGAAGGATACTGACTGGGCCCAGTGTGGGCTTCTGAAAACTCAAATCTGACAACCAGTAACACACTTCCACAAGGCCACATCTTCTCCAATCAGGCCCCACTTCCTAATCCTTCATAAACTTTTCACCAACTGGAAATCAAAGACAGGAGTCTATGGGGGTCATTCTTGTATAAACCACCAAAGTAGAATATAGCAGAACTGTGCTTTTCTTTCTCTTTACTTTTCCTCCTCCTCTTCCTCTTTCTCCTTCTCCTTCTTATAGCATGAGTAATAAAAACCCAGAGACAGATATTGGGGTTCAATCTGAAGGTCAGAAAAGCAACCGTACCACAGGAATCCTCAGATTGAGACTGTGTGTGAGAGATGTCGCCTCCCATTTTATTTATGTGTCTAGTGTTGGGATTAAAGGCATGCACCACTACTGCTGGTTTCTATGATAAAATAGTTAGGCTATTGGGATTAAAGGTGTGTGCCACCACTGCCTTTTCTATAAAGTTGATCAGTGTGGCTGTTAGACTCTGATCTTCAGGCAAGCTTTATTTATTAAAATACAAATGAAATACCACTATACCTTCTCCTCCTTCTACCTCTTCTTTTTCTCCTCTTCCTCCTGTTCTTCTTCTGCTGCTGCTTTTACTGATGAAAATAGATTTTTTTCCTACAATATATTTTAGTTACTCTTTCTGCTCCCCCAAACCCCTCCCAATTCCTTCCCCTTTCTACTCCCATCTAAATAGACACCTTTTTCTAAATCTTTTAAGAAATCAGACAGCCATCTGAGGAATAATATATAAAATAAGATAAAACAAAAACAAGAATACTGGAACAGAACAGAAGAAACAGAAAGAATGAAGTCAAAGAAATAAGAACAAGAAACACCTAGATGCAGAGAGACACATTCACATGAATTCCTTAAAAGTACAAAAACAGAAGCTATAATATATATATATATATATATATATATATACTTGTAAGGATAAAAAGTGACATCGACTTGATTGATGACTATCTTAAATGTCATCATAGAACCTTCATTGAGAAACTGATGGAAACTGATGCAGAGATCCATAGCAGAGCACTTGGCTGAGCTCCAAAAGTTCAGTTGAAGAGTGGAAGCGGTGAGAATAGGAGCAAAGACATCAAGACCATGATAGGGAAACCCACTGAAACAGATCGCCTGAGCAAATGGGAGCCCACCATTTCCAGACCAATAGCAAGTGTACCATTATAGGACCAAACTAGGCCCTCTGAATCTGGGTGATAGTTGTGTGGCTGGGGCAACCTGTAGGGGCACTGGCAGTGAGACCAGGATTTATCTCTACTGCTTGTACTATCTTTTTGGGACTCCTTCTCTTTGGAGGGATATCTTGCTAGCCTCAAAGCTCCTGACTCCAAGCTATATGTTATACTTTGTTGACTCCCCATGGGAATCATTACTCTTTCTGAAGAGTGGATGGGGAGTGGGATGGGGAGAAGGTGGAGGGAGAGGGAGGACATGAGGGAGTGAGAACTGGAATTTGTATGTAAAATGAGAAACGATATTATTTTTAAAGAATAAATTAATTAATTAATTTAAAAGAAGAATAAGCACCTAAAAAGTAGCCTGGCTCAACATTATGAAAGACTTAACCTCAGAAGCTGCCACTGAGTTTTTTGTTGTTGTTGTTGGGTTTTTTTTTTTTTGAGTTGGCCACCTATTCCTGAGAATGGAGTTTGTTCTTAAGAGTGGTTTGTTTATCCAGTGAGAATCGCTTAGAGAAAATAAGTTTTCATTTATTATTGGTTATCAAGCAGAGATTGTGGGTTAAGGATGGGGTTTGTTTCCTATTCTCCTCTCAGAGAGTGCTGAGATACCATCTATTGCAGACATGTGCAGGCCCTGTATATGCTGCCACATTCTTTGTAAATCCATGTTTGTCAGCCATGTTGTGTTTAGAAGGCCTATTTCCTTAATCTCTTCTGGCTCTAACACTCTTTCTGTCTCCTGTTCTACAGAGATCCTTGAACTCTTAGTAGATGAATTTTAAGGGGACATCAATTTTAGGGCTGAGTGTTTCAAGATCTCTCATTCTTTGCACATTGTTTGGCTGTATATTTATGCATTTATTTCTATGTACTGCTGGAGGAAGCTTCTCTGATGATGGCAGAGCAAGTTAAGGATCTATGAGTATAGCAGAATGTTAGAAATCAAAATCATTTTAATGTTAGGCTGTGCATTCATGGTAGCAATAAATCTCCATGTATTTATCTGAGAGCTTGGTGTCAGTCCCCCAAAGATTAAAAACATCTATCAGCTACAGCTTTATACCAATCAGAATGACCAAACTCAATAAAAATATGACAGCTCATGCTACCAAAGATGTGGAGTAAGTGGAATATTCATTAATTGCTGGTAGGTATGAAAACTTGTAAGCCACTATGGAAACCAGTAAGACATTTTGTTAGAATGTTGGGAATTGTTCTACCTCATGATCCAGCTATATTACTCTTAGACATACACCCAGAGGATGATTTAACATACCACAGAGACACTTGCTCAAACATATTCATTATAGCCAGCAATTGAAAACTAACTAGTTTTTCAATTAAGGATGAATGATTAAACAAAATATGGTACATTTACACAGTGTTGTATTAATTATCTGTTAAAAAATTAAATCATGAAATTCCAAAGTAAATGGATGTAACTAGAAAAAAATTATCCCTAGTGAGGTTATTCAGACCAAGAAAGATAAATATGGTATGTATGTATTTATATGTGTATGTTAGCTCTTCATTAATTGAGAAATTTATTACAATCTGCATTTAGAGTAGTTAGGCAAAGAGTAAGACACTGCGGGAGAATTGTGACCCTCACTGTGAAATGGAAACAGAACAGTTATGAATAGACAAGGTGAAGGGGCTGGAGTGAGATCAGAAAAAGGGTGAGAAAGAGAAGAGCGGGACAAGGGACAGAATATAGAGCAGAACAGCTAAAACTAAGAGTTATTTGTAGGATTGTTTGTATTCTTTTTAATTCTGTTTAGTCTTTATTATATTCCTTGCCTTGAATATATTTCCATAATGTATATATGAAGTAACTTTATGCATTGATGCTTAGCTTTATTTGTCTATTCATAATTTGTTTTATTTTTTCACACTGGGTATAATTACTCTTTTTTTGCATGTATCCAGTCTTGAAACAGTGTTTAGAATTCCATCTTAATTTATTTATGGCATATTTATGTGTAAGTTTCTGTAATATATGAAGTGATTTCTCTGAGTACTAATATATTATACCACTTTTTATGAAGTGTAGGGGCTCGTCGAAAGTCCTTTGCATCATTATGAAATTTAAATAGCATCATCATCTTAAATACTATATAATACTGTAATAATTTTTATTCAGTGATCAAATTTATTCATACAATTTATGAGGAAATGATGCTGTTTTTATATTCTTTTCATTTTTAAGGGACCATTTTGCTGATGTTAAATTGACAACTGACTTTTTTTTCTAAAAGTATACATTTTTAATTAAAATATTGTATTACTTTCTTCCTTTCCTTTTCTCCCCCTAGCTTTACCTCCAATTCCAGCCATTTGTCCCCAACACTTATATATTACACTCTTTTTATAATTATCACTGGTGCATATATTTTCATATGTATGACAAACATATAAATATATCCTTCATAGTCATTTTACGTTGTTTGTGTGTTATGGTTTCAGCACCTACCATTTTGTATTGAATAACCAATACGGTAGCTCCATCCATGGAGATGCTAACTCATCTCCCAGCAGTCATTAGATTCCTGTAGTTCTTTGTCTAGTGGTGGAACTCTATTAACAATGACTACCTCCGTGTTAGCATGGCTACTCTTACTGTCATTGTCTGATTCATATTAATTAGCCATAGTCTGTTGCTCTCTGTATTGCATCCAGGTTTAACTTTCTGTAATTGTCTCCATTTGCCATAAATATAGACTTCTTTGATAAGGGCTGGTAGCTACATGTATCTGTGAGTATAAGGGTAATATTTAGAACATGGTAAGGTATGGTGGTCTAACAAAATGTCCACAATAATTTCTTATCTAAGATGCATGACCTTACTAGCCTCAGAAAGTTTGGTAAGTTTCTAGTACCAATCATGATTTCTTTCTTTTTTATTTATTTATTTATTAAAGATTTCTGTCTCTTCCCCACTGCTGCCTCCCATTTCCCTCCCCCTCCCCAAGTCAAGTCCCCCTCCCTCGTCAGCCCAAAGAGCAATCAGGGTTCCCTGCCCTGTGGGAAGTCCAAGGACCACCCACCTCTATCCAGGTCTAGTAAGGTGAGCATCCAAACTGCCTAGGCTCCCACAAAGCCAATAGGTGCAGTAGGATCAAAAACCCATTGCCATTGTTCTTGAGGTCTCAGTAGTCCTCATTTTCTGCTATGTTCAGCGAGACCGGTTTTATCCCAGGCTTTTTCAGATTCAGGCCAGCTGGCCTTCGTGAGTTCCCGATAGAACATCCCTATTGTCTCAGTGTGTGGGTGCACCCCTCGCGGTCCTGAGTTCCTTGCTCGTGCTCACTCTCCTTCTTCTCCTGATTTGGACCTTGAGATTTCAGTTCGGTGCTCCAATGTGGGTCTCTGTCTTTGTCTCCTTTCATCTCCTGATGAAGGTTAATATTCAGGAGGATGTCTATCTGTTTTTCTGGAAACAACCTAGATGACCTTCAATTGAAGAATGGATGAAGAAAGTATGGAATATATACATATTAGAGTACTACTCAGCAGTAAAAAACAAGGACTTCTTGAAGTTTCCAGGCAAATGAATGGAAATAGAAAACACTATCCTGAGTGAGCTAAGCCAGACCCAATGAGGAACATGGGATGTACTCAATCATATTTGGTTTCTAGACATAAATAAAGGATATTGAGCCTATAATTCGTGATCTTGGAGAAGCTAAATTAGAATGAGAACCCAAAGATTTCTTTCTTTTTTAATGGGCCTTCAGTTCAATTAGTCATCTGTTTCTTACCTATACATGTGACGTCTCACTTGTCAATTGGTTCTTAATCCTTGGGTAAATGAAGTCTATTTTAGAAAGTCCTTTCATGCATTTATATTTATAGGGCATTGCTTTTATTTTTCCTAGTATCTTTAGTGTTTCTGATTTCAAAATGTGATCTTTGATCCACTTGGATCTAACTTTTGTTTAAAGTAATATATAGTTTCCTGCATATATATTTTATTCCTCTGCTTGTGGACATATCATTTTACAGGCACCAATTGTTGAAAATGCTATCTCTCTGTGTGTGTGTGTGTGTGTGTGTGTGTATGTATGTATGTGTGTGTGTGTGAATAAGCTATTTATCAAATACAAAATGATAGTTTTTATAGGTGTTCATGTTTTGGTCTTCTATTTTATTTATTGTTCTACATGCTGGTTTTGTGCCAGTACCACATTTTTTATTGTTATATATCTATAAAATATACTGAATATAATACAGCAATAGCAATACCTTTATTTGGACTCTGATTTTTTTCTATTTTCTAGAAATGTATTTGTTTATATATATATATATATATATATATACTAGTTTCATTTATGCTTAAAAAATTCCATTTTAAAATGCCATATTCAGATTCAAGGCACTTTGTCTCAAAAACCAAGTAAACCAAAATAAGGAAAACATCAGAACTGTAAAATTATAGCAAATCAAGATTGGTACATATTGAAGAAATTTAACGTAAATTGCTTTCCTTTGAGCAATATTCAGCCAGTATTCTAGATAGCTCTTATTTTTGCTTTATAAATATATTACTACAATACAAGAAAAACACCTTAAATTCATCATAATAAGTTTTTATTTATTTATTTATCAAAGATTTCTGTCTCTTCCCCACCACTGTCTCCCATTTCCCTCCCTGTCAACCAATCAAGTCCCCCTCCCTCGTCAGCCAAAAAAGCAATCAGGGTTCCCTGCCCTGTGGGAAGTCCAAGGACCACACACCTCCATCCAGGTCTAGTAAGGTGAGCATCCAAACTGCCTAGGCACCCACAAAGCCAGTACGTGCAGTAGGATCAAAAACCCATTGCCATTGTTCTTGAGTTCTCAGTAGTCCTCATTTTCTGCTATGTACAGCGAGTCCGGTTTTATCCCAGGCATTTTCAGACCCAGGCCAGTTGGCCTTGGTGAATTCCCAATAGAACATCCCCATTGTCTCAATGTGTGGGTGCACCCCTCGTGGTCCTGAGTTCCTTGCTCGTGCTCTCTCTCCTTCTGCTCCTGATTTAGACCTTGAGATTTCTGTCCGGTGCTCCAATGTGGGTCTCTGTCTCTGTCTCCTTTCATCGCCTGAAGAAGGTTAATATTCAGGAGGATGCCTATACATTTTTCTTTGGGTTCTCCTTTTTATTTAGCTTCTCTAGGATCACTAATTATAGGCTCAATGTCCTTTATTTATGGCTAGAAACCAAATATGAGTGGGCACACTCCATGTTCCTCTTTTTGGGTCTGGCTTACCTCACTCAGGATAGTGTTTTCTATTTCCATCCATACAAAAATATATAAAGAATTCAAGAAACTAGATCGTAAAAGGCTAATCAACCCAACTACAAAATGGGGCACTGAGCTGAAGAGAGAATTCTCAACAGAAGAAGTTCAAATGGCCAAAAGACACTTAAGGTCATGCTCAACTTCCTTAGCCATCAGGGAAATGCAAATCAAGACAACTTTAAGATACCATCTTACACCAGTCAGAATGGCTAAAATAAGAAACACCAATGATAGCCTTTGCTGGAGAGGTTGTGGAGAAAGGGGTACACTCATCCATTGCTGGTGGGAATGCAAACTTGTGCAACTACTTTGGAAAGCAGTGTGGCGGTTTCTCAGGAAATTCGGGATCAACCTACCCCTGGACCCAGCAATACCACTCTTGGGAATATATCCAAGAGATGCCCTATCATACAACAAAATATATACTCAATTATGTTCATAGCAGCATTGTTTGTAATAGCCTGAACCTGGAAACAACCTAGATGCCCTTCAATGGAAGAATGGATGAAGAAAGTATGGAATATATACATATTAGAGTACTAGTAAGCAGTAAAAAACAAGGACTTCTTGAATTTTGCATCATCATATGTTTTTACAGAGGTACATCTCATAGACAAACAATGGTGATCAAAGAGGATACGGAGCTATTTAAGAAAAATCATAGTGCTAAACATCATTAACCTCACTATGACGACCAAGAGGTTTCCTGTGGCACCAAAATCAAGAAAGATTATGCCATTATTCTTTATTACCCATCTTAAAATGATATTAATTCTTTACTACAGAAGAAATGAGACACTTTGACTACAGAATAAAGAGAAATCAATATTTATACTCCTATAATTTCTTCCGTATCTCTAGAATGTAGTATGAAGCCTACTGCTGGAAGAAAGTCATCAATGGTCTTTTTCAGCACAGGACTTTGAATGGTAAAATATCAATCTGCAAGGCAAGATGTGTCCACTGGTGCAATAGTGGCATAATAGATTATGGGAACAACCAATTGTTCTCTTAGTGTGATTTGAGGTCTGAACCGCAGAAAATAATTAGTGCTTCATACATGGACAAAAACCATGGCTGCGAAAGCTATAAGCCCTAAAGGACAAAGGTTTCATATTGTTTGATAAGTGATAACGTTGTCATGTGGTCTTCAAAATCTTTATGTCTATACCATAGATTTATGCTGCTCTTAACCTTAGTCAAAGTAGCCTCTTACCACAGTGAGTGGTGAGTAATGTGGAAACTTATAACTACTCTACTGCCCAGAAATACACAATTGTGAGTGTTCAGTCATAAAGGGAGAATTACCACCCAAGTCTCTGAATGCATTGCAAATAAAGTGGTGGAAAGAATGTAAAGAGTTAGTGGCTGTAAGAGTGCGTACGTGCTGTGAAAGGCTGGTCTCTGAAAATGGTATGGCTGGTTAAAGCATGAATTCATTGCAGCAGTCATTAACTGCCCAAGAATTACACAAGGCTAAGAGAGTAACAAATACTACTATGAATGAGGGAGGGGATCCAGGGATCCCACCTTTAGCTGATGATCTGATACTGAAGGAGGAAGAATCTCTTTTATTTGAAGGGAATATTGCCATTAGTGCAGTGAATGACATACATGCGTGTACAGCAATAAATGAAATTAGTTGCCGGGCGGTGGTGGCGCACGCCTTTAATCCCAGTACTCGGGAGGCAGAGGCAGGTGGATCTCTGTGAGTTCAAGGCCAGCCTGGTCTACAAGAGCTAGTTCCAGGACAGGCTCCAAAGCCACAGAGAAACCCTGTCTCAAAAAACCTAAATAAATAAATAAATAAATGGAATTAGTAGATTTTCGAAAACTGACAAATTAATAGAAGAAAGGGAACATGTGTTGAGGGGTGCTGAAGTGAGGGAGTGGAGGATGGAGACTAGCAAGATGCATTTTTAAATGTACAGAAATACAAAGAAAAATCATATGTTGTGGAAGATTTGTTTACCCTATGTAAAGATGTTTCATTGTGATTGGTTTGATGAAGATCTGAACAGCCAATAATTAGTCATAAGAGACTAGATGGGACTTTCCCGGAAAGAGAATAACTCAGGATGAATCTAGGTGTGCCAGAGAAACTGAAGAATTCAGGCATATGGTCTAGAAGACAGGAAATGAACCAAATGGCAGAAGATAGATTAATAGAAAAAGGTTAATTTAAGTTATAAGTGAAATTACCTGGTGCAAGTGAGAAGGAGACAAGGAAAGCCAACAAACCCGCTTAGGAGTTTATTAGAGGGGAGTGTGCACAGGCCTGGAGATTGAGGTGCAGAGAGAGAGGGAAAGATGGCCTCTCCAGTTTTCAAAGGTTGCCCTGCACATGCACACAAGAAGTTCGCATGACTATGTCACACTGATGATGTAGATGATGGTGACTCACACATGCGCACAGGGTTTAGCTGAGTCATTCGTGGATGTAACCACGCATGTGTACATGTGGGTCATGTGGGGCCTGGATGAAGGATGAATCACGAATGTATGCAAAGGTTTATGTAAGTCATACATAGATGTAACCACGCATGCGTGCACGTGGGTCATGCAGGGCCTTTTGTGCCCGAGGGCCTGACCGCAGGTGCCTACCTTTAGAACCCAGCAGTGCAGCCTTATCTGTGGCTAAATGATTACAATAAGAGTTACTTGGTGAAAGGCCTAAGTAAAGGCCAAGCTTTCATAATTATTACAAGTCTCAGTGTCATTATTTGTGAGCTGGTAGCCCAAAGAAAAGTCCAAATATATATATATATATAGTTTCTGCTGAATAGTAGGAAATCATTAGCACTACAGTTTTTTGTTGTTGTTGTTGATTTGAATACCCTGGGATATTACATACAAATTTTTGGTATACTCACAACATATTGTCATCAGCAATGAACTCGCTCTGTAGACTAGGCTGACTGTGAACTTAGAAATGCACCAGCCTCTGTCTACTGAGTTTTGGGATTAAAGCACCACCACACCCAGCTCTAAACTTTTCTTTAGTTCCTTTTTACAAGTTGGAAACTTAGCTGGGTGGTATCTTGCCTTGAAGTCACCATTCTCTTTATTCAATTTGTTTATCTGTTTATCTCCTTTAACACAAGACTTAGCTCCATTCCACTTCCTGGTGTTTCTTTTCTCTTTAAATCTCTTCAGACACATTTTGTATTTTTACTTTTTTAACTTTGTCCTTTTCTTTATAAATCTTCCTTAGAGTTAACACTAATAACTACATGACAGAGTCTATACTAGGCTGTTTGGAGATTTCCTCTGCCAACAGAATTAATCCAAATCTCTTAACTTCAGCCTCAGGTAGACTCTTTGGACACAGGGAAAAGGTAGTCACATCCTTCACCAAAACATCACAAGAGCAATATCTGGGGCACAGATTAATTTTTCCTCTGAAACCTCTTAATCTAGTTACCTACATGTCAAATCACACTCAGTAACACCCTCTTCCATCTCCTTACTAGTATGACCCATTAAGCAGCACTTAAAGCACTCAAATGATTTTCTGCTCCACAATCCTAAGGTCCATAGTCCTTCAAACAAAAATATGGTCAGGCCTATCACAGCAATATTCCACTACTGGTACTAACTTCCAACCTACTTAGGGTTTCTCTCGTTGTGAAGAGATACCGTGACCATGCCAACTCTGACAATAGAAAACATTTAATTGGGGTTGCTTGCATCTTAAGATATTTAGTTAAAGTATCATCACGGTTTCAAATGATGAGATGTAGGCAGAGATGGTGCTGGAGAAGTAGCTGAGTGTCCTGCATCTTGACTTTCCAGCAATGGGAAGTGAACTGTAATACTGGGTGATGCTTGAGCATACATAAAACATCAAAACACACCTCCATATGAATACTCTTCCTTCAAAAAGGCTAGACCCACTCCAAATTAAACTTCCTAATAGTGCCACGCCATTTGGGAGCCATTTTCTTTCAAACCACTACAGTTAGACATATGTTAGATGTTTTGTTGTGGTTCTAAAGGGATATTTAAATATTATTTCTCAATTTTTATCTTCTTGATATTACATAATTTCCATTGTTATATCTTCAAATCATCTGACAATTTTAAGCCATGCAAATCCTTTTAATCTTTTCTTTTACAAAAAGTACTTGTTCATATTTTCTCACCTTTTAATTCATAGTGAACAAAGATTTCTGGTATTTAGTCAGCACACTTTAAAATTCTTGCATGCTAATTCAAATACTTGGGTCACTCTCCAATTAGTTTCTAATGAATTTCATTTCTCCTGTGATGTGGGAGTGTCATATATCAATCTGTTGATTTCATTGGACAAGCAATAAATAAACTGCTTGGTCTGATTAATTAGAACATAGGTGGGTGGAGTAAACAGAAGAAAATGCTGAGAGGAAGAGGAAGAGAGGTCAGAAAGCATGCAGCTCTGCTCAGAGCCAGACGCCTCAGAGAGAGACGCCAAGAGACGCCATGCTCCTGTCTAGCAGGCAGACAGGATAGCTCTGCTCTCCGAGGCAGAGGCATGAAGCTCCTACCCAAGATGGACGTAGGCTAGAATCTTCCCGGTAAGCGCACCTTGGGGTGCTTATATAGATGATTAGAAATGGGCTAAGAGGTTGAAGCTAATGGGCTAAGCTGTGCTTAAAAGAATACAGTGTCCATGTAATTATTTTGGGTAAAGCTAGCCGTGTGGGCGGCTGGGGTGCTGGGGACGCAGCCCCGCCATTCTTATTTCAACACTCCTGAGATTTGATTTAGTTGGATTGTGTTTTTAACACTGTAAATGAGAAAATTCTAGATTTTGTGTTATACAACTGAGATGATATTTTTCTTTAATTAATGAATTTTATTGAATTCATATAGCTAATTCTGTCTTGATATGAAACTCAAGTATTACATAATGATTTGATCTGAGTTATTTGGAATGTACAGCACAAGTGTGATACTAAGGCAATATTTTGGGCAGAATTGTAAATAAAAATCTCACTCCCCCTTTCTTATTACTCTTTTTGGAATGCTGAGTTAATTCTTTTTAGTATATATCCAGAATTTTGCTTTCTAGATCATCTTAATTATATGTTAACTTATATGTTGGCTACTTGTAGGTCCTCCATGTAGAAATACTTACAAATGTACTTTGTCCATTATTAATACTATTTGTTTTCTGCTTTTTGAATATTTTTATATCACAGCCCTATAAAAATGGAGTAGTTAAAAACATTTTCTCTCATTTGGTTTACTTGATCAATACTTTGCTGTTTATTTTCTTGAATATGAGGATAATTTTATAAGTATGATTCCATCTTATTGCCTATTTTTGCTTTTGCTTTCTGTGTTTTTATATTACATTTAAGAAATCCCTATTCAGACCAATGTCACGGCATATTTCTCTGAGATTGTTTAAAAAATTTACAGGTTCTGATATCATATTTAAGCCTTTATGTCACTATGAGCTTATATTTAAATGGGAGTGAAATAGAGATAAAATTTCATTCTACAAGGAGATATCCAGTAAGTCAAATATCATTTAGTGATGCCTACAGTTTGCCTAATTTTATTATTGGCACCTTTGTCAAATAATAATTTTTCATAAAATGATTAATTCCAATACATTATGTGTTTGTTTCAAGCTTATACTATGATGTTTTGATTGTTTTAATTTGTGGTGTATTTTTAAATGTGATAGTGTGATAAATTTGGGATTGTTCTTTTAGGTTAATATTAATATTTTTCAGCTGTTTTGAAAAAAACATTTACATTTGTTTATTTACTTGTGGTACACTTATACTTGCTTACATGCATACTATTGAATAAGTATGAAACTTAGAGAACAGTCGTTCCTATTTTAGGAACTTGCAGGTATTGGGAATTAAGCTGAGGTCATCATGCTTGGGAGCAAGTATTTTAACCAACTGAACCATCTCATAAGAACCTGTATTGGAGGCTAAAACTGAGGAAGGGTAGGGGTAACTATATATAGCACTAGGATGCTTGATAAAAATGTTAAAACATCGATTGTTTTATAAACTTATTTATAGAAATATGATTTTTACCATACATTGAGGGGATAAAACTCCTTCCAAATGACAAACAAACTTTTTTTTTATTTTTTCTATGTATTGAAAATAGATGCTTCTCTTATACAATCCATCCTAACCATAGTTTCCCTTCCCTCTACCATTCTCAGTTGTGCCACACCTCGCCACCTCCCCTTTCTCACTATATCCACTCCCCCTCATTTTCTAAGAACAGGCCTCCAAGAGGAAATAGCAAACACGACAAAACAAAATACAATAAGAATAGGCAAATCCATTAGACCAAGGCTGGACAAGGCAAACCCAACAGAAGGAAATTATTTCCAGGAGCAGGCAAATGATTCAAAGATATACCTACTCCCACAGTTATAAATCCCTCAAAAATACTAAGCTAACAGTCACAACATATACTCAGAGGACCTGGTACAGACCTTTGCAGAGCCCACGCTTGACCCTCCAATCTCTGTGAGTCCATAGGTGGCCCGATTTCTTGATTCAGTGGGTCATGTTGTCTGGTTTGCTACACTCCATCTGACTCCTACAAATCTTTTCTTTCCTTCTTCCATGGGGTTCCCCAATATCTAAGGGTAGGAACCTGATGGAGACCTCCTATTTAGACTCCCCATCTGCTTAATGTCTGGTTGTGGGTCTTTGTACCCACACTCATCTGCTGCCAGAGGAACCCTCACTAATGTTGACTGGATTCAAAACGATAAATGTTTATTGTCTGAATTGTTGTTCATGTCGATCACAAAGATTTCCAACAATGCCCACTACTGCCATTGTTCTTGGCTTCCAAAGAAAATTCAATGGTAAGACATTTTAATGAACATATGACACATAGTCATGAAGAATGGAGGAATCAAGTTGATACTGACCTAGAAGCTTCTTATCTATTGGCTGCTTTCATAATGTTGAAGGGTAATATGCAGCTGGCTGGGGAAAGAAAAAGTAAAACAATCTTACTTACATACGAACACTGTGTTGTAAAATAATAATAAGTCGGGTAAGATATATCCATTAGAACAATAGTATACCAGCCATTATTCAACAACTAACAAGGCCCATTCTATAAGAGGGAGCTTATATTTTTTATTTGTGAGCCTAGGTTTTATTGATTGAATCATCCCAATTTAATGCTAAGTAGTGGTAGTGCATACTTTTAATTCCAGCACTCAGGAGGCAGAGGCAGGCAGATATTTGTAATTTCAAGGGCATCCTGGTCTACAGGGGAAGTTCCAGGACAGACTTCAAAGCTACAGAGAAACCCTGTCTCAAAAAAGCACAAAAAAGAGGGAACTTATACCCAGTATTGTAATGGTGGCTAAGAATCTGTGCCTGGGTATGCCATATGCCCAAGAAGATTACCTAATACTAATACGTTCTAAATGGATACAGTATCAAAATCAAGCTGTCTTCTAAATAGTTATCTGTATAGTCATAGATTGGTGCAGTTCGCATGTCTCTTAGAGAATTTCCTTTTGCATTGGATATCAGTTAATGCAGTGACTTATAACTGGTCAAAATGAAAAGAATAAGGGACTATGAAGTATTCAGCCCAAAATGGAATATATGCATAACAGCTTCATTGCCAAGGGTCACAGAGCACTGTTTAAGGGTGGGAGGAAAGATTGTAAGAACAGGAAATGGAGCAGAATTCTATAAAGTAAGACCTTATTGCACATCAAGGCCACCATACTCATACACTCATAGCATCTCTTGTTATGTGTATAAGACCTACACAAAATTAAAACAATCAATATTCCTTCATGGATGAGTATTGTACACAATTAGCTAAGTAGAAATTGAGACTCTATTATTTCTGGGAAACAGAGGATCATTTTTCTTCAATATTGTGTACCCTGGTAAGTGGTTCATATTCTACTGGATGGCCAGTCATATTACATACAGGCAATAAGGATTGGGTAATTAAAAGAAAAGAAGGTAGGAAGCTGTTCTGGGGATATTTGGTGAGATACAGAAGAAACTGTAATTGGCAGAGTGGTGAATAACATCAAAACCATTGTATCCATATATTGGATCCTCAATAATAAAGAAAAATAATTAGTAAAAACATATAAAATAAAAATTTAGTCTTGTCTAAAATATCTTAGGAAATAAATTAGAATATAAAGCTATCACATGAGAATATGGTCAAATGCTATGGTAAAATAGCTCCAAATCAGAGGATGTATATTATCCTTTTTCATTTTTCTTCTCTGACCTCATGACTATAGCTTGTGAATAATTTCTCCAGTGGAAGAGAGAGCTGTCTGATTTTTCTGATGTAGATGAAGCAATAGCAAACTATTAAGGATTCCTTGTCATAAAATTTCACTTGACTATTTCCTCCTTCAACTGTTATTTATTTGTTTATTTCAAAGAATCAGTTCCTGTTCAATCCTCCTGGTGAACATATAATAGATAGGTACATACTGAGATGCTGCCATAGGCACTACATTTCATAAAAGCTCCTTAGACTTCAACTGAAAATGCCCCTTGTAGAAAAATTTGTTATTGAAATTTGTTGTATTTAGAGAATAACTATTGAGTAAAGTTTGTTTTTAAGAATTTGAGTCTTCTGTTTTCATTTCCTTTTGTGTACTTTAAAATTTGCTTAAAATTCTATTAATTATTTGACAACTTTTAAACAAGTAAGCATTTATTATACTAATTTCTTGAAGCACAATAGTATTATTTTCCCAGGTCCATAATGATTCCTTTCTAGATGATATTCTATAAGAACATATAATTTGGTATAACATATGGATGCACACTTTTTATGATAAATATTTTTCTATTCAAAATACATCTTAATATTAATTTAAATAAGTAAAAATCTTTCATTATACTTACATTTATAGTAAGCATCAATCGCATTGTCAATTTAATATGGGTAAATGCATTTTTCACTTCTCTTTTACAATGATTGGAATACATTCTACAACCTTAACATTGATTGAATCACTTTTCTTAGATTATAGCTGAAAGTTGTATAGATAAGGTGGTGTTTTGTTAATAAGTATATTACTATTATATGAGTTGGTCCATTGACTGTCTTGAACTTACTTCACTATTTAAAAATATACCCCGGATGATTACCAGCTTCTTAATGTTTTGTTTATATGTCGCATATTATTTGACCACAAGGAAAAATCTTGAATTTTCACAATTGCTGGGGACATGAACAAGAAAAGATCTTGAAGCTGTATATTAAAATAAGACTAAAAGATTACATAAAAATGTTATGAAAGTCACAGAATACTTTGTAGCATGAGACTGTTACTTAAGCATTCATGGTGGGAAATTCATTTAACTTCTTGGGCTCTTCATTTCTTCATGATTAAAATGATATGGTACTATTCAGTGTATTATTAGAAAAGTGTAATGGATTAATATGCTTAGAAAATGCATAGTTTTCCTTTCAAAAGTAATTACTTAATATATCATTTTTTGCATATATACTAGCATAATGAGAATTATCTGTAAGATATGCTTAGCACATTTACCATTAAGTACCTAGAGGGCAACAGACCTTAAGCTAAATAAACTCTTAATACAGATATAAATAATATTTTGTTTTTTTTTCTGGAATAAAGCCCACATTTAAGCAAAACTTTTTATATTTTAAACTTCGCATATATATTGGGGAAACTTTATACAGTCATGCCACAGCACACAGTGTAAGTTAGGAAACAATTTATAGGCGTTTATTTTTTTCTTTATCCCATGTGAGTCCTTTGGATACAACCAAAAATATCAGACTTAATAGGATAACATTTACAGACTGAACCAACTCTCTGTCAATAAATAAATGATTTTATTATAGATGAATGCATAAAATAACAGAGATAGAAATGTTTCATGAGGTCAAAGCAGAAATGCTGATTTGAAGAAAGGCAAAGGTGGAGGAAAAACACCTAAGCTGAATCTTCAATAAGAACTAAAGTAGGCTGAGACAAATAAGGACCAGTGAGTTAATCCTTCTTGAAACAGTGAAACTTAGAAAATAAGCAGTTGTCTCTATGTCTATGATATTTTAGAAAAATACATATGAACACAGATGTAAATAAGAAGATAGAATACCTCACTTAGATTTAAAAAATGTATAAAAATTTATTCTTATTGAAAACAGATTTTTTTCATTTAGTCTATTCTGATTATGGTTTGCCTTCCCTCAACTCCTCTTTAAAGAGTAGAATCCTTTTTTAGCATCAAATATTATGAAAAATTAAAAAAAAAAGGAGACTTGATATAAAAATCAATGGATGAACAAGGAGCTGATAGAAATCCTGTAAGGGATGGGAACTCCTAAGTTTATTTTTTCTGTCAGGAAAAATTAGAAAATATTTCATGTCCTCCCATGGAAGAAGACAATGAATGTGTTCTTCGGGCTCTTAAACTACGGAGTACAGCAAACACATTCCAATTGCTCAAAAATTAAAACTTAATTAAAACAAAAATAAGTAACTCAGTGATTTCTTTTCAGCATGTGCCTCTGTTATGCTATTACCATGCACTGTGACTGCATAAATGGGTCTTATGCAACATGTGTACTTTGTACTTTGAATGCTGTCATGATATATCACACCCTGCAAAAACAAACTGAAACAACCTTTCTCATGTTTGAGACTATTATGTTCAGCAAACTGCAGATTTGCAGGTATTTTTCCTCCTGTGCATATAATGTTTTAGGTACCCAAAGTAAAGACTTTTAATCACAATTTCTTATAATCATTTTTTGACATTTTATACAATAGTGTTAACACATTTGATTTAAATAATAGGCTGTTTGAGTTATTCACCCTAGTTTCCTAAAAATACAATCAATAAGTCTGGTTTGGGATTAAGACAGAATTCCAAGCACTATCTGAAATGGCCTTTGACACACTTCTGCCATGTTTAGAACATATTTACAGGATGTAGCATTTTCAGCACTGATGATGAAATAAAAATATAAATCAACTATGGAAAATACTATTTCTTGAGGTTTACTCTAAAGACTAAGAGGTTTGAGCCCATTCTTACTAGTATGCCAGACCTCTGAAACTGATTCTAAGATGTGGAGAATTTGCTGCCAGATGTGAGTAAGAGCTCAGGCCAATGAGAGAAAAAGTTCTTTCTTCTTTATGATATAGCTTGATCTTCATAATTTTTATCATTATGTTTAAGTTTATTCTAATGTAAAATTATGCAAGTAAGAAAAACAAATTATAAGAATTATTCAACATAATTATTGAAATAAATTAAAACCAGACTATTTAAAACTAGAATTTATAATTGAGATTTAAAATAAACAATATTTTATTTCCAAAACCTTTTCCCTTCCTTTCACATGAAACTTTTATGTGCCCTAGGTTTGTGTTGAATTTGTGATTTTGTGATCTAAGATGTGATTAATTATATTATTTATGCAGATTTTAAGAACAAAAATGTTCTTCACTTCTTTAATATTAAATATAAAAGTTGACAAAAGTATATTTTATTATTTTTCTCTTTGAATGGTACAACTTTTCAAACATAAAAAGTACCTCTCATAAAAATAGTTCTTTTGTTAGCAGTGTGACAGTTTGAAACACCTGATAGCAACTTGGCATCTAACAGTGTTCTTAATTCTGGCAAATTTAAGATAATTAGTACCTTTGTGGTACTGAATGTCCCTTGTGAAAAGAATCGTTTTTATTTTCACATTAGAAATTCTAGAAAATAATTGCAGCATATTCAAAACTTAGCATTTTATCTTCTAACCATTCAAAGTTGTATTTTAAGTAATTAAATGTCCTTTTTATCGAAAATTTTTCATACAATATAGTCTAATCATAATTTCTGCTTCTCCAAATCCACCCAGACCTCTGTCGTGATATCTAGCCACCACAAAATTTCCTTCTTTTATTTCTTTCTCTTTAGAAAACAAATAGGCAAACAAAAAGACTAAACAAAGTGGAATTTAAAAGGAGTTTTAAAAAAATAACACAAGCCCACACAACCCATAAAATATTACTTTTTTAAAGGTGAAGTTACAGAATTCATTATCTTGTTATACACCTGTATTTTGAATACGTGGGAAATTCTACTGTAGGCTTTATCATTTTTTTTCAGATTAAAAGATAAACAATCAATTATCATATACTGATACATATGAGATATAGTCTTATTTATTTCCAAAGACAACTTTTGTCCTTAGTTAGTTGTCACTCCACAGTTTAATATTCTTAGTAGTAACAGGTGCTTGTGCCAACGGAACTGTCATAAATCAAGTGAACATAAGCAGAGACATTCAATTATTAAAGGTCAAAACTAAATGTTCCTATTTCGTTGAAAGCAAATACTAGAAAATTTATAAATGACTTGTGATGATAGTTCACAGTTTTTCAGAACCGTAGAGGAATCTGAGCTTTTGGTACCAGGGAAGAAAGAAATTTTAGAGTTAAATGGAGAAGGGGCAAAACTAACAAGAGTTCTATCATAGTACTTACCAATAATACTCTCCCAACTTCACATCATGTTTTTGTTTGTGGAAAATGTAGTCAGGTGTTACTTTAGTGATTGAAGAAAAAGAGATGATGCAATTTGAGAAGCAATTACCATTTGCTCAAGTGATTTAAAAGCTGTAACTCTATTTAAGACACATTTTTTCTTTAGGCAGAGTACACAAATGAAGATAATAATAACTCTAAGTTATTGAGTGTCTATTATGTCTGCTGCCTTGGTACCTATTGTCCATACCATAAATATGCAATGCATTCATTAAATTTGACAACAAAGAAACTGATGAAATGAGCTAAATAGGCTAGACAAGGCACACAGGAGACAACATTCAGTTTAGTCCAAAGTGTATTAACACTCCTTTTGTTCTTTCTGTTGCATGCCACATCATTAAAGATAAACTTATTTTAAACTATTTAGTTTAATCTAGCCTGATGAATAATCAAGAAATTGTTTCTAACAAACATGCTTCTGCTTTGAAGAGACATTTTAAATGTAATAGTATAAGATAATGGTAATCAAATATGACCACTCATCATTTTTTTTTTCTTTCTTAGCTAAGAGGGAATATTTCAACAGTGTAATTCAAAATCAAATTCAAAAGAAAGTATAAGTGAATAGTCCTCCCTTTGTTATTTAAATTTCAAGGATGGCTGGAGACAATGATCCTATTACCTTTATTTCACCAGAGAATTTATATAGAATGCTATCAGAAAATCCATCATGTATTTTCTGACTTTACTTTGATATATACCCACCCATAAACATACAATAAAATTTATAAAAGTTATTTTCTTTTCTGCCTTTTATAAAAGTATATACAGCTATTAAATGATTCCTAATTTCAATTAGCAGTTTCAAATACAGAACTTAAAGTGAAACACAATAGAGTATTATAAAGGGATCAAGGGCAAATTAGGACAGGATTAAATAAGGTTGGGGAGTAGAGGACAGGTAGACGATTCCCTATAGGGAAAGATTGCTAGCACTAAAGGGCATTTGAAAAACTGTATGGAAATTTATGATTGTCAATGAGTCCTAAAAATATAGATGTATGAAAATAAATTACCATATAACAGAGTAAGTAATACCTCAAATAGGTATCATATGCTCCCAAATGAAACTCTAAGTACCAGACATGGGTTATATTTTTTAGTTGTTAGCCAAAGATGTCCCATAGTCAACCTCTCTCACTCCACTGCAGAATAATGACAATGCTGTTGGTTATGTCCCACAACTTGATGGTAGGACCCTGTTGTTGAAGATGCCACATATTTATGTTGTAGAACATGAAGGAATTGATGTGGTACTCAACTGGAAATACTACCTTTACTGGCTAGTGTTTATAATGTTGGAAGGTGTTATACATGATGCCAGAGGAGAAACTTATCTATCAATCTCATCAAGCTATAAATCATGATATGGTTATATATTATGGAAAAAATACATCCTAACAGTTGGGAAATTTTTCTGCATTTTACATCCAGAGTTAATAAATAATACATCCTGAGGTCACTTATAACTTAAGATTGCTATGCTTCTGTATACTCCGGCTATTTGTTTAACTTGCCTTTAAGGAAACAATTTAACCATCAAACTTGTCTTGACTTTTCCATGTAATCAACTTTTACAACTTAATGTAATACATATCTGTAATCTTAAACTCTCTTTCATGCCCCTGACCCAGGGTAATAAATTTGTGTCATCTGCTGAAACAGCAAATATAAAGTTTGGAAACATCTGATAAAGTGAATATTCACCCAAATTGTTGAACACAAAATTTGGATATCTCTTTGATAACCAATGATGTTTGTAATACTGTTTGTGTTCTGGGTCAGTTGACGTCAGTTGTAGTCTGTGCCTAAATTCCTTTTAAAACTGTTAAAAATTTCTGCAATTATCCCTCAATTCTTTTGCTCTGTGTGATGTTTTCTGTACTGATCAATAAAAATAGAAAATACAGGCACACATTATCACACAATCAGTAGACACAAAACAGATATATACATAGTAAAAAACAGGTTCAGTACAGGGACAGATTCACAGAACAACCATCAGGCAGGCACTAACCACATATGCAACAGACTGACAGAAGAATGGAAGACACGAGGAGCATGAATTAAAAAATTCAGATCTAAGCTCACACTTGGTTAAATGATATCAAGTGGAAGTGCTTTGGTTTCTTTTTTTATTTTATTTATTTTATTTTTCTCCATTAACAGCTTCAACTGAGTGTGGGGCAACAGAACCATTCCCAGCACAACCATGGGTGTGGGGTTCCCCGCAGTCTCCCCAGGGCGATGGTTCCTGCAATGATCTCTAGGGGGAAACGGCTCCCAAAAGATCCCCTCCCCCCTCCCATACAAAGGCAGGCAGCTATCACGTGGAGAGCACCAGTCAGAGTCAACCATGGTGTCAGACCAAAGGAGAAGGGACTGAGACAAGGAGAGACCCTCCTCTCAAGTGGTGAAGCAATCCACCTCTCCTGGAAACAGAGGGGTGCCCGATGACTCCTAGGTCGAGTGGGGACCAGGCCTTTTTTCTTTCCCCTTTACCCGTCCTAGGGTTCCCAGGGCCCTGCATTAGGTTGGGGGATTATCCTGCCATAAGTCGCCCGTCCTTGGAGCTCCTCAAATAAAAGGCATCTAGCAGGATTAAAGTAAACATATCACAGGGCACCCTGTCATAGGCCATGTGGAGAGCTCCCTCATACCTGTACCATGCCATGTTGAGCCGGTTTCTACAACCTCTGTATGGTGTGCTATTCAGGCGAGGATCCACACTAACTCCTGTCATTGGGTCCCTGCGTCTATCATTAATGAAAAGACTGTGAGGAGCTCCTCAAACAAAAGATATAATGATATAATTTTGGCACCCTTAACTCCACCTCCAGACAAGAAGAAAGGGCTTTTTCCCAACCCAGTATTCACCTTTTAGTCTGGCCTATGGTATGACCTCCTTCCTAAGTGCCTACTCCACATAAAGTTACATGTGCTGCCTGCCAAAAAAATAGGGCAGTGTAAAAGGGATCAAAATCCAAAATTTTTAACATATGCATTAAAACCAAACAATTTACAACATGTGTCAAACTTTTCCCATCATCTATAAGCAGTTACAAATATCATTAGCTCAATTTCAGTAGGAGTACAATGACATACATTGTTGTTATCAAATACCACCAGTTCCAGCCTCTGGGCAACAGTAACAGGAACCCCCAATTTTCCCCCTTCTTAAGTGAAGAGAGGTTAATATTTTAATTAAAATGAGCTCTGTGTCCCAAAGTTTAAAGCAGTCTGATATTTAGTCTGCAACTCAGCTCCAAAGCAGACCAGAGTTCAAGCTGCAGAAGCAGTTTAGCATTTGTGCTCCAGGACAGGTGGGGGAACCTGGGTGAGGCATGCTGGATTCAGCTACATGAAGCACATCCTGGCACTTATGTCCGCCGGGTCTCCTTGGACTCTGGAGGCAGGATGACACCTTGCAGAGTGGTGTAGCTGGTTTTGTTAGCAGGCACTCCTTTCCTTGGGGGCAGGGAAGACCGGACCAAGGACCTCTCCTCAATCATCTCTGGAAGTCTGGCACTCCTCTGTGTCCGCAGCCTCGACATCACCTCCAGATTTTATTTTCTTTCTGTGAAAAAAGCACAAACACATACTCGACCCCAAATATATATACAGGCCGGGTTTTTTCATAATGCATTGCAAGGGCTTTTTCACCTTGTCTTTTCAAAGGTAAGCTTGGTGTCATCAAGCCAGATCCGTTTGCATCAGGATCTGCTGGCAACTTTTATGAGTTGCTTTGAAGGAGCCTTGTTATGCTCCATAATTTTTATTATTGTTAGCCATATATGCAGTTCCTCCATTGGAAGAGCCATTTGTAAAATTTAGCATAAAATCCTTTAAGGGATTTTTTGCTATAACGTTAGCAAGATACAGGTGCATAAATAGTAGCAGTGATCTGGGAAAAGACCATTGTTTTTGGCCTTTGAATTTAGCAAAGGCAATTGTCCAGGAATCAATCTTAAAATTATCAATGAATCTACTGTTTAGTATAAGAAACATTGATCATAGTCAATATTTTGTTAAACCATTATCCAGATTTTATCCTGTCCTTTTATATCAGACAGGCTACTGGTTTAAATTAAGAGTTTAATATCTTAACTAGCAAAACTGAGAAGATTTAGCCATAAGCAGCATGTTTTATAAAGCTGTTGTATAATAAGTTTTACATCTAATATACACACTTGCCATAGCTGAATTATAATTAATATACTGTATTTGTTGATTATTGTATACTTTATCTGTTGATTTATACTTTACCTGCTTGAGTACCTGTCAGGCAGCTGTTTTAAGCTCTCTATTGGAAACTATTTTTTGGAAGAATTTTACCTAGCAGCTCAAGGTCTCCCATAAGAATATTATCACTAGAGCTTTAACCATTGGACATCCAACCAAAAGTTTGTAAGCTATCCTCTTTTTTTTTTAGTTTTTTTTTATATTGGAAAAAAAGAAAATTTCTGCCTCCTCCCTGCCTCCCATTTCCCTCCCCCTCCTTCCACTCCTCCCCCTCCTCCCCCTCCATATCCAGACCGAAGAGCAGTCAGGCTTCCCTGCCCTGTGGAAAGTTCAAAGTCCTCCCCCCTCAATCCTGGTCTAGAAAGGTGATCATCCAAACTGGCTAGGCTCCCACAAAGCCAGGACATGAAGTAGGATCAAAACCCAGTGGCATTGTTCTTGCCTTCTCAGCAGCCCTCATTGTCCGCCAAATTCAAGGAGTCCGGTTTTATTCCATGCTTTTTCAGTCACAGTCCAGCTGGCCTTGGTGGGCTCCCAATGGATCAGCCCCACTGTCTCTGTGGGTGGGTGCACCCCTTGTGGTCCTGACTTCTTTGCTCGTATTCTCCCTCCTTCTGCTCCTCATTGGAACATTGGGAGCTCAGTCCTGTGCTCCAGTGTGGGTCTCTATCTCTATCTCCATCCTTCGTCAGATGAAGGTTCTTTATTTATCTCTAGAAACCAATTATGAGTGAGTACATCCCATGTTCATCTTTTTGGGTCTGTGTTACCTCACTCAGGATAGTGTTTTCTATTTCCATCCATTTGCATGCAAAATTCGCGAAGTCATTGTTTTTTACCGCTGAGTAGTATTCTAATGTGCTTTGGTTTCTTATCTTAATGTGTCAATAGCACATTATTGGAGACTCAGAATTTATTATTATTGCATTTACCTGACGGTATTCTGTGAGATACAATAATGACTGGTCTGCATGATTTACCCACTAGTGTGACATTGATATGAATGTTATAGACAGAATTAACCAATTTCTGATTATATTTAAGGCCTGATCCATGGGATGAAACCCATACCTATCATCGCCAAAGTAGCCAAGAACCTGAGACAAAATATGTCATGTGCCCTAGAGGAAAACCTATTATTATTATTCTCTTAAATGAACACAGCAATAAGCACATCCTAATAACATGCTTTTAGACCCATATATCAATATATTATTCACCCCTCATCAGAAAAATATTTTTAAGTAGGCAGTAATTAACAAAGAGACCCAAAAATGGACAGTGTGATACCTTGGAGCACTTAGCCTTATAGGATGTCCATATTATATCACTCCCTCAAGCCTTCTGGATCTATGAGGATAAGAAGGTAGAAAGATAGTAAGAGCTGGAAGTGATAGATTGTATCAAGAAAATAGCATTGTTCATACACACCAGGGTAGATTCACATAAGAATTCACAGAGACTGATAGCATGTAAAATAATTTGCCCAAGTTCAAACCAGACAAAATACAACCATGGACGAGGACCAATAAAAAAAAATACCATCACTATAGCCAAGTAACTTTGAAATTGGTAGCTGAAGTGAGGAAATGGATGGGGGAAACAATGTAATTATATTATAATCTCAAAAATAAATGAAGTATTAACAATATATTACCTGACATTCTCAAAAGAATAAAAACATTATTATTAATAAAAGAAAAATAAAAACCAGAACTAAAGCTTTTATAAATACAGTCTCCTATACACTGCTGAAACATATTGAGCTATTGATTTTTTAAGACTGTATTGAATATTTTGCAGTTTTACAGAACGAACCTTGCTAGCTACTACATGTTTGCTCATAACCGAACAAAAGAACAACACATTCTACATACCATTAGGTAGTTATCCAGCCTTTTAAAAATGATTTATTACTTTTCTGTATGTATGTTGTATGAACCTATTTGCAAGCACACACACACATGTGTGTGTGTGTCATGGGTATGTGATTGGAAATCAGAGGAGAATTTACAGGAGTTGATTCTTGCATTCCAACATGCAGGTTCAGGAATTATAAGGTCATCTGGTTGGCAGGAAGTATCATTACCCACCAAGGCATTTGCTGGTGCAGCTTGCTACAGTTTGTAAGTTCTGTATTCTCTAGGTAATTTTATAATTATGATTCATTTCTAATGATTTATATTTTTTGATAAAGCTTTACTCATCCAATAAAGGTTGATAGGTTGCAGTTTGACTGTATATTTCTAAAATGACAATGTTGCTGTGAGAATGATTTATATTTAAATTTGTATAGGTTTTAATATAATTTTATTCGTGCACTTTTAAGTTAATTTTTCATGAAACCTTAAAAGAAGTGGGGTTTATTAAAGTTATTAAACTTTTAGAATTATTTCATTTATGGACCAATAACATGTTAAAAATATGATTCATGTCTATAATTGGTTCCTAGCTCATGGCACTCAATTTTGATCCATTCATGTTATGTTTCTTATATTTTTGGTTGTGAGCCTAGCCTTTAACGGCTGAGCCATCTCTCCAGCCCTCATGTTATGTTTCTTAACATAGAAATTGTTTTATCATATGACTTGCAAGACTTTAAATGACTGGCTCTGTTTGCCTCTTGAATTGTCCTCATTTTTGCTCTTCATCTTCATCTAAATAATAGGAGAAAAACTTTCCTATTTCAATGCTCTTCTTAAGTTACTATCTTTCTAATAAGTGCCCAACGGCTACTTTAGAATTCTTCCCCGAAAAGGTAATTGTAAATCATTAGATACCACATCATTTTAGTATCACCTATTTCACAGCATTATTTAGTATTCTGTTGTAAATACTGCTGATTGATACATAGTTTACTTAGTGTCTTCCTTTTTATGTGACAATTTAAAAAGATCAAGAGTTTTGACATTTTTTATTTTACTTAATCTACTGATAGTATTATATGAAATATATGTATTTTACTCATACTTCAAACTATATAAAAAGTTTAACAAATTCTTAGCAGTGGGAGTTGTAACTCCAATCAATACTATATCGATACTCATAAAAATATTCATTAAAGTATAAATTTCTAAAATGTACAAATATGTAACTATAAAGTCATCATTATGTATTTAATATAAAGATAATTAATTTCTTCATGCTATTTTAACTTCTATTAATGATTAATCCTCTTATTTGTCTAGGACACATTGGAGTAAATATTTGTTTGCTGTTTGCTCATATAAACCAGTACAAATGGTAATACCATGTAAAAAGTATTCCTTTAAATTTGATATTTTTCAGCTGATATAAATTATTGTCATAAATATATAAATGGTAAAGAATATTTTTAATAAATTTGAAACAATAGCATATAATACATATTTTGTTTTAAAATATACTCCCATTATTAAGACAAATATGTAACTAACAAAACATTTAATGTAAGTTTTTGCAAGTCACAAGTAATAAATTGAATTTTGCAATTTGTAGAGCCATATGTAGAACATGAAGCAAACACTGCCTTATGTTTATGAACTTCTTCATGATAAACTGAGATAATTTTCTACATATTATAAAAATGTCATGAATTATTCATTTCTTAGGTCTTCAGAAAAAATGTGGTTTATAATTTAAGAACCAAATTACAATTTTGATATCTTAACAAATAGTATTATTCTGTGGTTAATCTATTTTATTTTTTTTCTATTTAATTTGAAAATTTCTCAAGGAAATATTTTTAAAAATTGGTTCACAATTTTAGTAAATCCTATATACTGCCAATGGTAGATTTAAAATTGGTGAATTAGAAAATTCACTTAACCCACTTGATTCACAACGCTGACTTAATTTTAGGCTTCTGATTTTAAATATAGAAATAAATACTTTCTTTCATCTTAAATATTATCTTTCATCTAGATATAGAGCACATGGTGAAAAGAAAGAGCTTGAAGTTCAACTGAAATTTAGATTAGGCTTCGATCTAAAGCATCCCTAGTAGAATAACATAGGATAAAAGAAATCCTCCTTATTGTGCTACCAGTTAATTCCATTAGGACCTCAAAACAATGGAAGTTATCAGCCAAATCTTGTAACAGGTACTTCAGTCTTTTTTTCCTATATAACAATAATTTTCTCTGCCTTAGTTGATTTTCATTAAATTGTATTGTAAACATTACTTTGAAACATCCCCTAATTTAGATAATTGATAATAAATTATTGTAGCCTTTCTCTCAATCATTTTACTGACGTATTATCTTTGGATAAGGGTATTTCTACATGTGTACACTTTAGACAGTCAAACTAATTGTCTTATAGATGTAAGATGCACCCTTGAGGATCATGCCCAAATTAGGTTCCTATTGCTCATTTACTACCTCTTCCATTTATAAGATAGTACAGGAAGAACAATGGTTAAATTAATAATTTTACTAGTATTAAAATTTTATTTTCAAGGAAGATACTAAGCAAAAATTACTTGTCAATGGAATTCTGAAATGGAATCTCAATGATACCTATTATATAGCTGTCATTGAGAGAAGAGGAACACTAGAAATAATATGGTTCAGAATAATAGCAAAGAACAGTAATGGATACTTACAGTTTTAATTCAGAAACTAAACAGAAGAGGTTATAAGTCCATTCATAACTGTCCATGCTTCATATTCCTTAGAACTTTGTAAAATATGAGTATAATCTAAGAGTTTAATTTAGCATTGTTGATATTGGATTAAAGGGAATTTCTGTAGCAACACAATTGAGACAAGTGTGTTATTTGTTGTCACTGAAAATATTTAAGTTTGTATTCTATATTCCCTAAAAACTAAATTATTTTGTTGTTGAATACTCTGTCTGAAAGGACTTAGAATTTTAACCAGTTTTATTTGCTAGCAGTTAACATTTCTAGTGATAGCAATTGTTGAACTAGTTATTCATATATATATGCATTGTCAGGAGGACTATTTCTCTTACATTAAACGTGTGTGTGTGTGTGTGTGTGTGTGTGTGTGTGTGTGTGTGTAGTCTGAAATTACATGTATGGATATAATGTCTTGAAAACTTCATTTAATGCCTTTAATTTGTACCTAATCCATTCAACATCATTTCCACTTTATTTCACGTGTTCCTTTATTTTTAAAACACACCAAGTCCTTTTGTTGCTGCCTGTATGTGCATGAATGTCAGGCCCTCTATAGAATCATGGGTAACTTCTCAGGGGCATTAGTCCCTCAGGGGCATTATTTCTGAGGAAAACTGACTCTTTCTTAGCAGTTATTAAGGGCCACTAGCTCATCTATTAACAATGATAATTCATAGTTCTCCTAAACCACGCATGCAGCTATATTGTCTGGCTTGACATTGTGCAAGTCATGTGTACACAGATATACCTATTGTGAGCTTTGTATGCAATGGCCTTATAATATCCAGAAAATACAGATTCACTGCACATATCCACCAACACTAGCTCTTAGAGCTCTTAGAATATTTTTACCTCCTCTTCCATGAATATCCCTGAGTCTTGGCAGAAGTAGAATATTTTAGATAGATGATAGATAGATAGATAGATAGATAGATAGATAGATAGATAGATAGATAGAGATGAACACCATCAAGTCTTATTCTCTGCATGTTGACCACCTGTAGGTCTTTGTATTAATTATGATCTCCTGAAAATGAAACTTCTCTGATGAGAACTGTGAGAAGTGCTTAGGGGAACATGTGATGATGCATTCATTTAACAGAATAATAGTAGTATCCTTTTTATATCCAGAGATATAAAAACAGTGCAAATTAAAATATAATTGAGGATAAAGTTATAAGCCTATGACTCTATAGTCACATGGTTTTAGGCAAAGGACAAAATTAGACACTGAGTGAATAAAGCATCTTCAACTGATGGTGCTAGAAACTACATGTAGAAAAATGAAACTTGAAACTTGCCTCTAATTGTATAGAAATCTCAGCTCCAAATGGGTCCAGGAACTCAACATAAGACCTGATACTGAGAGTCTATTATATTGTAAGAAAATGTAGGGCTTATCTTTCAATTTATGAGTACAGAAAGGAACTTTCTAAGAATGTGATAACTCAAAATAAAAGCAAAAAATAGCAATTGGGACCATATAAAACTAAATACTTCCATATTGAAAAGTACATGATCACTTGAATGAAGAGGAAAGCTACATAATATGACAAAATATTTATGCTACATATATAATACAGAGTTCATGCTTAGAATATACAAATCGTACAAAACATGAACACTAAGCAAACAAGAATACAGCTCAGTTAAGAAATGAGAGCTCTCAAAAGAAAACATACAAATGATGTGGGATGCCCTTCTGTATATGTGTTACTTTTAACTCGTTAATGAATAAGGAAGCTTCTATGGTATGTGATAGGGATGAATAAAGCTAAGTGAGAAAACTAAACTGAATGGTGGGAGAAAGTAATCAGAGTTAGTGGGATGCCATGTAGCCACCACAGAAGACAGACTCGCCAGAACCTTGCCTAAACCATGAGCCTCATGGTACAATAGCCAGAAAGACACTTAATTTATTGGCCAAACAGTATTGTAAATAACATAGTTTGTGTGATTATTTTGGGTCTGGGCATCTGGGAATGAATAAACAGCCTCTGTCAACATACAAATGATTGTAAAATATTTTTACACATTCAATATCCTTACCCATCAGGGAAGTGCAGACTAAAATCACATTAATATTTTACCATATATCTTTCAGCATGAGTGAGGTAAAACAGATGAAATAACAAATGTAAGGGCCCTGGTCTCCCTTATTTCAGGGGTGCATTGGCGGGGACAGTTTATAATCAGTTAACTAAGCTTTCTGTGTGTTTCCATGCTATCCCTGCCCCGCCTGGTGATTAGCTGCAGGTAATTTTTTCCATTGTTAATATGGTAATTTCCCATCTCCCTGGGCGGAGAGATCTTTGTGCTGCAGTTAGATAGAAAAAGGCTTCCCCAAGTCTGAATAAACGGCATTTGGCTGATCTCCTTGGTCTCGCTCTCTTTTGTTCAATCTCCAGGTCCTTACCCGGACTCGCATTCGGTACAGCTGCACGTGAACTGTACCGAGGGTGTAACACCAAAATCGGGTGTTACAAACAAATACTAGTATGGTTGTAGAGAAAGAACACTCAGTCACAGTGGATGTAGGTGCAAACTGGCGTTATTACTATGGAAATCAGCATGAAAGTTTCTCAAAATACGACAAGTCCCACGTGAACTATCTCTAATCACTACCTAGAATATATACAAACAACTGCATATTATACTATGGAGATATTTGCTAATCATTGATCATTGCTTTCTGAATTTTTAAAATACAGACATATATTTATATATAACTACCACATCCCAAGCATTGTAAAGCATATGCACATATATTACATAAAACCAATAACAGATAATCTAAGAAAATACTATAACTTTGAAAATTCTTCTTATACTAATAAACATGCATTAATCATTGGTCTTAACATTTCTGTGTAAACAAAAGCAGAACCTCTTTTCCAAAGTAACACAACTTTTGCCTTTAATTTTGAAGTTAAGAAATTTTTAAAATAGGTAGTTTCTTTTAAAGTATTAGCTTGCATACTCATATGCTTCTCTGCAGTAATTATTTGCTCATTAGTAGTTAAAAACATGAAAGAAAAAAATGAATAATCAGTACTCTGTGTATTTACCATTTTATGGGCTTATTATACACTTTTTATTACTCTATTATTTTTTAAGACATTTTCCACCCTTCCTTTCACTCTCAAGACTATCTACACATATTTTTTAACTTTGTAAAAAATATATAGGGTTTTTTTTAACTGAATCTATCTTTACTTTACATGTCTATCTTTTCTGACCACATGAGTTTTTAAACTGCTAAGCAGGACTTTGGCTGCTGGCTCCTCCCAATTCCTTAGCATCCTGAGAGTCTAGTTTCATGCCAGAGGTACAGACCAGAGCCATGTTTACCACTCTAACTTTCAGAAGTTTGTTAGTCTATGCTATCAATGGGTTTATATCACCTTACTCTCATAAACAACATTTAAGTGTTTAGTGGCAGAGTCCTTTCAGAGAACCATGTGGTTTTTGTTGGTAATACTGGTCACAAAAATGTCTTCTAAAGAATCTATTCTTCTACTTACTGGTAGAAAACAGAGCCTATTGAAGGAATAATGGTTAACATGAGGCTGAGTTTGACTCCATTTCTGTGTGTTTAGAATTCTTTAAAAAGTCCTATCATATGACAAAAGCATTTGTTCAAGTATGTTCATAGCAGTATTATTTGTAATAGCCAGAACCTGGAAACAACCTAGATGCCCTTCAATGGAAGAATGGATGAAGAAAGTGTGGAATATATACACATTAGAGTACTATGCTGTGGTAAAAAACAATGACTTCTTGAATTTTGCATGCAAATGGATGGAAATAGAAAACACTATCCTGAGTGAAGTAACCCAGACCCAAAAAGATGAACATATGATGTACTCACTCATAATTGGCTTCTAGCCATAAATAAAGGTCACCGAGTGTATACCTGGTGAACCTAAAGAAGCTAAATAAGAGGGTGAACCCAAGGAAAAACATATAGTTATCCTCTTGGCTATGGGAAGTAGACAAAATTGCCGGGGAGAAAATTGGGATCTTGGGGGTGGGATGGGATGGGAATAAGGGGGGATGGGGAGAGAAAAGTGAGAAGGGGAGGATTGGGGGAACTTGGGGAAACAGGATGATTGGGATAAAGAAAGCTTGGATAGGGGAGCAGGGTAGCACATACCTTAGTTAAGGGAGCCACCTTAGGGTTGGCAAGAGACTTGAACCTAGAATGGCTCCCAGGAGCCCAAGGCGATGTCCCCAGTTAGTTCCTGGGGAAGCTGAGGATAGGGAACCTGAAATGACCCTATCCTATAGCAATACTGACGAATATCTTTCATATCACCATAGAACCTTCATCTGATGATGGATGGAGATAGAGACAGAGACCCACACTGGAGCACCGGACTGAGCTCCCAAGGTCCCAATGAGGAGAGGAAGGAGGGAGAACATGAGCAAGGATGTCAGGACCACGAGGAGTGCAGCCACCCACGGAGACAGTGGGGCTGATCTATTGGGAGCTCACCAAGGCCAGCTGTACTGTGTCTGAAAAAGCATGGGATAAAACCGGACTCTCAGATCATGGCGAACAATGAGGGCTCATGGGAAGCCAAGGACAATGGCACAGGGTTTTGATCCTACTTCATGTTCTGGCTTGGTGGGAGCCTAGCCAGTTTGGAAGTTCCCTTTCCTAGACATGGACGGAGGGGTGAGGACCTTGGACTTTCCACAGGGCAGGGAACCCTGACTGCTCTTTGGAATGGAGAGAGAGGGGTAGAGGAGTGGGGGGAGGGGGAGAAGGCTGAAAGAACAGGGAGGAAAATGTGAGGCTAGGAGGAGGCAGAAACTAAAAGTTTCACAGGAGACCACTTCCTACGTATAACCCCAGCAGCACAGACAGTAAGTGCCTCATTGAATAAATGGGACCTACTGAGACTGAGAAGCTTCTGCAAAGCAAAGGACACTGCCGCTAAGACAGAAAGGCAACCCACTGACTGGGAGAAGATCTTCACCAACCCCGCAACTGACAAAGATCTGATCTCCAAAATATATAATGAACTCAAGAAACTAGACCGTAAAAGGCTAATCAACCCGATTACAAAATGGGGCACTGAGCTGTACAGAGATCTCTCAACAGAAGAAATTCGAATGGCCAAAAGATACCTAAGGTCATGCTCAACTTCCTTAGCGATCAGGGAAATGCAAATCAAGACAACTTTAAGATACCATCTTACACCTGTCAGAATTACTAAAATCAAAAACAGCAATGATAGCCTTTGCTGGGGAGGTTGTGGAGAAAGGGGTACACTCATCCATTGCTGGTGGGAATGCAAACTTGTGCAACTACTTTGGAAAGCAGTGTGGAGGTTTCTCAGGAAATTCGGGATCAACCTACACCTGGACCCAGCAATACCACTCTTGGGAATATACCCAAGAGAGGCCTTATCATACAACAAAAGAATATGCTCTACTATGTTCATAGCAACACTGTTTGTAATAGCCAGAACCTGGAAACAACCTAGATGCCCTTCAATTGAAGAATGGATGAAGAAAGTATGGAATATATACATATTAGAGTACTACTCAGCAGTAAAAAACAAGGACTTCTTGAAGTTTGCAGGCAAATGGATGGAAATAGAGAACACTATCCTGAGTGAGGTAAGCCAGACCCGAAAAGAGGAACATGGGAAGTACTCACTCATATTTGGTTTCTAGACATAAACAAAGGACATTGAGCCTATAATACGTGATCTTAGAGAAGCTAAATAAGAAAGAGAACCCAAAGAAAAACATATAGACATCCTCCAGAATATTAACCTTCATCAGGTGATGAAAGGAGACAGAGACAGAGACCCACATTGGAGCACCGGACTGAAGTCTCAAGGTCCAAATCAGGAGCAGAAGGAGAGAGAGCAAGAGCAAGGAACTCAGGACCGCGAGGGTTGCACCCACACACTGAGACAATGGGGATGTTCTATCAGGAACTCACCAAGGCCAGCTGGCCCGGGTCTGAAAAAGCATGGGATAAAACCAGACTCGCTGAACATAGTGGACAATGAGGACTACTGAGAACTTAAGAACAATGGCAATGGGTTTTTGATCCTACTGCACATATTGGCTTTGTGGGAGCCTAGGCAGTTTGGATGCTCACCTTACTAGACCTGGATGGAGGTGGGTGGTCCTTGGACTTCCCAAAGGGCAGGGAACCCTGATGGCTCATTAGGCTGAAGAGGGAGGGGGACTTGATTGGGGGAGGGGGAGGGAAATGGGAGGCGGCTGTGGGGAAGAGACAGAAATCTTTAATAAATAAATAAATAAATAAATAAATAAAAATAAAATAAAAAAAAAGTTTTTTTGGGCTTTGTAGTAGGAGCTATAGGCTGTGTTCCGCTGCTTGGCTCCTGGCCACTGGCTAGCTTTATACCTGAAATAACAATACAAGAATTGTATTCTTTTAAACACTGCTTGGCCCATTAGTTCTAGCCTCTTAATGGCTAATTCTCACATCTTGCCTAACCCATATTTAATAATCTGTATAGCACCCGTCTTACTGGGAAAGATTCAGAATGTCTGACCTGGCGGCTTGCTTCATCGCGTCTGCCCTGGAGAAGAGTGGCATGGCATCTGCCTCACTTCCTCTTTCTCCCAGCATTCTGTTCCGTTTACTCCACCCACCTATGTTCTAACCTATAAGGCCAAGCAATTTCTTTATTAATTAAACAATGAAAGCAACAGAGTGATATGACACTCCCACTTCAGGGCTTTATATTAAAATTCTTTCCAAATGTTTGGGAACCGTATGTAGCTGAAGTTTTCTGTTTGGAGCTTCTTAGTCCCAAATACTAAGCAGCCATTTACCAATTTACTATACAGAGGCTTAATGGTACTTGTAAATGCTCAACCAATAGCTCAGGATTATTATTAGCTAGCTCTTATACTTTAAGTCAACACATATTCACAGTTTAAGCTCTACAACATGATGGTATCTTTTCTCGGTATGGCATGTCCATCTTGCTCTCTCTGTATCTGGCTAGAACCTCCTTACTCCACCTTTCTTTTTTCCATCATTCTTAGTTTGGTTGCCCTGCCTAAACTTTCTGTCTGGCTACTGGCTTTATCTGCCTAATTGCCAATCAACATTTTATTAAACCAATTTGAGTGACAAATATTTACAGTGTACAAGAGGATCATTCCACAGCACTTTCAGAGTTTCACATCATGTGTTTGATCCCACTCATTTCCCAGTTCTTCCATGCCTGCCCTCCACCCATATAGCTCCCGACAAAAATTAAATAAAAAAATAATAAAAACATTTCTATCTTTCCTACCTATCTAACACATATCCATTTGTTATAGTTGTCTTCGAAGTTGCTTGGAAGTTGTGGTGTGTCATGAAGTATATCCTCTTGCTTAAACAGCTTTACCTGCAAATGTTGATCACAATGAGTTATTGGTCTAGTTCAAGGTCTCTGGCTTCTGGAACACCATTAATAGTGGACCTTCACCAAAACCTCTCTTGGATCACTTGCTGTTTCCAAGGGTACTGCCAGAAATATTTTAATGTCTTTTGCTTTCAGTGACATACCTGTGATATTGGTATTATATGTTGGAACATTATAAAGACAATGATGCAATTAAATATTTCATATTGAAATATATAATATTAGAGGTTTTCCTATATATGAAATATTATATGTATTTTTAAAATATCAATTTTATTTATATATTTTATATATATAGTTGTTATAGTTATTGTTATAGAGGAAGAGGAATCTGGGAGAATTGACTTGATAAATGAGGTAGACTAAAACCTCATGCAGAAGCTAACTTTAGATCTTGAAAATAATTTATACTCTGAGGGTTAAGAAAAGAATGTGAGTAAATTTCTCATGCATTCAAGATGTGTACAATATGAAGGACACACATGTGAAAACAAAACAAAACAAAAAAACACATGTTTTTCATAGAGTCATATAAGGAATAGTTTAAATATTTATTTTAATATCAACAGCAAGCCATAATGAGAAATATGAAGTAAACTCACTCCTATCCACTAAACTTGGGAGAATCATGAAAACACATTTTAAAAAGAGTTTCATGTTTTGAAAAAAATGAAGCTATAAGACTCTTGCCTTGTTTTCTTGGAGTGTTCTTACAAGTACTCAGAATTCTCACAGGATTGCATTCCTGGACCTTGCTCCAACAAGATATACATATATCTGGATTTATACAAATATTTGTATGATTTATGGTATCTGTCACAGATGTTCCATATATAGATACAGCATGATGTCAGTCATAGGCAATATTTAAACAGACACATATATTTTCCAATGAAACTGTCTTTAGAAAAGTATTCAGAGTCCACAAACTGCCAAAATTTACCATGAACTTAAATGGTTATGATCACTGTCAGCTTGCTTTGAATAAAGTGACTTGGAACATGAGGGCCTGCTTGTTGGGGTTTCTGTCTTGCCAAGTTCCCACTGCCAGTAAGCCCCCAAAGAAAATCACACAAAATCTACATTAGATATAAACTGATTGGCCCATTAGCTCAGGCTTCATATTAACTCTTATAACTTATCTCAACCCATTATTCTTATCTATGCTATCCACATGGATCGCTACCTTTTTTGGCAGGGCAAGTCACATCCTGCTCCTTCTGTGATCTGGTCTGGACTGAGGAGGAATGGGCTTCCTCCTTCCCAGTGTTCTCCTGTTCTCATCACCCCACCTCTACTTCATGAATGGTTACCCGCCTATAAGTCCTGCCTGGCCAATCAGTGTTTATTTAAAAAAAGATTGAGAGAATACAGACAAATCTCCCACACCACTGACTTTTATGCAATTCTATAGCTAAAATATGTAAATGAATGAACACCTGTCACCATTTTAAGAAATTGTTAACTATGTCTTCCAACTTCTCATTTATCTATAATAATGAACCACTAAATACTTGATTGGATTAGTATTATGACAGTCCAGATAGTCTAGTAAATCTCTGAAGTAATAAGACTGCACAACTCATAGTCACCAGCATATTAAAAACATGTTTATATGTTAATTCAACTAAGTCACTTAAAATTATAATTATTTAATCCAAATAACATTTACATTTTTGTTCATATTAATTCAAATTCTGGGGATTTGGAAACATGTGAGCATAACATATGAACACATGCTTAAAAGAATTTATCAAATGTGACTCTGTTCTGACAAAGAATATTGGCAACTGGTGGGAGATGGAGACCAGGACCAGATTAATAACAACTAGGCTTAAAGAAGCAAGACAGATATATCAGGAAGGTTGTTTTTCCTAGAAGATACACTTAGGAGGAAATCTGTAGGTTCAGAAGACATGCTGACACATCAAGACAAAGCAGGACACAAGTAAATACAATGAGATCTAGAACCAGTTCAAAATAGTGCATCTTGAAGAGACCTCATGATGCAGGCAGAAAATTGAATCTCAGAGCCTAGAGAGATGAGGTTCTAGGAACAACACTGTTGCCTTCAGTCAGCAATGAATGTAAAGAAAATGCAGTTGGGAACAACAAAGGATAACAGGCATACCTACGACCAACCTAATGAGAAATAATTCACTAGGAGCACAGATCATCTCCATAGAATTTTTACTAATAAAGGTAAACTGACATGTTTGGAGTATTTTCCATTGTTGTTTTTCTCTTCCTTCTCTTTTTTAATTTTTTTATTCATTTTATATTTCAACCACATTTCACCTCCCTCCCCTCCTCTCGCTTCTCCCACATCCTCCCATATACTCCCCAAAAAGGATAAGGCCTCCCATGGGAAGTCAACAAGCCTGGCACATCAAGTAGATGCTGGACCAAGGCCCCGTTTCATCAGGGCTGAGCAAAGCATCCCACCATAGGGTTTGGGCTTCAAAAAGCCAGATCATGCATCACAGATATATCCTGGTCCCACTGTCAAAGGCACCATAAATAGATGAAGCCACAGAACTGTCACCACATGTGCAGGGCCTAGTTCATTCCCATGCTGGCTCCTAAGTTGTTGGTTCAGATAATGTGAAGTTCTTTGCACTCAGATCAGCTGTGGGTTTTCCCTTCATGATCTTAATCCTCTTTCTCATATAATACCTCCTGCCCTTTTTCAGTTGAGCTCCTGAAGATCAGCCTCATGCTTGACTATGGATTTCTACATCTGCTTCTGTTAGTTACTTGATGGGCAGCAATGATAACAATTAGGCTAGTCAGCTATCTTATTGAAGGAAAAGGTCAGGCCAGGCACCCTGTCTACTATGACTAGGAGTCTTATCTGGGGTTATTCTTGTGGATTCCCGGAAATTTCTACCTCACCAGCTTTTTTCCTAACCCAATAATTGTTCTATTTAATCAAGATATCACTTTCATTATTCTCCATCTCCACTCTGCCTCCAACTCAAACATCTCATTCCCTTGTGTTCTCATTCCACATTCTCTTCCTTATAACACCCCATGCCCCAGTTAACTCAGGAGATTTCATCTACTTCCCATTCCTAGGGTGATCCATGAGTCTTACTTAGGGTCTTCCTTTTTACCTAGTTTCCCTGGAGCTATGGATTGTAAACTTGTTATCCTTTGATTCAAATCTAATATACATGTATGAATGAGTACATACCGTGTTTGTTTTCCTGGGTTTTTGTTAACTCATTCAGAATGACTTTTTTCAAGTTCTATCTGTTTGCCTGTAAATTTAATGATAACATTGTTTTTTTTATTTTTAACAGCTGAGTAATACTCCATTGTGTAAATGTACCACATTTTCTTTATCCATTCCTTGGTTGAGGGGCATCTAGGCTGTTTCTAGGTACTGGCTAATACAAATAATGCTCCTATGAACATAGTTGAGCAAGTGTCCTTTGGGCATCATTTCTGTGTATGCCCAAGAGTGGTATTGCTGGGTTCTGAGGTATATTGATTCCCAATTTTTGAATAAACCATCATACCGACTTCTAAAGTAGCTCTACAAGCTTGCAATTCCAACAGCAATGAAGGAGTGTTCCCACTATTCCACATCATCTTCAACATATACTACCATCAGCATTTTTTATAGCCAGTCTGACAGGGTTAAGCTAATATCTCAGAGTTGTTCTGATTTCCATTTCCTTTATGAATAAGGATGTTAAACAGTTCCTTAAATGTCTTTTGGCCAGTGAGATACGTCTTTTGAGAATTTTTTGTTTAAATATGTACCTAATTTTAATTGGATTATTTAATATTTTGATGTCTAACTTCTTGCATTCTTTATATATTCTAGAGATTATCTCCCTGTCAGATGGGGGATTGATGAAGATCTTTTCCCATTGCGTAGACTGCTGTTTTTTTTTTATCTTGTTCTTTGCCTTACAGAAATTTCTCAGCTTCAAGAGGTACCATTTATTAATTGCTGCTTTCATGTATGGACTACTGGTGTTCTATTGAGGATTAAATGCCAATGTATTCAAGGTTACTTCCCACTTTCTCTTCTATATGTTTCATTGAAACTGTATTTAAGTTGAGATTATTGATCCACTTGAACTTACAATTTTGTTCATGGTAAAAGATATGGATCTAGTTGTATTTTTGTATATGTTGACATCCAGTTATGCCAGCACCATTGTTGAAGATTTTTTTCCATTGTGACTTTTGTGCTTCTTTGTCAAAAATCAGGTGTTCATACAGGTGTGGATTAATATCAGGCTCTTTGATTCAATTTTATTTATCTATCTGTCTGTTTTCATGCCAATACTAAGCTGTTTTGTTACTATATCTCTATAGTAGAGCTTGAAATTAGGGATGGTGATGCTTTCAGAAGTTCCTTTATTGTACAAGATTGTTTTACCTATCCTGGGTTATTTGTTTTCCATATGAAGATGAGTATTTTCCTTTCAAAGTTTGTGAAGAATTCTGTTGGGATTTTGATGGGTATTATAAAGAATTTGTAGATTGTTTTTGTTAGACTACCTTTTTATTATGTTGATACTACGTATCCAAGAGCATGGGAGATCTTTCCATTTTCTGATATCTTAAATTTCTATTTTCAAAGACTTAAATTTCTTGTCATATAGGTCTTTTACTTGCTTGGGTATAATTACCCCAAGATATTGTATATTATTTGTGGCTATTATAAAGGGAGGGTGATGTTTAGCTGATTTCACTCTTGGACCATTTATCTTTTGTCTATAATAGAGATATTGATTTTTTAATTCATTTTGCATCCTGTCACATTACTAAAGTTGTTTATCAGCTGTAGGAGTTCCATAGTAGAATTTTTGAAGTCACTTACATTTACTATCATGTTATCTTCAAATAGTGAAGGCTTGATTTCTTACTTTCCAATTTCTATCCCCTTGATTTCATTTTGCTGTCTTTTTGCTCTAGATAGAATGCTTAGTAATATGTTGAATTGATAAAAGAGAGAACAGACAGTCTTTTTCCTGATTTTAGCAAAATCACTTTGAATATCTCTTCATTTAATTTGACATTGACCTATGATTTTTGTGTATTGTCTTTATAATGTTTTGGTATGTTCTTTGTACCCCTAGTCTCTCCAAAACCTTTATCATGAAAGGGTGCTGGATTTTCTGATAGTTTTTTTTTAGTATCTAATGAGAAGATCATGTTATTTTTATATTTCTGTCTGCTTATATGATGAATTTCACTGACAGAGTTTTGATTGTTGAAACATCTTTGCATCTCTAGGACGAAGCTTGTTCATCCTGGTGGGTATTTTGATGTTTTTGTATTTAATCGCCAGTATTTTATTGAATATTTTTGCATCAATGTTTATGATGGAGATTGGTCTGTAATTCTCTTGCTTTGTTACTTCTTTGTGTCATTTGGGTATCAGAATAACTACAGCCTCATAAAGAGCATTTGATAATATTCCTTCTGTTTCTAATGTGTGGAACAATTTGAGAATTATTTGTATATATTCTTCTTTAAAATTCTGCGAGAACCATCTGATCTTGGACTTTTTTATTAGAAGTCTTTTAATGATTGCTTCTATTACATTAGGGATCATAGGTCTCTTTAAATTGTTTAGCTAGTCTTGTTTTAATTTGGTATGTGGTACCTAATCAGAAAATTGCCTGTTTCCTTTAGATTTTCTAATATTTTACTCTTTGGAGGCCTGCTACCAAGCTCCCAAATATATAAATTGAGATGTATCATTTCTTAAGAATTCCCAGGCTTAACTTATTTCTAGCCATCATTTTTTTATTTAAATTATCCTCTCTACCCTTTTTCTCTGGGCGTTTACCTTTCTCTATTCTGCATACCTTTCTTTCCTCCTTACTCCAATTCTGATTGTGTGACAGGGTGACTAGTCTATGGCATTCTCTTCTCCCTCTTTTCTCAAACCTCCCTCTTTTTCTAGTCTATTTATTCTCTCTACCTGACAGATTCACCTAGCATTTCTCCTGCCTTGCTATTGGCCATTTCAGCTCTTTAATAAACAAATCAGGTGTTTTAGACAGGCAAATAACACCGGTTCATAGTGTTAAACAAATTCAACATAAAAAAATGCAAAACATCTTTTCATCATAAAACAAATATTCCACAGCATAAATAAATATAACATAATCTTAAACCAATATTCCACAGCAGCTGATCATTATTATTAATATTGATATGTGTGGGAGAAATGTGTGTTTATATGTGTCTGAGCACATGCACATGTTAGAAAACAACTTTTAGTAATTGGTTCTTTCTTTCCATCATAGTGGTCCTCAAGAATGAACTCTGGCTATCATACTTGGTATGTGATTTATCTGTAGAGACATATTGGAGACTATAGTTCTTGTAATAATTAATTTTGTTGTTTGACAATTTTACACATATATAATTTGCATTCCAGTTATCGCTCCAATCAATCATCTCTTATCTTCCTCCCATCCAAATCTGTCTCCTTACCTCCATTGCCACTAATCCCTTTTATAGGTTTATAGCTTTTGATTTGATTTTATGACCAATCTAATTTAACCAGGAATTAATTGTAACCATTGGATTGGAAGTGATTATTGAAGATTAATTGGACCATTTGTTGATATAAAATTAATGGTAGTGGTTTCTCCACTCTTTGAATCTCTTAGTAGAATGTAGTTAAGACGACATAAGTGGTAAGGCTGCCTAAGTCATGCAACTTGCCATGCCATTTTTTAAATTTTTATCTTTAGGTTTTAATGTAATTGTAACATTTATCCTTTCTCTTTCTTCTCTCGAAACCCTTCCATATAGCCCTTTCCTTTCAATGACATCAGATTCCCCATGTATGCTCTGAGTATGTTTTATTATAATTGGTTAATAAAGAAGCGACCATGTCTGACACTTGTTGCCAAGAGACATTCAACAAGTGTCAGACATGGCAGCTACTCTGGGACAATAAGAACTCACATCTTAACCTGCAGCATGTACCACTGAATGGGAACTGAAAATCGTGTGTGGATGTAAAATATCTCTGGTGCAACTCCTGTGACATATTTCTTCCAAAATTACTTCTTCCCAAATGATGCCACCAATTGAGAATTAATTTGTCTAACTTGAGGTCTACATCCTTGCTTTCTGTTACATGAAAAAAAAAACTGTGTAAGTAAGCCTTTAAATACCTCAACACCTGGGTTACAGGAATGAATACTTACAGGAGAAAAACATTCCTGAATGAAAATTTGTTTGGTTAAAGAATTGATCTAATTTAATTTACATGACAACATTGTATCTCTGTGTGGGTATATTAATGGTCATGCTTTTTTCCAAGAAAGATCGACCCTTGTGTATTCCTGTAGCAGAAACTACAGGAGTTTCTCAAAAAACTGACCATTTTCCTGGGAATGAACTTGTCATACGTTCTTGTCCATGTCTCTAGCCCTGTAAATATTTAAAAACCTTTTCTTATTATCTTTATTAGCTAATGGGGAAGAATTCCTATAAGACAAAAATCCTCTTCCTGTAAACAATTTGGTAAAGACTTTAGACATCACAGTTGTCTTTAGTTTCAAGAAAATCTTGATTCATGTCTTTTTCATCATGAGGAAAGTTAATTATTTACTATTTTTACTCAAGGCGGATGCTGAAGATTTCTGTAATGTAGCTTCTAATTTACAATGTTTGAGATAGATATTAAAGTGTACTATAAGTTTAGCAAAAAAAAAAGAAGCTGCTTTGGCCTATGGCAGGGATAATATAGCTGTGTGGGAAAACTAAACTGAATATTGGAGTCAGGCAGACACCATGCAGCTGCCAAAGGAAAAAGATGCCAGAAATTTATCAGTAAGCCACAGTCTTGTGGAAATACACAGATTCATAGAAATGGGTTGATTTAAGATATAAGAGATAGCTAGGAATACACTTGAGCATTGCCCAAACAGTGTTCTAGTTAATATATTCTTTTTTTTTTTGAAGTCATCAAATCTTGACTCCATTTATTTTAAACAGTGGGAATTATGGCCTATTTTCTGAGTTGCAATTTAGGTTTATATTCTTTTTTTCCTCTACTTCTTTTCCACCTTTGATAGATACTTTCTAAAAAATGCATAAACTGAAATTATATATGACTGAAATATTGTCCAACATGAGTGAGACTGTCAGTTTGATCTTCAGTACCACACGCATGCACACATGGTTGAAATACTTGCTACTAAACACAGAGATTCTCAGCTCATTTTAGATGAAACAAATGAAAAGTGGTCCCTGATTACATATACCAATTTTCACCTACATGGCTGCCCCATTTCCCTCTTTTTTTTAATTCATTTATTTATTTTTTTTCCATTAACAGCTTTAATTGGGTGTGGGGCAATAGAACTATTCTTAGCACAATTATGGGTGTGGGGTTCCCTGCAGACTCGCCAGGGTGATGGTTCCTGTAATGATTATTAGGGGGAAACGGCTCCCAACAGCTTCCCCCTTTCTCTTATATAAAGGCAGGTAGTTATTACGTGGAGAGCACCCGTCAGAGTCAACCATGGTGTCAGATCTAAAGGAGAAGGGACTGAGATAAGGAGAGACCCTCCTCTCGAGTGGAGAAGCAATTTACCTCTCCTGGGAACACAGGGGTGCCTGATGATTCTTAGGTCAAGTGGGGACCAGGCCTTTTTACTTTCCCCCTTACCCGTCCTAGGGTTCCCAGGGCCCTGTCTTAGGTAGGGGGATCATCCTGCCATAAGTTGCCCATCCTTGGAGCTCCTCAAATAAAGGGCATCTAGCAGGATTAAAGTAAACATATCACAGGGCACCCTGTCTTAGGCCATGTGGAGAGCGCCCTCATACCTGTACCATGCCATGTTGAGCCGGTTTCTGCAACCTCTGTATGGTGTGCTCTTCAGGCGAGGATCCACACTAACTCCCGTCATTGGGCCCCTGCGTCTATCATTAATGAAAAGACTGTGAGGAGCTCCTCAAAAAAAAAAAAAAAGATTTAATGATATAATTTTGGCACCCGTAGCTCCACCTCCAGACAAGAAGAAAGGGCTTTTTCCCAACCCAGTATTCACCTTTTAGTCTGGCCTATGGTATGACCTCCTTCCTAAGTGCCTACTCCACATAAAGTTACGTGTGCTGCCTGCCAAAAAATTAGGGCAGTGTAAAAGGGATCAAAATCTAAAATTTTAAACATATGCATTAAAAACAAACACTTTACAACATGTGTCAAACTTTTCCCATTATCTATAAGCAGTTACAAATATCATTAGCTCAATTTCAGTAGGTGTACAATGACATACATTGTTGTTATAAAATACCACCAGTTCCAGCCTCTGGGCAACAGTAACAGGAACCCCCAATTTTCCCCCTTCTTAAGTGAAGAGAGGTTAATATTTTAATTAAAATGAGTTCTGTGTCCCAAAGTTTAAAGCAGTCTGATGTTTAGTCTGCAACTCAGCTCCAAAGCAGACCAGAGTTCAAGCTGCAGAAGCAGTTTAGCATTTGTGCTCCAGGACAGGTGGGGGAACCAGGGTGAGGCGAGGTGGATTCAGGTACATGAAGCACATCCTGGCCCTTATGTCAGCCGGGTCTCCCTGGACTCTGGGGGCTGGATGACACCCTGCAGAGTGGTGTAGCTGGTTTTGTCAGCAGGCACTCCTTTCCTTGGGGGTAGGGAAGACCGGACCAAGGACCTCTCCTCAATCACCTCTGGAAGTCTGGAATTCCTTTGTGTCCGCAGCCTCGACATCACGTCCATATTTCATTTTCTTTCTGTGAAAAAAGCACAAACACATCCTCGACCCCAAATATATATAGGTCGGGTTTTTTCATGATGCATTGCGAGGGCTTTTTCACCTTGTCTTAGCAAAGGTCAGCTTGGTGTCAACAAGCCAGATCCGTTTGCATCAGGATTTGCTGGCAACTTTTATGGGTTGCTTTGAAGGAGCCCTGTTATGCTCCGTAATTTTTATTATTAGCCATATATGCAGTTCCTCCATTGGAAGAGCCATTTGTAAAATTTAGCATAAAATCCTGTAAGGGATTTTTTGCTATAACTTTAGCAAAATACAGGTGCATAAATTGTAGCAATGATCTGGGGAAAGACCTTTGTTTTTGGCCTTTGAATTTAGCAAAGGCAAATATCCAGGAATCAATCTTAAATTTATCAATGAATCTACTGTTTAGTATAAGAAACCTTGATCATAGTCAAAATTTTGTTAGACCATTTTCCAGATTCTATCCTGTCCTTTTATATCAGACATGCTACTGGTTTAAATTAAGAGCTTAATATCTTAACTAGCAAAACTGATAAGATTTAGCCATAAGCCTCATTTTTTATAAAACTGTTGTAGAATAAGTTTTACATTTAATATACACACTTGCCATAGCTGAATTATAATTAATATACTGTATTTGTTGATTATTGTATACTTTATCTGTTGATTTATACTTTACCTGCTTGAGTACCTGTCAGGCAGCTGTTTTAAGCTCTCTATTGGAAACTGTTTTTTGTAAGAATTTTACCTAGCGGCTCAAGGTATCCCATAAGAATATTATCACTAGAGCTTTAACCATTGGACATCCAACCAAAAGTTTGTAAGCTATCCTTTTTTTTTTAGTTATTTTTTTTACATTGGAAAAAAAGAAATTTCTGCCTCCTCCCCGCCTCCCATTTCCCTCCCCCTCCTCCCACTCCTCCCCGCCTCTCCCCTTCTCCCCCTCCTTATACAGACCGAAGTGCAGTCAGGGTTCCCTGCCCTGTGGAAAGTACAAAGTCCTCCCCCCTCAATCCTGGACTAGGAAGGTGAACATCCAAACTGGCTAGGCTCCCACCAAGCCAGAACATGAAGTAGGATCAAACCCCTGTGCCATTGTCCTTGGCTTCTCAGCAGCCCTCATTGGGTTCACCTTCTTATTTAGCTTCTTTAATATCACAGAATATAGACTCAATGACCATTATTTGTGACTAGAAACCAATTATGAGTGAGTACATCCCATGTTCCTCTTTTTGGGTCTGGGATACCTCACTCAGGATAGTGTTTTCTATTTCCATCCATTTGCATGCAAGATTTGAGAAGTCATTGTTTTTTACTGCTGAGTAGTACTCTAATATGTAAATATTCCACACTTTCTTCATCCATTCTTCCACTGAAGGATATCTAGGTTGTTTCCAGGTTCTGGCTATAACAAACAATGCAGCTATGAACATAGTTGAACAAATGCTTTTGTCATGTGATAGGGTATCTCTTGGGTATATTCCCAAGAGTGGTATTGCTGGGTCCAGAGGTAGGTTGATCCCGACTTTCCTGAGAAATCGCCACACTGATTTCCAAAGTGGTTGCACAAGTTTGAATTCCCACCAACAATGGATGAGGGTACCCCTTCCTCCACAACCTCTCCAGCAAAGACTATCATTGGTGTTTTTGATTTTTGCCATTCTGACAGGCGTAAGATGACATCTCAATGTTGTTTTGATTTGCATTTCCCTGATCGCTAAGGAGGTTGAGCATGACCTTAACTGTCTTTTGGCCATTTGGAATTCTTCTGTTGAGAATTCTCTGTTCAGTTCAGTGCCCCAATTTTTAATTGGGTTATTTAGCGTTTTAATGTTTAGTTTCTTGAGTTCTTTATACATTTTGGAGATCAGGCCTTTGTCTGTTGCTGGGTTGGTGAAGATCTTCTCCCATTCAGTAGGTTGCCTTTTTGTCTTAGTGACAGTGTCCTTTGCTTTACAGAAGCTTCTCAGTTTCAGGAGGTCCCATTTATTCAATGTTTCCCTTAATGTCTGTGCTTCTGGGGTTAAACATAGGAAGCGATCTCCTGTGCCCAACTGTTGTAGGGTACTTCCCACTTTCTCTTCTATCAGGTTCAGTGTGTTAAGGTTGATATTGAGGTCTTTGATCCATTTGGACTTGAGTTTTGTGCATGGTGATAGATATGGGTCTATTTTCATTCTTCTACAGGTTGAAATCCAATTGTGCCAGCACCATTTGTTGAAGATGCTTTCTTTCTTCCAATGTATGTTTTTAGCTCCTTTATCAAAAATGAGGTGTTTATAGGTTTGTGGGTTAAAATCCGGGTCTTCTGTACGATACCATTGATCGAGTTCTCTGTTTTTATGCCAGTACCACACTGTTTTCATTACTGTAGCTCTGTAATAGAGTTTGAAGTCAGGGATGGGAATGCCTCCAGAAGTTCCTTTATTGTATAAGATTGTTTTGGTTATCCTGGGTTTTTTGTTTTTCCATATAAAGTTGATTATTGTCCTCTCAAGATCTGTGAAGAATTTTGATGGGATCTTGATGGGGATTGCATTGAATCTATAAATTGCCTTTGGTAGGGTTGCCATTTTTACTATGTTGATCCTCCCAATCCAAGAGCAAGGGAGATCCTTCCATTTTCTGGTATGCTCTTCAATTTCTTTCTTCAATGCCTTAAAGTTCTTGTCAAATAGATCTTTCACTTCTTTGGTTGGTTCTTCATAGTTAATATATTCTTGTGTGATGATTCTGGTCTGGATGGCAGGGAAATGATAAAGAAGTCTTTACTTAGAAATGGCGCTGAAACATTTGGGAAAAAAATCCATATAAAACCTGAGAAAGCCTTCCTAAAAATGATTCTAGACAGACAAAAGAAAAAAGTCAATCATGATTTTTTGGTAACAGCATTTTCTCAGGTGGGCTCTGTTTGCTAGAGGCAAACTGAGGTGTAGATCCAGTAAGAGAGGCTCCCTGATATTGCAGGAGAAGGGGGCCTGTTTGTTGGTTCCTTGCTACCCAGTGAGTGAAATAACCCCAAATAATCACACATAAACTCTATTCATTAAAACACTGCTTGGGCCATGAGCTCTAACTTCTTATTGACTAACTCTTACGTATTAGTTTTACCCAAGGTATCTTGAGTTCAAAATTTGAGTTTAAATACATGCTTTAGAAAAGAGGTTCTGCTTTGGTTTCCACAAAATATGAGAATTTATTGAATCCTTCCAGGCTAATGTGGCTTGGTGGAATAAGAATCCTCCCAAAGGTCTTTGTGAACCCTAAAATTACTTCATGCAATAAACAGCAGGAAGCAATATGGAGACAATAACACCCAAATTCCCAAAATAATTGTTTATAAATATTTATTTTCATTGAAGGGTGATCAACTGTAAATGACTAATGATCACATTCAATTTCTAAAAATAAAACAATGGAGATATGATATAGATGAATAATTTATATTTGCATGGACTTTGGTTTATTGATAGAATTTAAGGTCAATTTTGTTATATGTATTTTTTTCTTGTTTAATGTATTATGTTTATGTACCTCATTTAAACATGTATAGTTAAGAAATATAGATTAATAGGCAGTCATAAATCATAATTAAACTTTTAATTACATTAGTTAGCTTACATTAGTTACATATAAAGAGACGTGTTAGATAATTTTCATTCCTCAAAGACCTGCAGAATATGGCATTTAAAATGTTTTAAGAACTTGTACTTTTTTTGACAGTGAAACATGTTTGCTTCTATCAGTTCCACTTAAGTTAGAGAAGCTGACAGACATTGGAGAAATTCATTATGGAGTCTGCCTTCAATGTGGCAAGGCCAGCCATTTGAACAAGAAACTGCTCTTGCCTAAAGTGCTTGATAGTATTATGAATTGGACATGGAAGACCCATAGGAAAGTGACTGCTGAACTTTCTGTAAAATGGAGTGTTCCTTTTCTGTTTCTGCTTCACAGAAGAAACTGCCAAACATTCTGCAGAATACACACACACACACACACACACACACACACAAGCAATTGATGACCTTTGTCAGTATAAGGCAGAACAGATCTTCAAATTTCCAGCTTCACTGAAAAGTCTTCAAGATATTACAGACCTAGAGCCTGAATATATATGGCCCAATGTTACAAAATAACTTTGGGTAACTATTCAGGCAGTAGATGTTTCTATCATTTCTAGAATGTTGGAAGTTGCTTACAATAAACTTCCTTTTTACTTAGGAATATTATATCATTCTAGTGTCTTTGGATAAAGTTGAAGACAAAGTTATAATTTTTCTTAGTTATTATAATAGACAAATTGGATATGAAACCTTAGCCTCACAAAAAATATTGCAACTATAATTCATGCTTGATACCTGTTTTGTCTAATAAACATATAATTTTACTATGTTAAACTTAAATATTTGCTTTTTATTTAGAAAGAAATGTGGAGATGATGAGGGATTCCTCTCAGTATGCTCTGTGTATTATTACCATTGGTTAATGTAGAAGCTCCTCAGGTCTATGGCAGGGCATAATATACCTAAGTAGGAAAACTAAACTGAATTTAGGGAGAAAGAAAGCAATCAGACAGATGCCATGTAGCTGCCAAAGGAGAAAGTCTCCAGAGCCTTACTGATTAAACCACAGTCTCATGACAATACATAGATTAATAGAAATGGATTCATTTAAGATATAAGAGCTAGCTACAGATATGCTTGAGCCATTGGCTGAAATAGTAATGTAATTCATAAAGTTTTGTGAGATTATTCAGATCTGGATGGCTAGAAATCGAAAATGCAGTCTCTGTTTTGACTCACCTTCAACTTTATGGCATCTTATTTATTAATTTTTATTGCATATATTGTTGTAAGGAGACCACTTGTCCACTTGTTTGTTTCCCAGCCACCCAGACCCCCAAAATAATCACACAGATACTGTATTAGTTAAATCACTGCTTGGCCAATTAGCTCTAGTTTTTTTATTGGCTACTCTTACATATTAATTTAAGCCATTTCGATTAATCTATGTATGTGGCTTACTGGCTAAAGTTCCAGCATCCATATCCTGCAGGACTTCTTCTGACTTCACCCATCTTTCTCCCAGCATTGAGTTTAGTTTTTCATGCCTAACTCTGTTACCCTGTAGTTCTTATATAGGCTCAATGCAGTTTCTTTATTAACCAATGATATTCACAGAATACAGAGGGGAATCCCACATCAATGTATTTTACATATGTATTCTTAAACTCTTCAACCTATAGTTTCAAAGACTCAATAGAGGCATCTGAAGCTACTTTGAGTTTGTGATTGCAATGATTATGTCTTGATCAGAAGATGATTTTTCATAACCCTGACACATATCTTCTGATTTTTACTTTACTTCCTTCTATTCTTCCACAATGTTCCCTGAGCTGTAGAAGGGAAGTTGCAAGTGTCTTGTTTAGAGATGAAAAATTATTTGTATCTTCAACAACTTTTACCACCCAGCCTTTATGCTTTATCTGCCACTCATTGGAAAGAAAGGCTTCTCTGATTAAGGCTTATATTTAAACTTATATATTGTTATAAACATAAGTAGTCAACTTGAGATTATGCGAATTTCAGTTCTATGCCAAAGCCAATGATTTCCTTTACTATTAATGTTTTTCTAAATTTATAGTACTAGGGATAAACTCTCTCCCAGGACCTGGTCTAAATCAGAAATCAGGAGAGTCACTGTTGCAGAGGGCTGCATGTCTTTCCTAGCAAATTTGTCTTATGGATCATAGTCTTTACATTTGGGCAAGATCGCTGGTGTTTTCTCTATTCCAATGATCTTTATACTAGCTAGTTTTGAGTGTCAAATTGACACAAGTTAGAGTCATCAGAGGCAGGAGCCTCAGCTGATGAAATGCTTCAGTGAGATCCAGGTACATGGTATGTTTAGTCATCAGTGGGGTAGGTCTAAGCCCATGGTGGATAGCACCTTCCCTGGAATGCTGGTCCTCTGTTCTATATGAAGGTGGACTAAGCAAACCATAAGAAGCAAACCAGTAAGCAGTACCCCCTACAATGCATCTGCATCTGCTCCTAATTCTGAGATTTTGCCATGCTTTGAGTTCCTGTCCTAACTTTCTCCCAGTAATGGACAGCAATGCTAATGTCTAAGTCTAGTAAACCCTTTCCTCCCCAACCTGTTCTTTCATTATGGTGTTTCATCACAGCAATAGAAACCCTAACTACAAAATATGTAAAGACTTCTCTGGAACTTTTAAAGTTACCTAGTAGGGAATACGTTTCTAGTTCTTTTCTAATTCAATTTCATTAAGACTTTCTTGTATATAATTTTATTTTTAAACCTAATTACAAGACAGTGAGTTGCCATAAAATACTTTTTTATTCCTTCATTTTGGTTGACTCTACTGATCACTACTCTCTATTTTGGATGACTCTACTTCTCACTACACTATACTCTCTACTACCTCTCCAAATCTCTGGGTAAAATTTCCCAACTTCAGTATTCTTCCTCTCTATTTTCATATTCCATATGTTATACTCTTTCATGTACCTTAATGCATATCCTCTTCATAGTTTTCAGGGTTCTTTAAACAGTAGTTGAACAAAAAGTTAGAGTTCCGATGTTTGAATCTGCATATGAAAGAGGCAGTGGGTCATTTAGTTCTCTATGTTTAGATTACTTCAGGAAATATATGCTTTTAACATTCCATTCATTTATCCAAAATTTTTCTTTTTTTTTACTTCTTAAACAAGTTCATGCTCCTATTATCTCACTGTCACTCGATGGAGATCTATATCAGTTCTATATACTATCTATAGTGAATAATGATGCTCAACAGGATATGTATTACTTATAGTTTTGAATGTGGACACTAGGAATGAAGAGACTCCTATCTGAGACTCAAAATGCGTATTTAAAGTGTCTTCCAAAGTTCCCAAACTTGTTAGCATTTCATTTAATTTTGTCACTGCCTTTTGCTTTTATTTTAATTCCTGTTTCCACCACATACAGTCCTAAGTTTAGTGTCTTGAATATTTCAGAGTTCCTGGATATTTTGTTCATATGCATTATACTTTAAACATATCTGAATTGTTGTCTCAATGTTGCCCTCCATTTTTTTCCTGTTTAAGTCTGTACCCCATTTTTCTATCTATTTATTTAATTATTTATTAAAAATTTCTGCCTGCTCCCATTCCATCATTTCCCTCCCACTTCCCTCCCTCCCCCTCCCTCTCCATTCCTAAGTGAAATTAGGGTACCCTGCCCTGTGGAAAGTCCAAGGCCCTCCCCCCTCCATCCAGGTCTAGGAAGGTGAGCATCCAAACAGACGAGGCCCCCCAAAAGCTAGTACATGAAGTAGAATCAAAATCCAGTGTCATTATCATTGGTTGCTCAGTCTGCCCTCATTGTATGTACTCACTCATAAGTGGATTCTAGCCATAAACAAAGGGCATTGAGCCTATATATAGTTTGTGATCCTAGAGAAGCTAAATAAGGAGGTGAACCCAAAGAAAAACATATATTTATCCTCCTGGATGTTGAAAGTAGACAAGATTGCTGGGCAAAAGTTTGGTGCATGGGGGTGGGGGTGAGGGGAAGGGGAGATGGGGAGAGAGAAGTGAGAAGGGGAGAACTTAGGAGAGCTTGGGGGAATGGGATGGTTCAGATGGAGGAAGGGTCGATATGGGAGCAGGGAAGAAGATATCTTAACTAAGGGAGCCATTTTAGGGTTGGCAAGAGACTTGGCTCTAGAGGGCTTCCCAGGTGTCCAAGGGGATTGCCCCAGCTAGGTCCTTGGGCAGCTGAGGAGAGGGTACCTGAACTGGCCTTCTCCCATAGCCACTGTGATGAATATCTTGCATATCACCATAGAACCTTCATCTGGTGATAGATGGAGATAAAGACAGAGACCCACATTAGAGCACTGGACTGAGCTCCTAAGGCCCAGATGAAGAACAGAAGGATCGAGAACATGAGCAAGGAAGTCAGGATTGTGAGGGGGACGTCCACCCACGGAGACAGTGTGACTGATCTAATGGGAGCTCACCAAGACCAGCTGGACTGGCCTCCATTCTTGAAAAGTGCTCCTCTATTTCAGCTGGTCTGTCCATGCTTTCAGCACCATTTTATTTCTAAAACTTTTGATTTTCTGTAGTCTACTACCTCAATTTCTTTGCTAAAATTTTCCTTCACATTTTTTAAATCTCTTTGTCAAATTGTGGATTATTGTTTATAGACTTAGAATTTTTTCCACATCCAGGACTTTTTTTCTTAATTTATATACTTATTTGGGTGCTCTACATTGTCATTTATTCTTTTGAAGATAATAACTCTGAATTCTTCCACATTTCAATGTTTTTCATTTCTGTTGTTGATGAGTTGTGAAACAATGAAACTGTTTGGTGTATTATTACCTCATTCTTTATATTTCTATATTTTATTTGGTACATATGTTGTGATGACTTATTTTCCAATGTTAATTTTAATATTTTCTCAGTCACGTTTATTTTATTTTATGCACATGCTCATGGTGATCATTTGTCACTTGGAATTATGTTTCCTTCTGTTATTTTGATGAAAAAATTTGGCTGGAGTTCCAGCAATGATTTTTCAGTAGGAGGTTTCACTTGTAACATGTTAAGGTTCTGATATAGAGTACTAGCTAGGACGAATGTAGTTTATAAATCTTTTCAAGTTAAGGGTGTCAATACATATATGGTGACATGGAGAAAGAGGAAAAGAGAGAAATCTTATGAGAAGGAAAGTATATTGGTAAGAAATGGGATAGATAGTAAAAGTTGTTGAAGAGGCAGTTTTGTATGAAAGAATGAAATTTTTGTCATTGTAAAAAGAGAAGGGGCTATCATGAAAGTCTTTTCTAACTAAATAGAACCTAAATCTCAGTGTATTAAACCGAAAATGTAAATAAAATCTAAATTACAGTACAAAGAAAATTAACATATAGAGAACATGAAATAGAAGGAAATATGCCTTTGGTTGGTGCTTCTCCTTTATTAGAACAATATGACTTCTCCTTTCCCTTAGAGTAGCATTATATCATGCTTTAAAGGTGTTGTGAAGACTGCCACTCTTAGTTATTCATGTGAGTTAGTTAAGGGTCTTCTGTGAAAATAAATAATTTTCTAACAGAAATCCCTGGCCTGAAACCCACCACTTTGTCATCAAGTTATAATTTTGCTCCAGATGAATTAGAAACTGGCATTTCTTCATATAGGACCTTCTGTGAATTAGTCCCTGAAGAAGTATGTAAAGCTCACTAACTCAAAATCTTGTGCTGAGTTTTAAATCTCATATAAAATTCTCCATTTACCTCATTGGTAACAATAATGGAGTGAGGGAACTATTTTATTTTCTGGTTGGGTGACTCAGGTTCAGTTTCTGTCACACTTCTAATGATCATGTCTGCACTTCGCAGTATCTTCTCTGCAAGTTTGCTTTCTTTTTTAAACAGCAATATGCAGCCATAGCTGACCTGGAACTCACAATAAAAATTAGACTGTCCTGGAAGTTACTGAGATCTATCTGTCTCTGCCTCCCACCGACTAGAATTAAAAGTGTTAGCCACCAAACCCAACCTCAAAGTAAGATAAGTACTATAGGATCAAAATTAAAATGAGGAAGAAAAAAAGGGCAACTGATGGGTCAGCTAGCTAACCAACCAATAGCCAGCCAGACATGGAGGAAGCAGTCAAGTAGGAAATCCAGAATGAAAGAAAGGTAAAAATCCCAAGGGAAAATGCAGATTAATAGAAATAGGTTAATGTTACTTTAAAAGCTAGCCAGAACAAGTCTAAACTAAGGCCAAGCATTCATAACTAATAAGAAGTCCCCATCTCATTATTTAAGGACTCACAGTCAGAGAAATTCTGCTATTGACACTTGTCTAGGTGACAACAATCCAGTGAAAGGCAACACTTACAAGAATAATGGCAATCACAAATTGTACCTAATGGGTTTAAAGGAGGAGGGGGCACATAAAATTGGGGAGATAAAGATTTGAGGTATCTCAGAATAGTTGGAGGACTGGTAAATGTCCTCAAAATAAAGTACAAAATTCTCAATGGATTTTTAAAATATTGTTTTAAGAACACATAAATCATACAAAATTAAAGATAAAAGCAAAACGAGTAGATGTAAATTCCGTAGAAATGAAAGATGACTTCAAATTAGAAATCATATACCCTAGGAACTAAGAGAGCCTGGAAAAAAATCAAAAGATAACAAAAAGAAAGAATGTCAAACTGAACATAAACAGAATTTCAAAAATAAGAAATAGATAGAAATTTATGTGAAAAAATTCACTTTGAAATAAAATAAAGAGAAATGGAAAACCTTAGACAGATTAACAAAGAAAAATAAAGTATAAAAATTTTAAAAATCAGAATAGAAAATAACATAACAGTTTTTAATGAAATATAAACAAAATATAACAGATTGTCTATAAGCAATTATATTCCAACAACCTTGATTTCCTAGATTAAATGAAAAGATTGTTTTGAAAATAAAAGTAAACATTGATCACCTAGATTAAATAAAAAACTGTTTTTAAAATTAAACAGTATATTTTAAATGAAAAGTTTTGACATAACTAGTAGAAAGATTGAACTGATAATTAACACTACACCATTGCCTCTTCAAAACGCTAGGAAAATACAGCTTTTCAGCCAATTCATTTTGTTAATTGGCATTAATGTCATTTAAATTTGTTAATTTATTGTTAATTTAAATGATGTATCAAGTATTATTCTTTTACCAAAGATGCACGAATATATTGATTTTGAAAAAAGACATAAAATACATATCATTAATAATTTTACCAAAATACTATACTATAAATAAAGAATAATAATGGACTAAAATGATTACATATTGCATAATAGTATGGAACACATTAATGATTAAATTTCACAGAATACATCACTCTGATAGAAGATAAAAAGAAGAAAAATATAAAATGTTATTGTGTAAAATAAAAGGAAGAAACTGAAATTCCTGATTTCAGTATCTTTTAATCAAATATTTTCAAGAATTTCTCATGAAAAAAGAAGAAGAAGGAATGTAAAAGCCAGAGGATTTGAGGATGCCAAAGGACCATGACCCACAGGGCTCATAGGGGCTCAGATATTAAAGGAGCAATGATTGAACTTACAGAAGTATGTAGTAGGTCTTCTGAATGTTTGTTGTGATTATTAGATTTGTGCTTTTGTGAAACTCCTAACTTTGGGAGTGCAAAAATCTGTGCCTCTTTTACCTTCTCTTATGGAGCTTCTTCTAGCTACTGAATATCCTCATTTAGCCATGATACAAGAGTTTATGCCTATTCTTACTGTAACTAGTAATGCAGAGTTTGGGTAATATTCCTGGAAGGCATTCTCTTTTCAGTAGGGAGATAGAGAACACCAAATATGGGGAAGAATTGAGGTGGGGTTGAGGAGGAATTGACAGAGGGAAGGAAGGCCTTGGTTGGGGTGTCATATATAAAAGAATAAATAAAAACAAAATAAATAAATCATATATTTAAAAACTACTTCTTCAATATAATAAAGGTTATAGTGATGAGGCAAACAGGCCTGCTTTTTATCCCACCCGGCTCCTGGACAGCTAGCTTAGCCCCGGAAATAATAACACAGAAACTGTATTCATTTACACACAGCCTGGCCCATTAGTTCTAACCTATTATTGACTAGCTCTTACATATTGATTCAACCCATTTCTAATGATCTGTATTGTCACTTGACTGTGGCTTACAGGGATGAGTCTAACATGCATTTGTCTTGGAGAAAAGAACCATGGTATCTGCCACACTGCCTTCTACCCAGCATTCTGTTCGGTCTACTTTGCCTATGATGTGGGAAGGTCATTTGTCTATCTGTTGCTTTCATTTGTTAATTAATAAAGAAACTGCTTGGCCTGATAGTTCAGAATATAGGTGAGTGGAGTAGACAGAACAGAATGCTGGGAAGAAAGGAAGTGAGGTCAGATGCCATGGGGCCAGCCGCCAAGTCAAACATGCTCAATCTTCCCCAGTAAGCCACCACCTCGTGGTGCTACACAGATTATTAAAAATGGGTTAACCAAGATGTGGCTGGTAGCTAAGCCACAAGGCTGGAATCTCAGAAAGATAAGGAATGGGGTGGATCCAGCCGCCAAAGCCACTGCTTTAGTCCTACTGATATTGCTTGGTAAATTAAAGACTCATGTGTTCACAAAAAGAAAGATATTCAGTAAAAGAAAGATTCAAAGTCGAAGAAAATGTCTACATGGTTTAGAGTGTGTTAAAAATATATGTAGGCTAAAGGTTAAAGTTCTTAAAGTTAAAAAAAGAGAGAGTAGTTGGGTGTGCTGGTACACACCTTTAACACCAACACTTGGGAGGCAGAGGTAGATTGACCTCTATGACTTCAAGGTGTGGCAAGACACACCTTTAATCCCAATGCCTGGGAGGCAGAGACAGAGGAATCTCTGATAGTTCAAGGACAGCCTGGTTTACAGAGTTATTCCAGGACAAAGATATACAAAGAACCTGTCTCAAAAAGTAAATGAAATAGAGGTTAAAATAAAGCTGCACAAATATGGAAAATACACAGAGAATCTTGATACTGTATTCTATTATGCTCTCTTTGGATTGTTAGAATGCTGAGGAAGGAGCAACAGCTGCTAAAACATAGTTGTTTATAAATACTGCTGAACTAATCCAAGATAGATATTTTGAAAATACCTTGACTTCAAAATTTGGACCTAAAGTTGTGATGCTTTGGAAAAGTCTTTCTTTTGTTTTCACAGAGGATGAGACCCTGTGGAATGCTTCTATCCCAATATGTTATAATGGACCACATCCTCCTGAAAGGTTGCTGTGAACACCTTCAAGAAATTACTTTGCTGAACTGCTGATTGAGATGAATCTAGCACACAGGTTATAACATGAAAGACCTGAATAACAGCACCCCCATTCAGCATGAAGCAGTTTGGAGAGAAATAACTACATCCACATTTCCAAATATTGTTTATAAATGTTCTTTTACATTTAAAGGGGGATATGATATAGATATGAATAATTTGCATTGGTGTCGATTTTAAGGTCAATTTTGTTATATGTATTTCTGATCTTAAGGTATTGTGATTATGCAGTTCATATAAAAATGTAATGTATATAGGTTGTTAATGGATAATCATCAATAATCAAGCTTGTAGTCATGTTAGTTAGATTTTCTAGATATATAGAGATATATTTCAGTTAAATAGGCATTCTTCTTATCTTTCAAAGACTACAGAATATGGCATTCAAAATGTTTTAATAACTTAGGGCTGTTCATGACAATGAGACATTTCTGCTCCTAGCAGCACCAGCTACTTGAAGAGGAAGATGGGCATTGAAGAGGCTCCTTATGGAATTTGATAGCCATTTAGGCAAGAAACTGTTCTTGCCTGGACTGTTGCATAAACTGGACACAAAGAACCTGCAGAAAGAGGACTGCTGAACTTGCCTAAAGGAGAGATGATTCTTTGGGGTTCCTGACTCATGAAAGAGTCTGCAAGGCAATCTGAAGGACACAGCAGATAGTGACTGAACTGTCTTTGAAATTTCCTGCTTCATGGAAAAAGTCTGCTGGATACTATGGGCCTGTAGGCCGAAGATGGATGCCCCAACCACACAGAGGAACTTTGGGTGACTGTGCAGGCAGTGAGATATCTCTGTCATTTCTAGAGTTTGGAAGTTGCTTATTTCTTGTTTGCTTAGGTAATATTGTATTCTTCTAGAGTCTTTGATGTAGTTGAAGAATAGATAGATAGTTATAGTTTTCCTTAGTTATGATAAAGATAAAATAGATATAAATATTGTAACTAATTCTTGTTTGATAACTGTTTTGTTATATGTAATTTTATTATGTTAAATTGAAAGCTTTTCTTTTTTGCTTAAACAGAAAAAAGGGGAAATGATGTGGGAAAGGTCATTTGTCTATCCGTTGCTTTCATTGGTTAATTAATAAAGAAACAGCTTGGCCTGATAGGTCAGAACCTAGGTGGGTGGAGTAGACAGAACAGAATGCTGGGAAGAAGGGAAGTGAGGTCAGATGCCATGGAGCCATCCACCAAGTCAGACATGCTGAATCTTCCCTGGTAAGCCACCACTTCATGGTGCTACACAGATTATTAGAAATGGGTTAATCAAGATGTGAGAATTAGCCAATAAGAGGATAGAACTAACGGGCCAGGCAGTGTTTAAATGAATATAATTTGTGTGTTGTTATTTTGGGGCATAAACTAGCCAGGTGGCTGGGAGCTGGGTGGCAGGGAAGTTGCCCACAGCTCCTTCTACATGCCTATCTAAGATGCTGTCCTATCAAAAGTCCAAGGCAGTTTCTTTATTTGACCAATGAAAGTAACATATAGACAGAAGGCCCTCCTACTCTAAAAGGCCATTTCATCTTTTATGAATATTAATGATCAAAGTGGGAAAAAAGTTTTAAGAAAGTAAATATATCTTGAAGGGCATATTTATATTCTGACATAATACTTTTAAAAGGAGACCAGAATGTGACGTTTTTATCTACTCCAATGAGAAATTAAGAGGAAAAAGAAATTGAAAAGCAATGCAATTCTTTACCAGACACTGAATCTGTTAATACACTGATTGTGACCTTCCATGGCTTTAGATTGGAAAACATATCCATTGTTTATGATTTATCTAATTTATGACATTTTGTTTTACTGTAGAATGAAACTCTGATTAGGCACTAAGTCATCTACAGATGATTTTCAACATTATGTCTTTTAGACTTACTATTTTTCACTTTCCATTAGTACACAAAAATAAGCCTTCAGTAGAAATTATAGACATAGTTTTAAGCTTTAGTTTTAGGCAAAGCATTGACATGTAGAATGATAGGCTACCATGATGCTGGACAGTATCAGTGAGTCCTAACACTCTTGTCATTTATTGATGGTCTTGTGATTAGTGTATGCCTAGCCCAAGTAATTGTGTTTTAGTATACTGCTTCAAGCATTCTTTTTTAGTCAGTCTTGATCTTTCATGATGAGTAAATAAGTTCAATTCTGTTTTTCAGTTGATGCAATATAACTTACATTGAACATTCATTACTTCATTTGCAATAAACCATGTATTAATATGATTTTTATCTAACAATAGCGTGAGGATTCAGAATCTCCTCAAGGTTGACCAGACTACATGTTAGATGATAGAGAGAAAATATGAAAACAACTCTCTGTTTGAAATCTATAATTTTTACACAGAAAAAATAGGATATGATGATATTGTTCAATTTATTAACATTATTATATTTTTAAAATATTTCAATGTTTTCTATTTAGTCATCATGTAGTAATGCTCTTATTAAATGTTATCTTTTAAACGTATTATTTTATTTTGGACAATTTCCTTAAACTCATTGTGCTATTAATTTATGAGACTAATGATAACACCTCATTTCTAAGACTCTACAAATTGTAAGACATAAATTATTTTCATGAAATCACTTTGTTTCATATAGTTAGAGCCATGTAAGTGTTTCTGTTAAATTCTGAATGTCATGAAACAGATATTTTCCCCTTTGATGTCAAAAGCTATAAAAAGAACCTTTATAAAACTAATATCAAGTTTTTGAATATTGATTTATTCCTACTTACTCTGAAGAAAGCAGAAAAAAATGAGATTATGTTTATATTCTTAAAGGTGTTATATAAACTTTAACATTGATAAATATCTGTCCTTGAGAACCCAGTGAAATACCCCATTTTTTTGTTTATTCATATAAAAATTAATATTAAACATAGACATATTTTGTGGAGTACATGACGATTACTGATGTGATTATAAATTCCATAATAATTATTTATGGTAGTGCATGTTAGTAGGATATGCTGAAGAGACAAACAGAAGACATTCAGAATTTTTTGCATTTATTTTGCTTATTTATTTATTTTTTTTTAAATTTCCATGTCCTCCCCACCTCCCATTTCCTTCCTCCTCTACCCACTCACCTCCTCCCCCTCCATCTCCAGTCCAAAGAGCAGTCAGGGTTCCCTGCCCTGTGGGAAGTCCGCCATCCAGGTCTAGGAAAATAAGCAGCCAAACAGGCTAGGCTCCCGTAAAGCCAGTACATGCAATAGGATCAAAACCCAGTTTCATTGTCCTTGGCTTCTCAGCAGCCCTCATTGCCCACCATGTTCGGAGAGTCCAGTTTTATCCCATGCTTTTTCAGTCCCAGTACAGCTGGCCTTGGTGAGCTCCCATTAGATCAGCCCCACCGTCTCAGTGGGTGAATCACCCAGAGAGCTGGCTCAGAAGTTGAAGCAGCGCCCGAGGTCCCAAGTTTGATTCCCATCTGTGTGTGTCTGTGTGTGTGTGTGAGAATGTGTCCCTGTGTGTCTGTGTGTAAATGTGTCCCTGTGTGTCTGTGTGTGAATGTAGACACACATGCATAATTAATCAGAAAAAAAAGACATTCAGAATTTTGAGGACAGCCTAGGGTACATATTCCTAAGCACTTTGAAGCTGACAGTTAACATGTCCCTTTTTAGCCCATCCCCATTCTTTGTTTCAGACACTGACCTGCAGAAACACTTTCTATAAGGAACCCCCGATGGATACAAAGGGAAAACAATTAGAAGTTTTCTATTGTCCTGTCTACCCTTCGTTCCAGTCTTTCCATAATTATGCTTAGTACTATAACACTCTGCCTACAAGAAAAAATCCTCCTACTAAGTACATGCTCAGTGGGGATTCCACCTTTTGCTGTAGACTCCAGTTTTTCTAGCTCTTCCCTGTGGCTCTACTCAATATTCCTTCTAGTCCATCTTTGTTCTTTTAGGAAATGTACCACACATAGGAAAACTCTCTACGATGGACTGCATGTCTATCATATATGCCTAGGATCCACAATTAGCAAGAGCCAACAAAAAATGGAACCCAACAAAGACACAATCAGGGATCAATCACCTAATACGTCACAACTCCAAATGTCTAGGTATCAGAACGACAGAGAACCATGAACAGCCTAGACAATGTGCTCAATCCAGAAGACATTAAGCAAATTACAATAAACCAAAAAAAAAAACTAAAAAATAAAAATAAAAAAAAATAAAAAAAATAAAAATAAACTAAAAAAAAAGATATAATGATATAATTTTGGCACCAATAACTCCATCTCCAGACAAGAAGAAAGGGCTTTTTCCCAACCCAGTATTCACCTTTTTAGTCTGGCCTATGGTATGTCCTCCTTCCTAAGTGCCTACTCCACATAAAGTTACGTGTGCTGCCTGCCAAAAGTTAGGGCAGTGTAAAAGGGATCAAAATCTAAACATTTAACA